>JAJLRJ010000008.1:31742680-32252680 GCA_024195265.1 Dendrophyllia cribrosa | reverse complement strand
TCATGTATCCACCAAGGCTCCTCAGCAAAGTTTGTTTTGCGAGCACTGAACGACCACGTGCCATTGATCTAAAACTACTGTAGTTCGCCAAATGGAACACACAATCTGAAGCCAGATTCAGATACCAATCTAAGCGATCCACCCCCGGACGTGGATCGCTCAGATTGGAATCTAAGATTGGTTTAAAGGAACGCAGCCTTATATAAGGATAAGAACTAGCAGTAATCACAGATTATGGAGACGCGCTCGAAGGAATTTCCGGTGGAAATGAGCCCCTGAAAAAAAACCAATAGGGGCGGCCATTTGGAAGACCATCTACCAAAAAATCTCAAATTTTACTGCACATAAACCACAGGACAACCAACACGAAATTAGGGTTGCGTTCTTCGAACGCGATAAGAAGAAACAACAGCAACAACAAGTGATGAAGTGACCTGATATTGAAGTACTGTTTCATTTTCCCTGCTCAGCGCCACATATTTCTCTGCTTCTACAGCAGCATTCTGTCAAAGAAGATAAAGAGTATTATATCATTATGATAGCTTACCATTGACAAATAAACTCTGCTTCTTCACGCCAGTTGCAAGACATAGGAGTGGTAATGAAGTGGAGGGGGGAATCCTTAACTTTTCCCTTTCAGACTCCCTCCTCCCCCTTTCTTGGTGGCACCTACACCTTTGCCCTTTTGCAAAATTTCGCCCTATTTCTATTGTTCCAGCCACTCCTTGTGAATAAACCTTGCCGCCCTCCCTTTTTCCACCTCCCCATTTCCTTGCCTCCAAGATCGATTCCTGCTCCTGTTCCCCCATTTTATCTTCGTGGGAAGAGGCTTCAAAATCACACTTCAAGAGAATAAAAAACTCAAATCTCCTATGGATTAGGGAGCCATGTTATTAATTTTTGAAGTAGATGGGGAAATGGAAAAGGTAGCCGGGGAAAATAGTTCTATGACTAGTATTGCCTTGTTTTTCTATGAAAGTAGCCACTGTGCTTAGAAGTGTAGTAGCCAAGAGAAATCCATGACCCCTGGCCCTTAATGGCAGCCCTGATTGATATAAAACAATTATGGGACATCACAGTTCATAGGGAGTATCAGGAAAAAGAGAGAGCACTTCACTCAGGGGAATCCCCTAAAACCTGTGGCCGACATAACTCAGACAAATGTCATTTCTCACCTCTAACCTATCCACCAGTCCTTTCAGCGTTACACAATGAGTTCTGTTTTTTTGAGCTTCATTATCCTTCTCCTCGACAAGTTTACAAAGTGTATGAACTTCACAAATATTTTGATCTCTTTCTTGAGTCACATTTTCTAATCTCCTTTGAAGTTCGTTGCATTGCTCACTTAGAGTTTCAACATCTTTTCCTTTGCTTATTTAGTTTGCCAACTTGATCTTTAAGTTCAGCATTGTCTTTGCGGCTCTGGAAGAGAATCTCACTGACAGCTTTTGTCTCCTGTTTGCTCTTGTGCAGTTCTTTCTTCACGCCAGGGAGTTCAAGCAACAAGTCTTGTAACTGTTTACACTGTCCTTTCAGCTCATGAAGCTCTCGCTGTTTTAATTCCAATTCTTTTTCAAGGATAGCAGCTGCAGTAGGAGCACTGTTTAATGGATTTTTATTTCTTGTTTGTTCCTGAGAGATACAATAAGAACATTTTTGTTTATGTTTTAATTCCTCATTAGCATACAATTGCAAAATCTTTTACAAATAAATGAACTTCATATTAAATTGAAAGAGCTTGGCAAACTTTATTTATCTACAAAATTTGAGTCAATACGTAAAATAAGTTTTGAAAAATGAACTTCATTATGTACAGCTGTGTGGGGGTAACCTACTGGGAAGCAAAAAAGGAGGATGTACTTATAGGGGGGGGGGGGGGGGTAAAAAAATTATAGACCCTATACCCATAGAATGTCCTCATAGAAATCCTTCCTTAAAGTTATTTGTGCTCATTCTAAATTAAGTGATGACTTTAAAGGTTTTTTGCCAACTGTTTCTTGTATCAAAGCATTGCATAAAATGAACTCAAAATAATTATTGTAATATGTACTTAATATGTGTATTTGCTCTTTCACACAAGTCCCTGTTTATTACCAGTCAAAATACAATGTAGTATTCAAAATGTCTGAATGATATATTTTGAGTTTTAGTTTATGTAAAATCCCAGCAAAGGAATCACTAAAAATATCAATTGAAAATGAAAACAATTTAACCATACAAACCATCTGCAAGAAACTTGCCTTCATCAACAGAGATAACTGCCTCTCAAGTCTCAATCTTTCTTTATTCATCTGTAGGATTATCGACTCATGACCTTCCATCTTGCTGGGCAAGGAATCTGCTTTCACCTTTGAGTCATTCTGACAAGAAAAAGAAAATAAAGCTCAGTCACAAAAAAATATATTTTAGAGACAAAATGCTAATGATCACTTATTTGGTACAAAAATAAAAGTCTAAAGTTTATGTTAATTTCAAATTGGTTTTGAATTTTTAAATAATGACAGTATTGAGCAGGTGTCATTTTTGAAATACATTTTTATGCCTTTTACATTAATATTTAACGATGGCTAAAATCAAAATTTAAGAAAAATCCCTAATTCACTGAAAAATACTGAATCAGAAAATACTGCTCATAAGCATTCATTTGAATGGTCACAGTTATAGGTTTTTGGATCCACAGACTTAAACCTGATACAGTGTAAATTATAAATAGTATCACAGGATAGTGCTGCTCACAAGCTTTCATTTAAATTACTCACACTTTAGGATTTCATCCACAGACTTGAAAATTAGAACCACCTTGCACGGCATAATAAACAGCACCACAGGAAAGTACTGCTCAATATCTGTTATTTGAATTTGTTATACGTCATAGTGGAAGATGACTACCGGTATGTTATGTACAAAAAAATTGTTTTCAAATTAAATGGTAATGGATCTAAACTTGGACTGAAGCCCATAAAATTAATAAAATACAGGGTTATTTTTAATTGGGCCATTTTTTAATCCTCAGACATTAATACCCCCACCAGAACCCCTCCTTTTGGTTTTTGCTGTATTGTAAATACCTTGTTTTACATAATGTATCTTCAATAGCTAGCCTATTATGCCCTCTACAAGAAACTGCAATGTATTAATATATCAAAATAGGCCTATTGTTACTAGAGTGGACAATTTATAACAGCCCTAAATACATGGTGTTAAATAGGCTATTTTCATTATGGCGTCATTTATTAAAACTACCAGAATCTTTCAGGTTTTTGTTTTTCTCATGTTAATTTGAGCTATGCTATTGTTATTTGAACTCCACTGGGATCACAAAATTTAAATAAAAAATAAATTAAAAAAAATAAATTCTGGTTGTTGTAGTAAAATGATGCCATTGTGAAAAAAACTCCTTTTTTTGATCATACATATACCTTTTCCACTTCTTTCAAAATCCTTCCCACAACCTTTTCCACAAAATCTTCCACAGACACTTGGTTAATTTTCAACAAAACATCTTTCTTAGGATTGTCCTCATGGATTGGAGGGGGTGCCTGCAGTGACTTGACAGCAGTAGACAGCTGATGCAAGCTGTTCAAAGGAGCACTAAGCCTCTTTGATCTCTGTTTTCGTTTAAACAGTGTTCTTGTTGAAAGGTCTGAATGCTGAGACCTTTTTGGAGTACCATTGTTTACACGACTGTCCAAGACACTCTTGAGTGGGTGTCTTGAAGGGGTGATTAGTGCTGCCACCTGTCAATCATTCATATTATAATGTAATATCAACAGCTGTATTGGTAGGTATTTGATTTTGATAACACAAATATTGCATAGGAATTGGTTAATGTTCACCCACACTCATTTTTATATAAACAAGGTTTAGATTGGATTTAATAAAACTCGACCTCTAAACATGGACACCTCTGTAACACGGTCACACTTCGGTCCGTCCTTTTGGTGTCCGTATAATTAAGCCTGGTTTTCATATGTCGGGAAAATTCCAGACGATCGGGGATTTTGCTGCAGGCCTGTCTTGTAAATAAAATTACCTTACATAAAACTTAAGTTAACTAATAAAGACTTTTGTTGTTGTTGATTTTGCTGTACCCGACCGTCCCAGATTTTGCCGAATGTCTGGAAAATCGCCGACTATCGCAGAAATATGGGACGCGTCGGGAAAATAGAAACGCTCCCGATTTTCCAGATTTGTCCCTGACCATCCCGGATGATCGGGGACTTCTTCGATATCATGTTTTCGTAAGTCGGCAAAAACTGGGACGGTCGGGACGGGACGATCGTCTGGGATTTTCTCGACGTATGAAAACCAGGCTTAAGAAGGTTCGACGGTATTTATATGTTCAGTTAAAACGCTTATGATTCACGCTTTTTAAAAGATCCAAAGCTAGCGAAAACAAATTTATAATCAGTTGATCAACGTTTGCGATGTCAGCATCAGCAGAAACGGAAAGAAACAAACATTCTGATCACAAACTGAAGAATGGCTTTCTTTCAGGTAACCGCTATATTAAACAAAGAACAAGAGTTTACCCCAACAGGAAGATTTTCCTGGTCTTCAATAAGACTCCTTAGCATTGTTTACTTGGATCGGATGTGTTGTAAATTGTAAATTTACAAATCCACCATTGTTTGCAAAAGTCGATCTGTTTTTCGAACGACGAGGTTTGAAATACACGCGTCCACTAACAAAGCATCTGATTGGTAGAAAGCTCGTGCGCCCGAAAATAACACCAGCGGACTTCAACTCCCTCATCAATCTCGTTCCCAGAGCCCGCGTTACCCTTGTCCAGCGGAACGGGAAACGACGGACTCTGGGATAAAGCGTAAAAATTCGACGTCTTATTGGTTGATCAACTGAGCATGAGCAGTGTTATTTCAACCGACTGGGCATGAGCAGTGTAATTTAAATGTCAACTGGACAAAATGTATAGCTTTTAGAAGTGTTTCAAGGTTGTTTTTGACCTCAAAATAGTCTATGAACGTTTTAAAATCGGGTCGACGCCTTCATCGAGTGTTTGTGATATTGAAAGAGTCTGGAAGACCGTTAAAGATTCACTTTCTCTTGACTACGTGTTCGTACAAGCAGAAGAATCGAAGAATTCTGGTGTAATGGACTTGCGTTTTCAAATTATTCTTGATCAGTGCGGGAAAATACCAATTTTGTACATGCGAACGGCAGTTTTAATTTAAATTGCACTCTTCAAAGCTTACGGTAATTCCTGAGGTCGGTTCCGAGTTGCAAGTCATAGGATATGAAGTGGTTTGCTTAGCGTCGATTTTAATTTTGCTCTCGTGTATATCAGTTTCTAATTCTATATCAAGCTTTGTGAACGGTGGAATATCAGGTATGTTTGTGCGGTTGAATTTATATGATTGAAAGCGATTGAACATTTTGTGTCAATTTATTATAGTCTTGTTTGTATATTTATCCTCGTGCATTTGTTGTATATATATTTTTCTTTTTCTCTATATAAATGCTTCAATTTGTTAAACATTGTGTTACATGTAAATAAAAGTTATTATTATTATGAGTATCTCTGCCTTTGTGCTGTGTGGTACTGAAGAAATTACAGTTATGTAACTTTCAATTTCTTTATTCGAGTGTTTATACGTCAATATTTATCCTGTGTCATTTATTGTCTACTGTGTGAGAAATTTACTTTTCAGACCATACAAGTATAGGAATATTGTCTTGCAGGATAGATCCAGCTCAGAACTCTGAGTACTGGAAATAATTCTTTCAAATTGTTTTGCAAATTATAAGAATCAACTTTCAGCAATCAGATTGTCAGAGAAAATATCCTGTACATAATTCTCAGCCTTATTGTTGCATTAATTTTTGTGAAAGAGAATATTAATAAGAATGCACAGCAAAATATTATAAGAATGATTCTGGTGATTTAACTCAAAAATTTAAATTGGATTAAAGTTGGAAAAAAGTCTTGTTTTCCTTTTGAGTCCCACGCTCAGATTGTACAGTATCAATGAAAATTTTTCCCTTAAAGGATATTTTTATTTCTAAATTAAGGGGCCAGACTGACGTTGAAACCCCTTTGATTTTAGGTGGCTAATGTTGCAAGTCTAACCTTTCATAATTTTTACCCTGAAAGCCAAAATTTAATGATCAAAGACCGGTCTAGTAATCCAGGGCCGATCCAGGATTTTTCTTAGGAGGGGGTGCACCTCTAAGGAATGACGTAACTGAAGGGTGACGTAAACAAATTTTAAAAGCGAACAACGCAGACTAGGCAATAACATAATATGAACTGTTGAGAATACATAGCAAACAATACAGCAGATTTTGTATAACTGTAAAGCGAACTGCACAGTGTTAATGCAATGCTGTAACTGGTCGTTTTCGTCGAATAGAAGGGCTAATGTTCGAAACTCCAGCGCCTAGCTACCATTTTTAAGCCGTTCAACATACAGTAAATTCTTCAACCTCATCTCATATTTTACTTCAACACCAATAAACCACATGGTTTTTTTTCTTTTCTTTGCAGAATACTAGTTATATTAGAAAGATGCAGGTCATCTCAGTGGGGGGGGGGGGGGGGGGGGGGTGCACACCCCCTGCACCCCTCCCCTAGATCCGCCCCTGTAATCCTGCTGCCAGAGATCATCAAGCATTCAGTATGAAACAAATCCTAAAAAATGGCTTTGAGGCATGGTTATTTTGAAAGCTCCAAGGCCATGACAAATGTCATTTGAGAAGATAGCATTTTATTGCTTTGCTATTAACATTACATCTGTTTATGTTACATGTAGCTATCCACATAAAATATTGGTGGCCACAGATATTTTTGACAAAAAAGGATGATGTGCATTTTGAAATGCAGTGTAGGTTTTGTGTGTTTTTAGGGCTAAAATTGACTGTTTGATTGAAAATTACACAGTTAATCCCAATAGACACAGACACTGATTCATGCAAATAAAGTGTGTGTTAATTGTGTTTTAACTGATACCCACAAGTCAAAACAGAATTTGAATTAGTCTGTAACAAGCATAACATAGTAGAGTCTGCATTAAGGAGGAAACAATTTCTGACATCCAAGGCCAATAAACGCATCATGCTGAGATTTTTGCTTCATACTGCAGCTGTGTCCACTTAAAGTTAGTATCCATATTTTCATCTGGCTGAGGGGGTGGTTTGATGTTTGTTATTCTTACCGATACATATCAATAGCTAATATGCTATAAATCTTGTGGGTTTTTTTTGCAGTGACCAGAATTAGTAATACCAATTTGGTCATTGGAGGGGGGGATTTTAGGCTTTTTATTCTGTTTTGCTCAGACGGTGCTGTCTTTGTTTTAGCAAAGCTGTTACAGTCAAACCTCTATTAGGCAGTCACTTAACAAATCCCCGGAATTAAATCGTCGCCATGTATTTACTGTCCAAGTCCAAACTCAAAAGGCAGCAGCCCAGACTATGAAAAGTTGGGTGCCTAGCCAACAATGTGGTGCCCACATCAGTTCCTTGGGTACCCCAGGTTACTGGGCTCCTGTTATGTATCTTGTTTAGTTTTGTTTCTTTTTTTACTTAACATTGAATTATGCAATGATCAAGCATTGTCATTTTTCTTTGTCATAAAGAGATCCAACCATAAGCAAAGCAGTTTGCATTAAAAAACATCCAAATCACTAAAGGTATCTCATGAAGACATGCTATACAAAAGCAAAAATAATATAAATGTTTTGTAAAGCTTTTTTCCTGTCGAAAAAAGACAACTTAATGTAATTAAGAAAAATATGAGGGTGACATACAAAAAGCATGTTTATTTCCCCATTGGTTTAGTACTATGGTGTCACATTCCAGGATACCACGATGAAGTTTTGAGACTGATGTTTTGACCTCATTTGCAGCTATACTGGGGGGGGGGGGGGGGGGGGCATACAGTTTGTGAACAAGCGCCTGTTCCTAATCAGGGTATTGGTGACAGAGGCAGATCTAGGGGAGGTGTGCACCCAACCCCTCCCACCCCCACTGAGATGACCTGCATCTTTCTAATATAACTAGTATTCTTTATTCTCCTTAGAGGTGCACCCCTCCTAAGAAAAATCGTGGATCCGCCCTGGGTGATCAGAGCAAGTGTAGCAAGATAAACTTTAACCTGTTCATCTTCCTCTCCTCCCAGCTAATTAAGACACTAAGGACTCTGACAATGCTAGGGAGACTGTTCAGTCATCACAAAGAATTTGTTACTTTTGTAGAAAGTTTTAGTTGAAGAATGACGGAATGGAAGTCCGGTGCTTAACCAAATTTGTAAATTGCTTCCACCCACAGATGGACCTTATGAAGTAGGTCTTTATGATTTCCTCCTAGTTTCCAGGATCCTTCTCCTCTTTAAAAAATCAATGACTATTAAAAAGTAGGATTGGGCTCCTACTGCCAATTGAAATGAATATACTGAAGCCACTAGCAGGGTACTCAAAATTAATTTTGATCTGTGCACACACAATAATAAATACTATTCATGTGTCATTTACTTGCTTGGGGTGTAAATTCTCAAATTTTCTTAAATACTTATACCTGTACCTTCTTTAATCAGCCAATTGTGGAAAAATATTTGAATAACCTTTGTTGAATAATCACCCCAGCAATCAAGCCTTCCCTCCTTTTCTCAACCATATAACATGTAACCCTTTAGGATGACACTGAGGTTAGGTCAGATGTGGCAAGACAAGTCATAACAACTCACAGACATCAGATTTTGGTAAAGTTTATGACAATATATTTAGGGCACGTTTTTAAGCAAACAATGTTTCAAACAGTTTCCCCCTCAATTAATTTGTATCTCTTGGAGTTATAACAATAGGTACCACTGGTTATTTTCTCCTCACAGTGACTCTTCCTCACAGCTTTTATGCTTCTATAGCCTGTGTAGAAGGCATCAGAGAAAGGGTAACTGGGGAGATAGGGAAAGGACACCTGCAATAAAGACCCCCTTTTATTCATTTCTGCAGAAGTTAGTGGCTGCAAATTCTGACTGTCTACTTTGCATTGGGCGGTAAACAGTAAATTCCACATTAAGTCACCCATATGCAAAATCACGCACCAGTTTCTGAGTGGTGACCGTATCGAAAGTTGACATAATCCGATTACCAAGAAATCAGTGGGCGTAATGCAAATAGCCCGGTTCTTATAGCAGGTGTTCTTCTTTTCTCCCCCCTCCCCCCTCCTTGTTTATGCCTGCCATGCAAGCTGTGCTTTTAAGGATGTCACCAGATAGAAGTCCCCCCCTCCCAACCCATCAATTAGCTTGGCCACAGGTGGTGGGCATTTGTACCTAGCATTAGATACAGATGGCTTTAATGAAAAAAAAAAAAAGCTGAGAGACAAATAAATGAATCCAATCAAACTTTTAAAGTTTAGAATTTACTACATGTACTTCTGGCGAAACGGATTATATATAAATCTGACACTGGTAAACTAACAGTTTCATACTTCATAGTATGTCTCAAGCTTCCAATTTATATATCATTTTAGCACCTTTAACTCACACTAAGAAATCAAATTGCAACCTGCCAACCATTGGTAGAAGTAGATCTAAACACTGGAAAACTTACCCGATAACACGATATGATGCCTGTGAAATTAGCTGTAGAAGACTGTGAAATTAGCTAGCTGATGTTACAGAATATGAATACTTATTCCTACGTGGAAGTTTGGAAGTTTCCAGCACAAGATTGAATATAAATGGTCACAAATTCTGGCAGAACGAGCCTGATTGCCAGGTTGACAACAAAATAGGCAGAAATAAGCAGCAGTTCGAAATCAAATCCTTCGGTGACTTATTCCTTTTTTATCCGTTTTAGCAAACAAAAGGGGAAAATGAAATACTTCTTCGTCTCCATTCATCCTGATCTCTAGAGCTGGCACAATTTTTGAGTGTCCTACTAGTTTTTTCAAAGAATTCTGGATGACTTCGTGTTGAATAAACTCCATTTTGTCAAACCGGATGTTGAAGAACTTACGCCTGCGCAGTTTAACCGATCACAAGAATCCTGTTTTCCGGTTAACGCTTTATCCCAGAGTCCGTCGTTTCCCGTTCCGCTGGACAAGGGTAACGCGGGCTCTGGGAACGAGATTGCTCCCTCATATAAGGTGTCACGAAAAAATACCTTTGCAGATTTTTGTGGAATTGTGATCATGAAGTGAAATTAAGTAACAATCCGTGTAAGTAGTAGGCAATTCTCTATTGTTCCGATACATTTCGCTTTCCCCACATAAGAAGGTTTAGATTTTCGTACTGAGAATACGTCAACCTATGGACAACATGGTTTTGAAATAAAATTTACTGAAACTTTATTTTAAAGCAATGTTTCTTTTGTGTTACAAGATTTCATCCAATCGTGAGACTCCAAAACAATGGCCAAGAAAGACTTCTAATTTTCCGTGTTCCCCACATAGAATTTTTGTTGCATTAAAAAACACAATAGTTTTCACTGAAAGGGAATCAATTAGTAAACTAGAGATAAATAAATGCGCTGCCTGATGAAGTTATAGTAGATTTTCATGTTTTAGCCAATGAGGTGGACGGTTTCAACAATAGCACAATTCACACCTTTCTGCATTCCGTGGATTTGGGTTGCCTACTTCTTACACGGATTGTTACTTTATGATAAGAATCTTTTTCAAAAAAGGCCACAGCAAGAGTTTTATAACAGTTTCACTTCTTAAGAGCATGCTTTCAAAACTTATTGCATTATTTTTGCAAATTCATCAAGTGGCAACAGAGTGATTTTTCTTACCCTTCAATTAGATTAAACTTGTTGAGGATAATATTACAGGGCAAATACAGGGGGGGGGGGGGGGGGGAATTGGGTGGCTAGCCACCCCCCTTCAGACCATTGGTTTTAATAGTTTTCTTTTTAAATCTTTCGTTTTCGGTTGTCAATTTGAGTCTAACAGGCACTGACTCTCTGATCTAAAGGTTTAAATTTATTAAAACACATTATACAGATTAGTTAAATTTTAATATTTCCATCATTTATTTATAACTAAACATTTATAAGGTTGATTAAGCTTTTAATGCATTTATCATTCTTTGGCTATATATATATAATCATTTAAAGGCAACAACACCCACTATAAATAAATCATGAAACATGATAACAAGTTAATCCAATTATCACTGCAACAGCAGTAAATTCAGCACCTGCAGCTGAAAAGTTATTTTATAAAGAAGCCAACATTCAACCTTAAAAGAAATTCTTAAAAGTGACCAGGTCATGGTAAAACCATGCTAATGTTAATGCTGCAATTTTGAACAAAGGAATCCCATTACATGATCAAAGGACTAATAACTTATTGGTGTCAAAATTATCTACATCGAGGTCCGAGGGGGGGGGGGGGGGGGGGGGGGGGGGGTACTCCCGACGATGTAGAATAGGTGTGTGCCGCCAAGGTTCTCAAATCCTGACCCTTTTTAAGGGTAGAAAATTGAGATTTGATACCCTTTTTAAGGCCCAGTTTTAACAGACCATATCTTTTTCGTTTTGCACATTGGGGTGGATACTGCAATTTAGTGACCCTATCTAAGGAATATCTAAGGACCACAATACCAAAAATACCAAAAAGGATACCCTATTAAGAATTTAAGGACTGGGCACCTAAAAAACCTACCCTATCGGGTGGCACATACCTATATAGCGTATATAAGGGAGTAACCCCCGCCCCCCGGATCGAGGTCTGAGAATGCTGTTGCTGTTGACCATTCACTTGATCACCTCCATCCAACGAATCAACCAAACGACGAACAGAGTCCACAGTAACCTCAAGGCAGACAATCAAATTCTCTGCCCTGTTCAGTTGGAATCAGCGTTAGGATAAAATCTTGAACAGTCGGTTAAAACACAAGCGACAATCTCCAAAAGTTGTTGTTGGAGTGCAATTACAAATATTCAAGGTAAAAAAGGCCACAACAAGAGATCTTATTGCCGCCATGTTTACATCACCTTTAAATAAGGCACTTTTCGATGTCAAACGAAATAAGGGTAGCTAGGATTTTTGAAAGCAGCCAGTGAATTTGGGAGAAGTGCACTTCTGGAGTGTTCTTAAAAATTCCCAAGTGCTTATATAACAGCTGAACAATGTACAAGGAACAAGTTTTGTTATTTCTTTTATAAAATAAAAACGGTTATAATGAACCTTACATCACGCGTGTACTTTATTGAGTTATAATGAACTCGGTTTAATTAATCATAGCGCGTGCATTTCCTTGAGCATTTTATAATGATCAATCAATGTATGGTTTATGGACGTTTATCCATTTTATTCACTTGTGGGAACCTATGGAAATCTATGAATTATAAATTACAAATTTATGAATTGCTGGCATTTTGCTAAATTATATCCCAATCTTTCTTTTAACCCATTCACACCTGAGGATTTTTACGTTTTTGAGTGATTTTCTGCATACACACGCCCCATAGGATTTCGTGACTTCATATTTGGAGTTACCATTGAAAGTGCTGCTGTTCTAAAACACTGAAGGCTCGAGTTTACTGGAAACGTCATTGTGACTATCTCATTTGCAATAAAGGGTCCAATATGAATTATCTACGATTTTTGGTAAGTTCACAGCCATTTTTCATCTTTAGTAGCTGCCTGGTGAGCATCATTAAGCTTGGAGGTAGTTCAGAGTCCACTTCTCAATGAAGCGAGTTAGGTGTTGTACTTCGTTTACGAATTTGGCTCGTTGCTCGTTGAACTGGAAAAATGGCCGCCTGGAAACGAAGTAGCTTTGGGACTCCACTCTGGATGAATTTCTCGACCTACCGCGGCATATTTTGGAAGTTGCGACCACAGGAGAACACAACAAGCGCGAAATTTCAGCGGTGGGTCAGAGTGGCTGTGGACTTAGTATATATATATAAATTTTGGACGGAATGGGCGCTGTCAAAAAAAAAAAAAAATCTGTTTTTTTCCCAGCATGCAGTGCGGTGGTGATGTTGAAAATCGAGGCAAGGTGAGTATGCACTAGTATAAGAAGCTGTAGCTAGGCCCGAGCAACGAATAAGAGCAAAAAAAGTCACTGCTAAGCTAGGACTAGGACTGAATTTTGCTGTAAATGTTGACTTTTGGGTTTGCCACGATGATTTGAATAAAAAAAACTAAAGGCAAAAACGTGATTTTTGTTGTTTTTCTGTGACGTTAAAAACGGTAATTTTTGTTATTGTCCAAATTCAAACGCTGATATTCTGCAAAAATCGCTGACTTTTTTGTGTTTATTGGGTATCTCAATTTGAAAGACTTTCTAGTCAATGCTCACAACTGCTAGTTAAGGCAATGTTCGCACGATTGAGAAAGTTACAATTTTTTAAAGCAGTGGAGTCTTGTACGGGCGGTTACGGGCGGTTCAGGTGTCAATGGGTTAAGCACCCCCCCCCCCCTCCTCCCCCCATTGAAACACGTTTAAACTAAACTATGAAGATTTACGATGCTTTATGAAAATGCTATTTTTTTTTAAATATGTGCTGTTTTTACACTTTTTACATTTGAAGTAATATGGCGCCTTATTTGTCTTGTTTCTCCTGTGTTAGACTGTTGGTAACAGTGTATAACGTTCTTCAATTGTCAATGTATGGACAGATGTAACCAGACCCACACTTGGAGAACACTTTACAGAACATAGACAACCAACGAACAATCCTGAGGTTTCAATCCCGTGTGAATTCCTTCGTGTCTCTTGCAAGCTGGTAGATGACTGAAGCCTTTATCACAATACTTGCACTTATGAGGTTTCAGTCCTGTGTGAATTCGTTCATGTGTCTTGTAAGGTGATAGACTGCTAAAGCGTTCATCACAATACTTGCACTTGAGAGGTTTCGCTCCTGTGTGAATTCGTTCGTGGGTCTTGCAATCTGATAGATGGCGAAAGGACTTATCACAATACGTGCATTTATGACGCTTCACTCCTGTGTGAATTTGTTCATGTGTTTTGCAATTTGATAATTGGTTGAACTGTTTGTCACAATACTTGCACTTATGAGGTTTCAGTCCTGTATGAATTCGTTCATGCGTTTTGCAATTGAATAACTTGCTGAACTTTCTATCACAATACTTGCACTTATGAGGTTTCACTCCGGTGTGAATTCGTTCGTGGGTCTTGCAATTTGATAACTGGCTGAACTGCTTATTACAATACTTGCACTTATGACGTTTTACTCCTGTGTGAATTCGTTCATGTGTTTTGCAATTTGACAACTGGCTGAACTCCTTATCGCAATACTTGCACTTATGAGGTTTCACTCCTGTGTGAGTTCGTTCGTGTGATCTGCAATTTGATAACATGCTGAACAGCTTATCACAATACTTGCACTTATGAGGTTTCACTCCTGTGTGAGTTCGTTCGTGTGTGTCGCAAGCTGATAGACTGCTAAAGCATTTATCACAATACTTGCACTTATAAGGTTTTTCTCCTGTGTGAATTCGTTCATGTGTCCTGCAAGCAGATAGACTGCTAAAGCATTTATCACAATACTTGCATTTGTAAGGTTTAACTCCTGTGTGAACTCGTTCGTGCGTCTTGAAAGCAGATAGACTGCTATAGCATTTGTCACAGTGCTTGCACTTGTAAGGTTTAACTCCTGTGTGAGTTCGTTGATGGGTCCTGAGATTTGATGGGTGTCGAAACTGCCTATCACAATGCTTGCACCGATAAGGTTTCTCTCCTGTGTGTATTCCCGTATGGAACCTGCAATCGGATGGCCTGGCAAAGCACATATCGCAATACTCGCACTTATAAGGTTTCCCCCCTCTTTTGTTCTTGTGACTCTTTCTTACATTGGTGTGTCGGTTTGGCTCATTGACTTCTTGTTCAGGGGCATGTTGCATGTTGTCAGCTTTAATGACCCTTGTGTTCCTAGACAGGAAAACAGAACAAATAGGTCATACAATTGAAGTAAAAATGTTGAAAACATTTATACGTAGGTGAGAAGAGACAGGTGGGTTTGACTTTTCTGCTTCCTGTACTCTTTATCTCTCGTTATTGCCACCTCCTCCTTGGTGGCACTCGCCCCTTTGCACTGTTTTCTATTAAAAAATATGACATAATGTTGCTTAATCCATTCTCTCCTGTCACACTCCCATAGACCCTCCACCTGTTTGTCCTGCCCCCTTTCAATTTCAGCATTTCTATTATATGAAACTGACCATTAATTTTAGAGAAGGTATCTTTATCTCATCCTGGGGATAGTTTGTAATACACAAAGAGGCCAGAGCCCATTGACTTCAAACGTCGGACTTGTTGATAAACAAATTGTTACCCTAACTAAAGCATACATTGTATGTTCACCAAAACTGTCAGACATCATTCAAGGAAGCATGGCAGCAATAATGGCAAAAACATCGGACTAAAAGCAGTAGACTAAAATCGGTGATGTTTGTGGCCACTGCCACTTTCAAGGCCTAGCTTAATGCCCTTTGTTCTCAAGAAGCACAGAGTTCTGTTTCTTTATAAGGTGGTCAATTACTTAGTAAGTTCTGGAAAGAGATATGTTGGAGGTAAACATATGAAAAAAAATGTGTCTTTTTATATTTTCTATAAAGGTGAACAAAGGCTTATTCACTGTGAAGCTTGAGACATGTAAGTATTTTTATCGCCATGTCAGCAGGAGATGATGATAGAATTACAGAACTTGATTCGATTAGTTCGAAGATTGGATGACTTATCTTTTAGATCCTGAGCCAAAAGATTTGATATTGAGGAAACCAGAGAATTTGACAAACTTGGCATTTTGTCGTTCTCTTCTGTTTCGTCTCAAACAGGAAAAACAAAACAAAATGAAACAATGAAATGAATCCTTAGCACCATTAAAGGAATGGTTCCAAATGTGTTCAGTTTATGAGATTGAGTAAGTAAATAAAGATGGAGTAAATAAAGCAAGTAAATAATGAAGCGCTCAACTGTTCAGCTGCCATGCAGAGATTACATTTGGTGCAGGTGACTGCAAAAGAACATGATTCAAAGGATATTTCTCCAATGAATGACAACCAATAGTCAGTCAATATTTCTTATAATGAAACGATCTAACTCATCTAAGACATCTTTGATCATCCTGAAGTCAAACTTTTTGTGCTCATCAAGCATTGAAGTCGTCTGCCATTTTGAAGAATTTTACTCTGAGAAAGCTTCATGCAACCACATTAATGCTTTCATGATGCGTTCCACATCATTTCTCTCAGCCAATCACTCATTTTTGAGCCCTGTCACCCCCATGCTTATTTTTGTCTGCTGACCCTGAAATACCATAGTGTTCAGAGGTAGCAGCCCCAGTAACTTTTGAAATTAGCAGGCCTAAGGGGGCAACTTTCAGGTGGCCGTTACTTTGACAGGCAGCTCAAATCTGTGAGTAATTGTAGAAAATAATAATCATGGTAAACACAACCACAGAATAAGCGTGATGTCAATTTAAATCTCTCTTTCTCATTGATTTTATTGGTATTCTTGTACAGTAAATTTTGTTAGATTTGTGTTACATCAGGGCTCCATTTAAACTAGCTATGCTAAACTGGATGCTCCTTTAATGATTAAAAAAAAACCTCAGCTATTGCATCTGCATGAAGACATCACTATGGTATTTTCAATTGGATTGCTTCTTTTGGAGGATCATAACTTTCGGGTAGGCTGTCCAAAAATTAATGCTACTTTCAGGTAGCTGTTTTGGCATCCACTACAAACAGCCAACGTTATGGTACAAGGGAAAGGGAAAGGAAAAGCAAGAACAATGGTATACAGTGAAACCTGTATTTGCACCCAACTCCCCCTCCACCCACCTAAAAAATAATATTAAAATATATGAAAATGTAGAAATCAATAAAGGTCATCTTACATGTTGCTGTTTTGAAGCTGCCAATTAAATCGTTATTACTGTCAGGCTGAATTGCGGTCTTGCACTGATGCCACCAACTTGAATCTAGGAGGTCTGTAACCAACAAAAATTGTGATCAACTCTAAGGAGATAGTCTGCTAAAATTAATTTGCAAACTTATACTTGGTAAAAGGTAAAGGTAGGTTAAGTCATATGTGAGTCACAGGTGACTCACATACGACATACGTCATCAGATCATTGTTATGGTAACACCGATGTCAATAAAATTTACTTTTTTGGAAAGTTCATTTCATCTCTAGTATATGTGTGAAGCAGGTTGCCTGACTGAGCTCAGACAGTGGAGTATCAGCTGCTCAAAGTTGGGATGTTATGTCGCCAAAAAACCCAGTTGAGCCACATTAACCCATTCACTCCTGAGAATTTTTACGTTTTTGAGCGATTTTCTGCATTCACACGCCCCATAGGATTTCGTGACTCCATATTTAAAGTTACCATTGAAAGTGCTGCTGTTCTAAAACACTGAAGGCTCGAGTTTACTGGAAACGTCATTGTGACGATCTCATTTTGCTTGGTTGATTTGCAATAAAGGGTCCAATATGAATTATCTACGATTTTTGGTAAGTTCACAGCCATTTTTCATCTTTAGTAGCTGCCTGATGAGCATCATTAAGCTTGGAGGTAGGTGTTGTACTTTGTTTACGAATTTGGCTCGTTGCTCGTTGAACTGGAAAAATGGCCGCCTGGAAACGAAGTAGCTTTGGGACTCGACTCTGGATGAATTTCTCGACCTACCGCGGCATATTTTGGAAGTTGCGACCACAGGAGAACACAACAAGCGCGAAATTTCGGCAGTGGGTCAGAGTGGCTGTGGACTTAGTATATATATGAAAATTGTGGAGGACGGAATGGACGCTGTCGAAAAATCTGTTTATTTCCCAGCATGCATTGCGGTGGTGATGTTGAAAATCGAGGCAAGGTGAGTATGCACTAGTATAAGAAGCTGTAGCTAGGCCAGAGCAACGAATAAGAGCAAAAAAATTCACTGCTAAGCTAGGACTAGGACTGAATTTTGCTGTAAATGTTGACTTTTGGGTTTGCCACGATGATTTGAATAAAAAAAACTAAAGACAAAAACGTGATTTTTGTTGTTTTTCTATGACGTTAAAAACGGTAATTTTTGTTATTGTCCAAATTCAAACACTGATATTCTGCAAAAATCGCTGACTTTTTTGTGTTTATTGGGTATCTCAATTTGAAAGACTTTCTAGTCAATGCTCACAACTGCTAGTTAAGGCAATGTTCGCACGATTGAGAAAGTTACAATTTTTTAAAGCAGTGGAGTCTTGTACGGGCGGTTACGGGCGGTTCAGGTGTCAATGGGTTAAACTGAAGACAAATCCACTCCTTTTTTAAAAAAAATACCAGATCTATTAAAGTATAGATAAGATAACTAATGAAGGAATAGCCCAGGTTGCCAATTCAGTTATAAACAACCTTTTTCGATTGAATAAAGAACTACATTAATACAACACAAGATCTTCACTCAAGATTCACAAAAACAAGTAAAACGGGTGTCAGATTTGGAACCTTCCACATCAAATAAAGGAATCAAAATCGCTCAACATGTTTGAGAGAAAAATTAAAAAAATTCGATGTAAGTAAGTAATCTTGGTAATTAATGACTTATAAAGGAGTGGTATCTTAAAATGCAAATACGAAAAAATTGTAAGCTTTTATCAACTATGTCTGCAGATGTCTGAAATCTGACAGTCATATAAACTTTAAGGATATTTAAACCCAGAAGTGTTTGTCGAGAACGGTTTGTAAACTGCTCCATAATACATTTTCCCTGCTCCATAATATATTTAAGAGAACGATGTAAAAGAATATTCTAGCAAATAAAAATGAATAAATGAATGAACGAAGCCTTGCTAAAGGCGAAATTAAAATTTAGTCCCCTGTGGCGTGAAACACGCATCGAAGCTATAACTTGTTAGGTTGAATGAGTTCTTATAACGCGAAAACTTGCCCTCTGATGATGCTAGGCTATTTTATTAAAAGGGAAGGCTTACCTTTAAACACGGAATCCTCAAAAGGCAGCTGGAACAACGACTTCGCCAAACAAAGAACATAAAACTGTCAAACTGTACACTGGCGCCCAGTCTTTCAAACGGAGCGGTTAAGGCAAAATGAATTGTGGGATACCTAATACCTTTTCGAGCGCGCCGCGCGCGGGAAACTATTTTATGTGCGCAATATAATTACATTATTAGGATTTTGTTGGTTTTGGAAAACTATGCAATATAACCTGGAACGGGAATCATGCTTAGCACTTGTCCCAAGTGCAGATCGAGGGTCTGACTTACACTAGCTTTCCAAACTTCTTTTATGAGCAATTAAACAATACAAGGAAATTCTTTTAATTTTGGTAACAAACGAAAAAAAAAAAGCAAGGCTGATTCGACAGTGAAGGAATATAAAAATGTAATTTATCCAATATTTCAAAAGGCACGGCCTTTCTTCTTCAGGGTATTACAAATAATGACTATAGGTAAACTAGGACGTTACAATTTAAATTTGAGTATAGCGTGCAATATGATGCTATAATAACATATAATACAATGGAAAAGTAACCGTTGAAGATATAAAGCTTAAAAAACCGTTACAAAAGAGATGAAAAAACAGCAGAACAGTTGACAACCCAGCTAACATATCTAAGCCCACTACAGTATCAGAACATTTCCTCACTAGCGACCATTCAGCTAAAGACATAACACTCATTCCACTCGAACTTATTCATTCTAATCGTGACGCTGTACGCAAAGCAAGAGAAGCATATCTCATCGATAGAGGTAACACTCTTGAACCTCTAGGAATTAATAAAAAAGATGAAATGTAATACCTTTATTTCCGTTTATATCTACTTCTATATGTTGCATGTTCTTCTTTTTTCATCCCTTTTGTAACGGTTTTTTAAGCTTTATATCTTCAACGGTTACTTTTCCATTGTATTATATGTTATTATAGCATCATATTGCACGCTATACTCAAATTTAAATCGTAACGTCCTCAGTTTGAGTCATTATTTGTAATACCCTGAAGAAGAAAGGCCGTGCCTTTTGAAATATTGGATAAATTACATTTTTATATTCCTTCACTGTCGAATCAGCCTTGCTTTTTTTTCGTTTATTACTATTATTTATAGCTGATTAGATCCTCAATTTGGATCCGGTGCTTCTGTTTTGTTACGTTGGTCCTTGCCTTCAAAATTGCATTTTAATTTTGGGGCTAGGTGCGTTTGTGGAAATCCTGAATGCAAATCACGTTTTGTGAACCTGGTCACATTCGGAAGAACACAAGTAGGTTCCCAAATATTAGATGCAACTACACTGTACTGATATAAACTGTATTCGCAAAAGACAAAATCAGTGAATGATATAAAACTAAAGTTAAGTACATTGATTTCGATTGATTTGAATATCGGTCAATATCGTTTGCTTCAGATTCTGAAGAACACAAGTAGGTTCCCAAATGTTAATAAAAAGGCAAGCATGAAGCAAAAGCAGACTGATGAATCGATTTAAGTCCTTTCTTTGCATTCACAACTTTAACGAGTAAAATCACCAATCACAATTTGATGGCGTCTGCATTTCGTAGTTTCCTAGTCGCTTCCTACTGCTATGTAAGATTGACACGTAAATAATTATAAAGGTATTCATTCATTCAAAGGCATTCACAGGACCAGAAATTAAGAAGGCCGTAAATCAAGAGATGAATTTTGATTCACTGGGTTTAAAAAATGGTGATTTGGCTTGATCAAAAGTGTAAATTTACAAATCCACCATAGACCAATTCGGCTAAGATTCTTTGTTCACAATATTTCCATATAATTTCCATGTCAATGCTTCATTGATATGGAAATATGACGAACAAAGAGTTCTAATCCCAAAAGGTTTGAATTGGGTACAACAATGCGTTTAGCACAATTTGTCTATTGTCTGCAGTTCATCTGTTTTCGAACGAGGTTTGAAATTTGGTTTGAAATATGCACACGCGTCACGCGTCTACTAGGGCCCCAAAAAAATAATACCAGCGGACTTCAACTCCTTCATATA
Source organism: Dendrophyllia cribrosa (assembly GCA_024195265.1). Lineage (NCBI taxonomy): Eukaryota > Metazoa > Cnidaria > Anthozoa > Scleractinia > Dendrophylliidae > Dendrophyllia > Dendrophyllia cribrosa. The sequence continues at coordinate 32,231,727 of JAJLRJ010000008.1, read as the reverse complement.
AGGTGTCACGAAAAAATACCTTTGCAGTTACCTTATGAGAAATGTCAGGAATCAAAGTGAGTTACGTAAATTAAATTATGTATATTTTAAATTTATGATCAGAATCTTTTTTAAAGGCCACAGCAAGAGTTTTATAACAGTTTTACTTCTTGCATTATTTTTGCAAATTCATCAAGTGATCAACAACAAATTTTCTTACCCATGAAATAGATTAAACATAAGTTAAGTCTTACATCATTGTATTGATCGATAACACTCCCAGCTATTATTTCCCTAAACCTTTGTTTTCTTTTATCGATTTGAGTCTAACAGGAATTGACACTATGTTTCAATGGTTAAGTAATTCACTCACACATTTAGTAGTTAAATTTTAATATTTCCATTATTTATTAATTAAACATTTATGATTAGGTTAAAGAACCTTTAACGCATTTATCATTCTTTGGCTGTGTATAATTGTTTAAAGGCAACAACACCCACTATTAAATCATGAAACATAATAATAATAAGGTAATCCAATAATTATTATCACTGCAACAGCAGCAAAATTCAGTGCCTGCAGCTTTAAAGTTTTTTTAAGTTTTTAATGCCATCATAATTTAATGTTGGGGGGAGGGGGGGGGAGTTGAGCTATTTTTATTATTAATATTTAATTGTTATTACATTTTTTAGATTAGCTAAAAGGTGATCTGTGTTAGTATGGAGTGTCCTACTCTTTTACAGATTATCCTCATGGCTTATGGCTTCTTATATTTTTATTCCCTTTTCCTATTTGTAAATTTGTGCCATTAAATTGTAATTGAAATAAATAAAGTTATTTTATAAAGAAGCCAACATTCAACCTTAAAAGAAATTCTTAAAGGAGACCAGGTCATCCTGCTACACTATATGCACAACCTCGTCACTCTAAGGGCATTCTCCACATTCAAAATGGTCGGTGGAGAAACTCCTGGACAAGGTTGCTAAATACTCCAAAAAGCCCCCTCGTATGGGGGGGGTGCGTTACTCAACAAAATTTTGTACGGAGATGCTCCGCCCCGAGGTCCAAACCCTTACCCTTTCATATACCGTTTTTGAATTAAAAATGGTACCCCTTTCATATAGCCTTTACATGCGTCGGTTTGATATATTTTGAAAGGCCCTTATTATAATACTCAAATCACAGTTTTCCCTACGTTTTTTTATACTTCAACTCGTGTTTTCGCTACCCTTTCCTATTCTTCGTGAAATCCCTAGTCCCTTCATATACTTCAACTCATGAAATCCCTACCCTTTCATATACCTCCAACCTCAAAAAGGTACCCCGTTCGGGCGGAGCATCCCCGTATAGCCCATTTTTGGGAGTACCCGCCCCCCCCCCCCCCCCCCCCCCCCGGAAAAATCCTAGTCTAGAGATGATGAAAATATCTTTATAAATATTGCCTTTTGAACGATGGTTACAGACTGTAAGAAAACAAACATGGCTGCCAATAATTTGCACAAACATCATTTCATTTGTGTCACGTGACAAAAGACTCCATGATAATCTTGGAGTATTTTCAATTGGCACCCTTCTCCAGGGATCGCAGATTTCTTTGCGCGCTTGGCCACCCGGAGGGTACTCCCTTATATACGCCATATAGGTAATTGTGCCGCCCGACAGGGTAGGGTTTTTGAGGTGCTCAGTCCTTAAAGTGCCTATGAAATGAATTTTTTTTCTTCGTTTTTCATTAGTTTATTATGCCCAAAGAACGAAAACAATAATCATTTCCCGAGGAAAAGAAAGAAAATCAGTTTTTTAGCCCCTCGAAGATGCGTCACTTCGGTTGAAAAGTGGCTCCAATTTTTGGAGAGCCTGGGGGCGAGTGGGCGTGCGTGATGACGTAAATTACGTAAATAGTATGACACATTGGTTTGTTTACGCTATAATTCCCTTGGAATCCTTTAGCGTGATGGTCATTTTGCCAACGTTTTTGGCTGTACAAATGTCAGACAGCGCCTAATTTGTTTCTTTACAGTCCTCTGAAGGTGAAGAGGATCAGTTTCGGATCACTCTTGATCAACTGAAATGATCGTGTCCACTGTAGTTTTGCCGTAGCGAGACGAACCGACTGTGCCGCTTGAGCGAAGGAAGTGAACATGAAGACGGACTTTGATCATTTAGATTATTGAACGTGAAAGGTATACATTTCAGTAGCACAGCGTCTCAGTGGGTTCGCCAGTTGAGTTGTAAGCTTATTGAACGCAGAGGCGTTTTTATTATTTATTTTTAGTGGCTCGTTGACTAGCGTTTTTCGAACGCGAACGATATATTTGTAGTACAAACAATCATGATATTAGCGTATTAGCGACTCGGCCGGTCTTCTCTGAAGTTCATTGATCGCGCGTGGAGATTATGAACTTATTTTATCGGCTTGGCAATTCACTCGTCTACTTAAAGTTCTTTTTTCAATGCGAAGGATATGTCTTGGCGGCTTGCTAGTTGAAAGTTTCTAAATTATACTGATATGTTATGCATATCCGAGGTGGTGTTTTTCAGGCGGCTTGCTGAATTGAATGTGAATGGTGTATTTTTAGCGGCAAGGTGCCTTGATAGCGTATTTTTTTATTTATTCAAAATGTTTGAACTCAAGTATATACGCAATAATTATGCTTCTTAGTTCAGTGTCTTGCCAGCGATTGATCGTTTCTGGAAATTTTAACCACTTGGCGGCTTGTAAGTGAGTTCAAAGTATCGTGTTTACATTTATGTCTGATTTATATTTCATTGTATAAAAATTGATCTGATCGAACACGCAATGATTCAGCGATGTATTTTGTTTCGAATAGTCTTACGCATTTGTACGTGTAGATTTTTGATAGATGTTCCGTAGAATAGACGCCTTCCAGTGAACACTTGCGTCGCTGCACTTTGAATTTTATAATTCGGAATACCGTATAAACATTTATATTACTCGCCAGTCAGTGCCGATCGAGTCAGTATATTTTTGTAGGCCTCGCTGACTTCGACGGCTCTCCAGTCGAGCCGAGGCTTGAAGGAACTTCCAAACAGGATAAGGATTGGAAAAATTATGCTTGATTAAACGGCCTCACCGGCCGGAATGTTATTTTCTTTTGCAAAATAATATTAATGTTAACAATAAGCGCTTTCATTGACAACATCGCTTGACGTACCCTTTCCGATGTCGACGAACAAATTTCGTGTATTCCGCCGGCCTATTTTCCTCTGGAGCAAAATAAAGCTTTGTTACACCCTCTGTTATCGAAGAATTGTAATATCTCGTATGTTTGAGGCCGCTCGCCACATAATATTGGTCTACCTCTAGCGACGTCTCTTGTCAGCTCCCTTGTTCTCTATATTCCCGCAGCAGTTTGTACAACTATTTACGTCACAGTGTAACATGACACTGGTTTTGGCCGCGCACAAATTGGAGCCACTTTTTAGCGCCAACAACCTAACTTTGAGACCATAAAAAAAGCATTTCGCATCGTCCCTAACACTTTAAACCTTTTATTCCAAGGTCTAAAAAGGTGAAACTTTCGATACATCAAAAAATAAATTTCATTTCATAGGCACTTTAAATAGGGTAAAAACTATCCTTTTCGGTATTTTTGGTATTGTGATCCTTAGATATTCCTTAGATAGGGTCACTAAATTGCAGTATCCACCCCAACACGCAAGACGAAAAAGATATGGTCTGTTAAAACTGTACTACACGCCTGAATACACGTTTTAAAGTTTAACAAAGCGAAAACAGAGGAAAACAGCGGAAAAGAAATAAAACAACCTATCAGTTACTGAATTATGAGTTATCTTTTTTTCCTAAAATAAGGTGCCATTTCTTGGTTTTGGGCCTTAAAAAGGGTATCAAATCTCGATTTTCTACACTTAAATAGGGTCAGGGTTTGAGAACCTTAGCGGCACGCACCTATCCTAAATTGTCTGGAGTACCCTCCCCCCCCCCCGGGCCTGGCCATTTGGAAAGTGGTATACACCTAATTCAATAAAGGTTGCTTTGGTCATTGGTAAGTGGGCATTGGGGAGCTATTGTTTGGTGTTCACTCAAGCAAAGCATTGCATTGTGTTCCATATGCCCAAATGCCAATGCCCAATTACCAATGACCAATTGTCAAAGCAACCTTTATTGAATTAAGTATATGCTGTGTCATTCTGGTTCAAACTGTCAATGTATCATCAATAAGTTAACTCAAAGGGTTTATTTGATCTTTTTTTAAAGGGGCTATGTCGCGAGGTGTCACGCAAGCTACAATCTTGAAAAACGTCCGGTGGCTGTTTTTCAAGTTTATGCCATCATCGTCGAATCCATTTAATCCTGCAGTGCTGTGTTCACCAAATGGTCTCAGATTTTTCACATATGTAAATAATCTATTTGTCTTGATTTTCGTCTGGTTATTTTTCCGATTCTGAAATCGTACGGCTAAATTTCTCAATATGTACGAGCAGCGATAGAAATCAGTTGACCATGGAATGTCATGGACGAAGGTTCTTCTTCTCTGTTGGCTAAATATAGTACACTTCAGCATATTAACATGGTACCAGAGTCTTCGCTTTGTACTTCTTTATCACCACAGCCAAACCTAACATTTTTCTGATTTTGTTTCGCTTGAGATAAGAGCGATGAAATTGTTGGACTTAAATCAAAACAAGCAATAGCTCTTGTGTATGTGACCACTGGTTCCATTTCGAGTCCTGTTTCGTATCAGTGAACAAAAGAATTTTGACAGATAAAAAATTAAAGTTACTAAAATTAGGCAAAACCTCGCGACATAGCCCCTTTAAGTTCACATAAGTCCTTATTCAATTCTCAGTTATGAGCAGTTTTTAGGGGGTAACCCCTGGGAGATAAATTGAGCAGAGCATCCTATGGGATTTGATACTATTAACAATAACCTGTTATTAGTCTGTTATTAGTCTGGAAATGGGGATGGGAATTAATTCAGAGTGATCAGGGGAATTTGTTGATTTCAGTTAGTGTAAATGCTCAAATATATTGATTATTATCTTAGGCCAGTCCCTTGCATTGGTGGTTCATTTCAATTACACATAGAGAGTTTCGGCTGTACTTCCCATACCGAAAATAATTACATCAGCTAATCACATCAGTAATAAAAATCGAAAACAAAATAAAAATTACAAATTTTTATAATTATATATATATGTATATGCTTGCGGGCAGCAGCTTAATGTTTATGATCTACTAACTAGCATAGAACTAAAGTGTCAATTTTGCGACCCATTTTGACAGCTCTCTCTTGAATTGGGCCCAGTCCTCCAGCCCAGCAGATCCCACATTGTGAGTTGGAATAGCTGGGTCTTGAACAATTGGCAGGTTAAATGGAACAGGAAAATTCTCATGAGGATAATCTTCAGCCAGGTAATACTCATTCCAGAATATCCTTGATAATAGAGAAATAATTGTTATAAAGAAATAATTGTTAAGTTAAAGCGGTTTTTAATTGGGTTTTGTACAACCAAAGGCAAAGTAATACCTCTGGCCAATCACAATGGACACAAACAATCCAATGAACCAAATCTGAATTTGAAGTGCCAATAAGTGCACAAAAAGTCAAGCTTAATGGTTTTACTTTTGATTGGTTGTAAAAGTAGTGCAAGTTTTTTACCAATCACAAAGCAAAGTTATGCAAAGCCAAAGAAATGCGAATTATCTTTAACACTTGATTTAAAAGCACTTACTCCAGTGAATCATCGCCGACCATGTCTGCCAGTTCTAAAAACACATCTTTGTCTGCTCTCACTGCTTGAGATTCACCTCCTCTGCAAAAGTGAAATCATCACGATCAACAGTGCATTCTAACTTAAGTGGAGTAAAGTTCAGTGAATTGAATCCTTTTAATGTCACATAAAGCATTAAGTTTCCTGTGCAGGCATTAATTGGAATGTTGTGCAATGCATCTCCCATAGTTACGATATCAATGAACGTTCTCCCAAACGTACCTTTAAACTTGCAAGTATTCTCGCTTGTTTGAGTTTCACGGTTTCTTTTTTAACAATCGAGTTAAAAATCAGCAAGTGAAATGAGCTGGCCAGGGACTTTGGATGTCCCAAACGCCTTGGCTCCCTTAACTAATAGGCTTGTTCTGATTAGTGAGAGCAAGTGACAGCTTGGACCATCCAAGAATCAGGTTACATAAGTTAAGTGGGGTGTTTCTTGGTGTTGCGGAAGCCATTGTTGGTTAGCTTTTGTGTTGTGGTGTTGGTATTGTTCAGTGTCTTTTGAATCTTTTGTTTTAGGTCATTTGGTGATCACACCATCCGCAACACCAAGAAACTACCGTTAAGTGGCTTTGCTGATCACTTTGACAACCAGGCAAAATACTCATGGGTAGCCTGCTTGCAGGCTAAAATACATACTCATTAACCACTTGATAAGCAGCGGTGACCAGTAGAGATATTAGATATTGGCTCGGTTTGGATGAGGAGTTCCGCCAGGCAACAGTGTTACTCCACACCTTCACGATGCGGATCAGATCTTTGCACTGACAAAAAACAAAAGATGATAACAAAAAGTATATTATTTAGGCAATGACTTTGGTTGGTCAATAAAATGTTGCAACAGCTCATTTGAAATGGGCTATTAAGCATGTAACAAAGCTTGGGTATATTTTGGTCAACAATATTTAACTTGTTGAATCATGGAAAAGAAAATATTAAGCATTATTGATCAATAACACCACCAGTCAACAGTCTTTTTTTTGAAAGCCTGGAGTTGCAATCCATTAAAAGGAATGTAAAGTATTTATTGTAGTTGAACTTCCTTAATGCAGTTCAACCTCTCCACAATGGCCACCTTGGGAACAAAGGGAAGTGGCCATTGTAGAGAGGTGGCTGTTATGGGGAGGTAGGGGTGTAATATGACACCATTTTTTCTTTTTGGGGGGGTGGCGGTTCAACATTTTATTTTAGTAAAAATGTCTTTTTATAGCATATGAATACGTAACACAACCAAAATATATCAATAAAACAGAAACCAAGTGTTCAGAACAAAAATGTTAACAAAACGAAGCGAGTAAGGTCCAATAAGTACATTAAGTTTGTACATGCATCGTTCAAGCTTTTAATACTCAGCAGACAGTTTCTTTTCTCTTTTCATGAAATGAAGCTGTCAAGGGTTGTCTGCTTGAGTCAGCTTTCATGTATTTTACTAAGCAAAGCAGTTACTTTGCTTGTGGCTTGGATGAGTTCCTTGTAACCCATGAAACTCAGCAAATGAAGCTACATCATCAGCAGCTGCTTTAAATGCTTCTTTCACTGACTGTAACTTTGGTTCACATAGAGGAGGGTCAAAATCGCACCCTAAACACGTGCCGCAATTAATAAGATACTGTACAGCCCGATGACACACAGTACGGATCAGGTTTCGTGACCTTTTATTACTGTACGTCCAAACACTGTTTGTCAGTCATTGATTAAGTGGCCATAGTGGAGAGGATATTTTGGTAGCTGGGACGCACTTAAGTGGTCGTTGCTGTTGTGGAGAGGTTGCCATTATAGAGAAATAAACAAGAGTGAATGTATGGACTGTCTGCAGGGTAAAAAAAAAGTGGCCGTTATAGAGAGGTTGCCTTTAGTAGAGGTTCGACTGTACAGAGACAAACCCAAATGTTTACACTATGGAGGTGTCAGTATTATAGAGGAAGGAATTGTATGAGTTTTTTAATCTTCCGCACTGTCCATAATAGAGAGGACTGTCCATAATAGAGAGGGCTGTCCTTAATAGAGAGGACTGTCCTTAATAGAGAGGGCTGTCCATAATAGATAGGCCTGTTTTAATAGAGGACTGTCCGTAATATAGAGGACTGTCCATAATAGAGATAACTGTGAGTAATAGAGAAGACTGTCTGTAATAGAGGACTGTCCATAATAGAGAGGACTGTCCATAATAGAGAGGACTGTCTGTAATAGAGAGGGCTGTCCTTAATAGAGAAGACTGTCCATAATAGAGAGGACTGTCTGTAATAGAGAAGAATGTCCATAATAGAGAGGACTGTCTGTAATAGAGAGGACTGTCCATAATAGAGAGGACTGTCTGTAATAGAGAGGACTGTCAGTAATAAAGAGGACGGTCTGTAATAGATAGGACCGTCTTTTATAGAGAGGGCTGTTCTTATAACTGTCCTTAATAGAGAAGACTGTCCCTTATAGAGAGGACTGTCCGTAATAGAGGGTTGTCCATACTAGAGGACTGTCTGTAATAGAGAGGACTGTCTGTAATAGAGAGGACTGTCTGTAATAGAGAGGACTGTCCTTAATAGATAGGCCTGTTTTAATAGAGATGACTGTCCATAATAGACGATAGAGAGGACTGTCCATAATAGAGAGGACTGTCCTTAATAGAGAGGACTGTCCATAATAGAGAGGGCTGTCCATAATAGAGAAGACTGTCCTTAATAGAGAGGACTGTCCATAATAGAGAGGAATGTCTGTAATAGAGAGGACTGTCCTTAATAGAGAGGACTGTCTGTAATAGAGAGGACTGTCCATAATACAGAGGACTGTCCATAATACAGAGGACTGTAATAGAGAGGACTCTCGGTAATAGAGAAGACTGTCTGTAATAGAGAGAACTGTCCGTAATGGAGAAGACTGTCTGTAATAGAGAGGACTGTCTGAAATAGAGAGGACTCTCCATAATAGAGAGGACTGTCTGTAATAGAGAGGGCTGTCCTTAATAGAGAAGACTGTCTGTAATAGAGAGGACTGTCCTTAATAGAGAAGACTGTCTGTAATAGAGAGGACTGTCTGTAATAGAGAGGACTGTCTGTAATAGAGAGGACTGTCCATGATAGAAACGACTGTCTGTAATAGAGAGGACTGTCCATAATAGAGAGGACTGTCTGTAATAGAGAGGGCTGTCCTTAATAGAGAAGACTGTCCATAATAGAGAGGACTGTCTTTAATAGAGAGGACTGTCCGTAATAAAGAGGACGGTCTGTAATAGATAGGACCGTCTGTTATAGAGAGGGCTGTTCGTATAACTGTCCGTAATAGAGAGGGCTGTCCTTAATAGAGAAGACTGTCCTTTATAGAGAGGACTGTCCGTAATAGCGAGGGTTGTCCATAATAGAGGACTGTCTGTAATAGAGAGGACTGTCCGTAATAGAAAGGGCTGTCCTTAATAGAGAAGACTGTCCTTAATAGAGAGGGCTGTCTGTAGTAGAGAGAACTGTCTGTAATAGAGAGGACTGTATATAATAGAGAGGACTGTATATAATAGAGAGGACTGTCTGTAATAGAGAGGACTGTCCTTAATAGATAGGCCTGTTTTAATTGAGACGACTGTCCATAATAGAGGATAGAGAGGATAGAGAGGACTGTCCAATATTATTATTATTATGACTGTCCTTAATAGAGAGGACTGTCCATAATAGAGAGGATTGTTTGTAATAGAGTGGACTGTCCATAATAGAGAGAACTGTCTGTAATAGAGAAGTGTCTGTATGTGGAGGTGTCCATAAAGAGAGGTTCAACTGTACCTAAAAAAATGAAACTGTGCACTGGAAAAGAATTCTTGTGAATCGTGTTTGAGTGCCTTTAAGTGTACAAGATCAGTAAGACTAAATACAATACCTTTGAATCCTGCAAATAAATAAACTCTGTTTGTCTCTCACAAACTGAAATGTTATAGCTGAAAGGAAAGAACGAAATTCAGTTGTCATTTCTTATTTAGACAACCTTGAGATCAAATATACTTTGTATGCAGTTTTTAATGACGCGTCGAGAGCCTGGCTCTTCCAACTAGTAAAACTGAACAAGGAATGTGGATCAGTAAAAGAAGAGCGGGGGAGGGGAGAGGGGCAAGAACCCAGGGTGATAAGGTAGCGGGAACTATGCGGGCGGTCATAAAGCTGGTATCCAAAGGTGGCGGGAGGCGGGAAAATCGAAAAAAAATCGTAGCATTGCGCTCACGAGGTCTGCATGGAGAGGAATAAGGTTTATGATGACATAGAATTGACGATCTTGCTGAAAAGCAGGTGACACCAAATTAACAAAAATAATAAGTATCAGCAAAATTAACAAACTTAGTAGTACTGCAAGGAGAGTATGAATATAGTGTCTGGCTGAGAAATATGTCAAAAACAATATTTCATAAAGGTGGTCGCTGGTGGTTGATCAGAGAGAGTCTGAATACATTATTTGGCCTAGAACTGTCAAACGGTTGAAAAACTCTATAAGGTACCAGAATCTTGTTTGATAGGCGTGGCTCAAATATATTTTTACCCCTAAGAAGTGCCAATTTTATTCAACACCCTAAGCGTTACTAATCTAAAAGGTACGACGAGCACCCCCGTCATTTTCCTATCAGAGTCTCCCCCCCCCCCCCCCCCCCCCTAGGGTTGATGTTCGCTTATGACAGAGAATAAAAAAATTATGTGTGCGTCAAACTAGATTTCATAAAAGTGGACCATGAAGGTATATCTTCGTTCAGAGAGAGCCAAAATACACTAGTTGTTTGGCAGAGAAATGTGTAAAAAGGGATTTCATAAAGGTGGTCCTTTAAAGGAGATGGTCGTTTATGAGAGAGTCGAAATATATTGGTTGGCTAAGAAATGTGTCAAACAAGTTTTAAGTAAGGGAGTTCGCTGAAGAGAGATGTTCGCTCAGTTACGGGAGAGTCCGCAATGTGTCAAACAAGATTAAAGAGAGGAAGGTCGCTTAAGGTGGTCTCTCAGAGAGCCGACTGTACTCTATATGTACTTACAATATTTGTGCATCTGATGGCTGACTCAAACACTGTTTGCACAAAGCTGTGAAGCCTCCCATTGGTTCCCAGTCATTAACAGGCATAACCACGACATTGACAGTGTCGCATTTAAACAGCACGGCTGTTTGAGTTGTCATGAAGTCTGAACACGGTGGAAGTTTGCTTGAAGGCTGTTCATCATCTGTGTTTTCTGCTGTTTTGGAACCTGCCTGTTTCAACAATGTCTTGATGGTGAACACTATGGCGGGTAACCAACTCTTGTGCTCGGTTCTGGGAAGGTCTGTAACAAAGAACAAACTTTTGTTTTCCTTAGATTTTTATATACCCGAAGCTGAGGGGAACTGGTCGAGGTTCGTTCTATTTTTATGTCCTAACTAGCCACAACGCTGATGTTTACACAATGAGTACAATGGCACGTGCGTTAAAAAGTTTAATTAGCGAAACAAAAGTTTTGCGCATGTGTGCATGTGCTGTGCATGTGCGTTACGGCATATGCACGTTATAAATTTAAAATGTGGTGCTGAGTACATATCTACTAAACTTTGCAAAACTTGAAGCGATCAAACTTTAGGTTTAATTCAGTGGAACTGTTTAACAAGAAAACGCTTGAATCACTTTATAAAATAAATAGCGCTTTTGGGGGCAAAAACGACTCCAAAAGTAACTTTGGTTTCGTTCGACTCAAAGTGGACATGTATTTTGGTTCGAGCTTTGATTGGTTCATTGGATTGTCTGCCTCTGTTTTCATTGGCCAGAGCAGGAGCTTATTACGTAATAAGCTCATGGCCAGAGTGATTACTTTGGTTTTGGTTTTACGACATTCAAGTGAAAACCGCTATATTACTGCATTACCATTAGAAAACAGGTGGCTTTTAAGGTATCCACAGTACCTTTGACAAACACTGCTAGGTCTAGTTCACGATATCCTGTGATGGTTGTCCCCTGCCCAGCGGCACCAACCACGGAAATACGGCTGATGCTAAATGGCAGCTGCTCCTGTGTTAAAGGAAAATAAAAACTTTAAAAATGCTGAGCTGAAAAATAGTGTTAAACTTTTTACTCCTAATAGTCGCCAAGTACAAAATCGTTTAAAAACGGTTCCGAATTCCGTTTTGTACAATTTTGAGCAACACCATATAATAAAAAAATAATGTTCTGCAACTTTCATTTGTTAAGGATTTTGTCCACAGACTCAAAAGTTAGAACCACCTTGTACAGCATAATAAACAATACCACAGGAAAGTACTGCTCAATATCTTTCATTTGAATGGTCACACTTTAGGATTTCATCCACAGACTCAAAAGTTAGAACCACCTTGTACAGCATAATAAACAGCACCTCAGGAAAGTACTGCTCAATAGCTTTCATTAGAATGGTCACACTTTAGGATTTCATCCACAGACTCAAAAGTTAGAATAGCCTGCGTAGCAAGCGTTCCCATACGAACGAATTTTTCGCATTCTGGCCGCGCGAAAATTGGGGCGAGAGCAAAAAATCGGAGGACGGGGGTGGGAGTGAGAAGATGAGGGAACGCTTGCAGGCAAACCCCACGATTTTGAAGAACCCGTTGGCCCAACAACGGAGCGTCTGATTGGAGCGGCGTGGTAGCTTTGATTGACATTGAATTGGCGTTGAATTCCGGCAAGCTCCAAGTGGCGTGTCGTTTGTTGGAAGATCTATTTGCATTTGTCTGATTTGCGGACCGATTCGAGTTTTATTTTGGTCACAGCAAAATATAAGATGAAATGAAGCTGAATGATTAGTGCTCGTACCATAGAAAAGTCAGAAAATAGCGAGGAAAGCTAAGATCGATTTTGAACTAGAAATAATATAACCGTAAACAAAACACTGCAGTTGAGTAGCTGTTGTGTTATATTTTATTAGCGGGAATTATTTCACCGGCTCTGTTAACCGGTGGTGGATTCAATAAGTCAAAGCAAGCAAATATACGGATATGTCTCCTAATTTAAGTCGGCATTGTTTTGAATTGGCGAGAAGGTTTATTGATTCCATGAATCTTTTCAACCGTTTACGAAGCGTTTCATTTTTTAAAGGAAGTAAAATTCTACATCCGGTAATCTGTAATTGGCTAATTTGTTGACAAGCTGTCAATCGGCGAATGAAATCAACCGTGACAAATCGGTGGGCGTTTTTCAAAATCGTGGGGTTTGCAGGCAAGCGTTCCCTCATCTCCCCACTCCCACCCCCGTCCTCCGATTTTTTGCTTCCGCTCCAATTTTCGCGCGGCCAGAATGCGGCAAAATTCGTTCGTACGGGAACGCTTGCAACGCAGGCTAAAGTTAGAACCACCTTGTGCAACATAATAAACAGTACCACAGGAAAGTACTGCTCAATAGCTTTCATTAGAATGGTCACACTTTAGGATTTCATCCACAGACTCAAAAGTTAGAACCACCTTGTGCAACATAATAAACAGTACCACAGGAAAGTACTGCTCAATAGCTTTCATTAGAATGGTCACACTTTAGGATTTCATCCACAGACTCAAAAGTTAGAACCGCCTTGTGCAACATAATAAACAGTACCACAGGAAAGTACTGCTCAATAGCTTTCATTAGAATGGTCACACTTCAGGATTTTATCCACAGACTCAAAAGTTAGAACCACCTTGTACAGCATAATAAACAACAGCACAGGATTGTACTACTCACCAGATTTCATTTAAATGGTACCGATTTAGGCCCCATTCATATGATCGCGATTTATATGGTCTCAGGTACCCGAGACACCTCCCCCCCCCCCCCCGAGTTACCCGGGGGGGGGGGGGGGGATAGGGAAAGCAGAGACCGTGGGGAGCATTTTGCTGAAATTATTTATTATTTTTTTTTTATTGTTACATTAATATGTTAAAACGTGCGTTTTAACCTGTATTTATATCAAATGGATGTTTCTTGCACAGTAAATTGGATGTAAATGTTAAGAAAGCTAAATTCTTGTCCTTCTTTAACGGGTGCGACTGTCTCTGGAGTGAGTCTAAATACTTGGGAGAAACACTAGCGGGCGCGTGAGGTGCAAGGGTTGCTTTTCGCGCCTCCTAGATTTTTTTATGGAAAAGACCGACTGTTTTTCAGTCTAGCTTTCTCATTAAAACACTTTTTTATCGCCAAAACTGTGATCTTACCATCAAGAAAGCTTTTAATTTTTCTGCAACATCCTGTTGTTTTTCAAGTTGTTCTTGATCCGGCTGTGCTTCTTGGATAAGATCCTTTATGCTGCTTATTTTTTTTCCATCAATCTGGACACAAAAGTAAAAGAAAACGTGGACACTTGACCTATATCATTAAGTGTTTGTGGGAAATCCTGATTACAGAATTCATATATCCATAAAAAATGATCGGGGGTGATCGTCGAACATTTTGAAAGAAACCCCTAAAATGTACTAGAAACCCGTGTGGGTGTGGCTCACATTAATTTTCCTCTAAGAGGTACCAATTCTCTCTTAAAAGTTGTTTCTGTCAACATATTTTTTCTGGCTTAGTACTCTAAAAGGTATAAAAATAACTGTAACAGCGGTCATTTTCGATTCGAATGTCTGTCGTAAAACCAAACCACGAATTTTAACCCCTAAAAGATGCGACGATCACCCCCCCCCCCCCCCCCCCCATCACTTCTATATGGGAGTCTGGCCCCCTTCCCCCGGGGAGTTGGGTTGTGAAGGGCGTCTTGCTTAGCTGGCTCATTGTTTTGTAGTCGAGATTGTGAATTCCTTGAGTGAAAGTAGGAGGGAAAGAAGTTAATTAACAGTGGAAAATACGAAATCAAGTAACCTCGTCAACAGTACTCTCGATCTCCGCAAGACATTCTTTGCTCTCACTGATTTCCTTCTCCAACTCTTGAATAGCAGCTTCTTTCTGATCCAGTTCCTCCTGTTTGGCTGCGATCTCCTCCTCTCTGTCAGCCAATATCTGATCTTTCTCTTCAGTCACTTCTTCTAATTGATCTTTCCTATGAAATAATGAAACATCGATCCGTGTGTCATCTTGATGTGTTTTTGGTTTTCTTGGAAATTATTAGAGCTTTGGTTTTTTATTTCTACGCTTTGTTATTGGTTAAAAAATCTCACGCCATTTTCTCAACCAATCAGAAGAAAAACCAAAACTAATCGTGACTTGCTCGCACGCGTTTTCCCGCGCTTGGCGGCGGCTACATGTCTTTCCTTCGAGTTCTGATTGGTTCATTGGATTGTCTGTGTCTCTTGTGATTGACCAGAGTGATTAATTTGGTTTTGGTTTTATGAAAACTGCTCTACTGTGAAATCTGGCAAACAATGGGTGTTTTCAAGTCATTAAAAAATTGTGACGTTGTTTATTTTAACTTCATTGGGCGTTTTTACTGGTGATTGGAACCTGGAAATGTGGAAGACTATAACTGGTTATGAAACCTTGCAGACTTCAATGGCGATTTCAAAGGAGCTCGAACAGTTTATGTTGAAAGTATTATAACCGTGCACATCTACCCAGAGAGGGACTGAATAACATTTTAAAGGGAAAAATTTCTATTGGTCAGTTACTCGAACAAAGTTTAAAATCTATTGTGGTTGTGAACGGCCAAGGCTGCAAATAGCCTGCGTGCAAACATCACCCTATTTCCATTGCTTCACGCGTCTGCGCACATGCTAGGCCGAAAACGCTAACAAAAACATCGAACAAAGAAATTTCTCAGGTTTCATAACAACTGCGCTTTATTAAGTATGGTTCCACGAAAGTATGCAAGACCCTTTGGTCCCACGGTAATCTGCGATCAAGTTCGCAAGAAAAAAATGCCTGGATACCGCGGGCCTCTAGTACACAAACCAACAAACGTTAGGGTAACAAAATCTTACCAGAAATTTTCAATTGCTGCCTTGGTCATTGCGTTCATTTCTCTCAACTTTGCGACGCTGTGTTTGTCGGAATTAGTCAGAAGAGGATCATAAACTTCATTGACATTTTTTATGACCAGCCGAACACACAGATGTTTCTCGTCATCTAAATACGGACTGTGATTGTTGAACACCTAACAACAAAATAAATATTAACATTGGCGTTTTCAAGCTGTGTGGTATAAGCAGCAGTTTATTTCCACCAATTAAATGATAAATTACAACCCTCGTGTACCAAAACTGTTCAGTGATGAGTGTCTCTCGTCTCTAGTCATACTGGGTCTGAATGAATTGCATTTTCGTTTCCAAAATTGGCCAGAACAGACCATGATTTGTTTTAAAGTGCACATGAAGTGAAATTTTACAACCATTTTGTTTTCGGTAATCTGAAAATAGGTGTTTTAAGAATTATTTGATGGGAAAATAAGTCACTTGAAGTGGCGGGAACATACTTAAAGAATCTGACCCACCCAGTTTGCATTGCGCACCTACGTTGGTTCATCCGCCATTTTCAGGGCCCCCGAAAATCCATACTTTATTGTAGATGAGAAATTCATTCGTGCAAGAGGTGATATGCTTGCCCAAATATGGAATAGAGCCGTATCATAACAATGAGAGAAGCGCGCAATACAAACTGGGTGGGTCAGACTCTTTAAACAAGCGACGCAAGTTGGGTATATCAGACAAGGGCCTGAGTTCTAGTGACGTCATTAGTGTGTTTACAACTGATTGCGTCACTCGTTTTACAGTGGAGCTTTGGCAGCTTGTGGAAGGATTATTTCGATTAAATATGGCTAGAAGCAATGCGTATTTTAGCCCCGGGTTCATCCCCTTCTCCGCCATGTTTTGTTGTGATCGAACACGCGAATGATCTCACAAACACGTTTTTGGCCGTGCTGAAAATGTCGCAAATTTCAGGCCTGGATCTTCTTCGCGCAAAAGAGAAAAATGAAATCAAGGTGATATAAACAACATAAAAGCCTAAAACAAAACGTAGTGAAATTTTACTTCATGTGCACTTTAACATTATTTTATAAATAGTAAAGGTATTGCAGCATGGTTTTGTACAAAAAACAAATCAAAATCCCCACAACACTGCTCTTTCGACAGAATAAAAAACACATCAAGTAGCGGATATCGAAGCGAAAATGGTTTTAAACGACGTCTGCATTTCAGCTTTTGTTTTCATTCTATTGACGAAAAGTTAGTACGTGTGGCACTTTATTTTTGCGGGAGTTTAATTGTGTTTTGTGGGAACTAATTTTTTGCGATTGGGAAGGACTGTTTTTTCTTGCTGGGAATTAATTTTTGCGATTTGCAGATGTCGCAACCAATCCATTTATACCAAAAATGGATGGAAGAAATGCGGAATTACTGATGTTCTTCTCCATGGAGTACCTTCAAACGATCCTTTTCTGTAAAGCTTTAAACGTGTTGAATGAAGCGTTGAATGAAGTTGTGGAGTCGATAGTGCGAACTATTAAACAGCTACACGTAAACGTTACTAGTAGCGTACCGACTGTAATTTCATCGTTTCTTTACCCGAACGTTTTGTTTCTAATTTCATCGTTTTATCCCTGCATGTTTTGTTTCTAGTTTCATCGTTGTGTGACGTTTTAAATAAAACGATTTTACATAACGTGTAAGAGGTGATGTTTGACGGCATGTACTAAAATCACACTTCTCTATCCCAAAATGTATTTTTGCAAGATAAGGAGGGGGTAGGCTCCCCTAGATTACCTCATTCAAATCCAGTGTTGTGTTCATGGTCATCTCGTCCTGACTGTGACAGAAAGCACTTCTACCAGCAACATCCCACGAGTTGACAGTCACACTTCTGTTATCATCCTTGAGGCAGATCACACGGACGCTCCAGAGAATCTTCATGTAATAAGCGCTGTCTTCCAAGTCTGAATGTAGAAAACTCGGTCCCGGATCAAACATCAGGTTAAAATCCAACTTTTTCTGGTCAGTGGAGCTTGGTTTGAGGGCTATAGGCGACACATCCTCTATGAGATACTCGTTTCCCAGGTCATTTGGAGGAGACCAGTTAGCTGTGTCAAAACCCAAGTAATAGTAAGGCTCGATGCTGGTGATTTTTACGCCTATGGAGACCATGCCCCCTTTTGAGATTGCCTTGAGATCCTTGGACCTCATAAACTTCTCAATTCCAAATGCTG
Source organism: Dendrophyllia cribrosa (assembly GCA_024195265.1). NCBI lineage: Eukaryota > Metazoa > Cnidaria > Anthozoa > Scleractinia > Dendrophylliidae > Dendrophyllia > Dendrophyllia cribrosa. The sequence goes on along the minus strand of JAJLRJ010000008.1, from coordinate 32,213,940 downwards.
TACTTGCATTGTTATCGCAGAAGTTATGGCTCACTTGGACCTCACGCCCGTCGCGTATGTAAATAGAATACGTAGCTTTGAATCTCAACATGGCTGGTTCTTCTCTGTGTAGATACACCGCAGCATGTTCAGGATGTTGGCCAGAGTTGTTCTTCGGTTCTCCTTTGGGATAAAGAACCAGATACCATTCCTCGCCATACAGCGAAAACTTTGAGGTGCAAACATAGCTCGTGCGAGATGATAAATTAATGACCAATTTATCTTCAAATAGACTCTGTACCATTGAACATTTGATCTCAACAAATAAATTGTTATCGTCCAAAAAGCCCGAGTCGGGCTTCTCGATTTCTTCCACAGGAGCTAACTTGCTCCAACCAGTTCCAAATAAAACTTTAGGAAAATCATCCTCCTCGCTCATGTTACCAGCTCTCACAGACTTTGAAGGGTCCTTGTTGTTGATCATTTCCACAGAAAATCGAATCTTGCATTTAACTTTGTCATTGTATTGACCTCCGCCGAGCCACCTCAGAAACACACCAAATTGTCCTCCTTTAATTCCGCCCTGTAAACGCCACCTATATCCAGCGAAAAAAAATGGCTTCGAATACACACTCTGGCCGACATTAGGAAAGTCTTCAAAGATGAAATTAAAACAGCAGGTGTTATCTTCGAGTATTCTTGTGTTGTGAAGTCGCAAAGCCATTTTAGTTTTTAAACAACGATGCGCTACCGAACAAAAGCTTGCAGTGACTTCACGCACACACCGCCCTGTAAGCCTTCCAAACGTTCAGTTCGAATTCAGAGGCAAAACAACCACAAAATTCTTATTTTGCAGCTCAGCCGTCAGCCGCTAGGATAAAGTACATGTACTTCGGTGTTATTTCAATCAACTTTCGAATTATGCGCTCGAAACACACCGCGATACAACAAGTTGCAGTCTTCGCATCATCTGGCGTCGGATCCATTTTATCTCTTGCTGAGGTTTTTTGAAGCCCGCAAAAAGACGCTATAAGTTTCGAGGCTTTTAAAATATTAATGAAACGTATGCGAATAAATAATTGTTTGTATCACATGAGTCATGAAGTATTTTTCAACCTTCAATATCACGCTCTAGGGTTTCCACTCTATCAACTAATTCCAAGAAAACGAAAAAATGCGTTAAAATCGTGTTTGTATGTGTAATTTTTGTGAGGCATCTCACAATTTCGAGTTCCTTTACAGCGTTGTTTTTCTAGATAAGAAAAATCTTGGTTTATAAATTATTTTACTTTCTTGGAGGAGGTCCAAAGTACCTGTTGGTAGAAATCTCTAAACAAGTACTGTTCTACTCTTGTAAAAGCTAAATATCCGGTTTCAAAACTGAATTGATTTTCGAATTCATAGCTAGCTGTCATTATCGACAACTGCGAGTATGTTTGAACAATTTTGTGCGTTTATAGCCTGCAAAATCATCCGGGGTTTTTTCTGAACTTGTTTTATTCATTCTCGGCGGGCTGGAAAGGAGCCGAAAATAATGCAAATATTCTGGTAATATTTGCATTTTGAAATACGGTTTTGTTGTTCGATTTCAAGATGTTAGTTCCCCGCATTTGTAGCTTCCTTGGTAAAAATGTGTTAGGGTATTTTTTTTAGCTAGCGCCCGGGAACGATGAGAGGCGACTGAATCCTCTGACGGAATCCTCTGGCGCTTCGTCAAATGCCCTGACAAATTAAGGGCTGGCGCTCGAAACGTCAGCTTTTGAATCGTCCGCTCTGACAAAGGGCTAGCGCGCTTCTGAATCGTTTTACGGTGGTCGTTTATCTTATTAATCGGGTTGGCTTGGAAGTCTGCCAAGCCTGCCCGATTTATAAAATGACTTTTATTCTCCGTAAGGTTTTGACGCCTGTTTTAGAAAGTTCTAGAAAATTATGTTTTAATTGTTTTTAAGATAGAGACCTGTACGAACAGTGCAACGCTGCTGCAACGCTGCAGCAGTTAATTTTTATGGTTACATAGACTGCAAAACAGTCCGTATTTTTGCGCGAGTCCTCCGAAAAAAGTGCGCGACCGAAAAGATCTGGAGCGAGTGTGGATACGTAGAGTGAGACTGGGGAGAGACCGGCGCTTCGCGCCTCTTCACGCGTGTCTCGGCGCTTTGCGCCTCTTGGAAAAAATGACTGTTTTGCAGTCTAGGTTTTACAGAGCTTAAGCGTCTCCATGGCAGTGCTCGTGAGTCGCTCAAGCAGCCAACTCACTGAAATATCGTGCACTGCGAAAGCGCTGCAAAATTTTGCCACGCTAAAGCGTCGGTGAAGCAGCGCTGCAAACCGCTGCTTGAAAGCTGGGATGAGGATTAGAAGCTATTAGATGTAAACATTATACTACAACCAATGTCGCTGCACAACGCTGCAGGTATAAAGACCTTCCAAATCAAAATGTTCTAAAGCAAAGTACATTACTCGAGATTCCCTTTTGAAACAATTAATATTTCATGAACGATCCGGCGCTGGTCTATGCATGGCTGTCGATCGCCTTTTCGTGACAATCTTCCTTGGTTTACGGGGTTTTAAATCCACTGAAAGATGTTTCTGCATCTTTCCTTTCTAATTCTCCGGCATCAAAAATTAGTGTAAATTTAGAAAACCGCTTACAATAAAGGAGGAGGAGGAGGAGTAGCACACAGGGAGCAAAGTTACGCGAGATAAGAGCACGTTATCGATAAGCCAACTCACGGCTAGTCTCCAACGCAGCCGTTATTAGGGCTCGTCACGCAACGCTCCTCCCCCACCAAGGAGTACCTTTTTTAGGCTGGAGGTATATGAAAGGGTAGGGATTTCACGAGTTGAAGTATGTGAAAGGATAGGGATTTCACGAAGAATAGGAAATGGTAGCGAAAACACGAGTTGAAGCATAAAAAAGGTAGGGAAAACTGCCATTTAAGTATTATAAAAAGCGCCTTTCAAAATATATCAAACAGATGCACGTGAAGGCTATATGAAAGGGGTACCATTTTCAATGAAAGGTATATGAAAGGGGTACCATTTTTAATGAAAGGTATATGAAAGGGGTACCATTTTCAATGAAAGGTATATGAATGGGGTACCATTTTTAATGAAAGGTATATGAAAGGGGTACCATTTTCAATGAAAGGTATATGAAAGGGGTACCATTTTCAATGAAAGGTATATGAAAGGGGTACCATTTTTAATGAAAGGTATATGAAAGGGGTACCATTTTCAATGAAAGGTATATAAAAGGGGTACCATTTTCGATGAAAGGTATATGAAAGGGGTACCATTTTCGATGAAAGGTATATGAAAGGGGTACCTTTTCTGTCAAAAACGGTATATAAAGGGGTAAGGGTTTGGACCTCGGGGCGAAGCATCTCGTACAAAACTTTGTTGTTGTTATCTGTCACCAAAAGGGGTTACGCAAGCACCAGTCCCAGCAAAACGAGGGATCAAGAGATGGCCTCAATTTGTGTGTTTTCTTTGGCTGTATTTCATAAATTTGAAAACCAATGGATTTTAAATGCCAATGGCAGTGTGATTGTAATGGTTAGCAAACGCTCTAGAAAAATGACACTTGCAGATAACACGCAGCTCTTTACAACCTCTAATTTATGTTTGCATTCGTGTTTGCTCGGGAAGCTTTCGGAAGCGCAAAAACAAGCAATTTTGTGTCCAAGAATTTAGCGCGGATACAGAATTTCATGAGATGATACGGCAGGGAGGTAAACTAGGTGTATTGTAGATAGGCTTCCAAAGGGAAGAAATGAGGCTTCAAATTCTAACATGGACAATTTTACTCCTTTTTTTATTAAAGTTGAAATCAAAAAACCGGCTTCAGATATGACACAATAGAGGTTTTGACGGATCAGTGAGTGGTGAAATCAACCTTAACAAAAACACAATGGATTCTACATTGCGGAGTAGTTACACTACTAGTGATACTTCGAATTCCGCGTAATTTCTTATGTACCTTTAAAGCCCGATTTCACTACTTGTAGAGTTCTTGTTTATGCAGTTGATGAAAGTTCACTCCCCCACCAACCCAGCACCATAGTTTCTTTAGAAACTAACCCCATTATTTTTCGATGTACAAGACGACTCAAAGTTCTCATTTCGTACCATACGTACAAATTATAGTGTTGATTCCCGGGGTATTCCCTAGCCTGTGCACAGACGTCTCCTATTTCCTTCACACAGGCTAGTTGTAGGTATTCCGGCCCGGGTTGATTAGTTCTGTGGGCGTGTCGTAGCTTTAAGGCCGGCACACACTAGGGGACATGAAGCGGGGACAAGCCCCTTCGTGTGCACAGCATACTGGCGCATTTTGCAGGGACAGTACGCAAGCTGGTGCAAAGCGGATTGAAGTATAATCAAAGGGCTCTTCAAGCCATCTCGTTAATGCGTTAGAAGGTGAGGTTAATAAAAAAAAATGCAGTCTATGACTGCATGTAGCTTACTGCGCCTGTTATTACTTAGATTATCGTAGGTTTCCCCCACCCCTTGCCCCCTGGATTTCCAAGCCGGATTTGCAATAAAGTTTTGGAAGCCCTAAATTTACAGGTAATGAGAAAAAAAATATATGTAATCGCATTCAGAAGATTTTGTTTTTATAATTTTCAAAACCGTGGTGACGAGTGCTATAAATTGGTGAAACATTTTAAAAATAAATATTGCGTGACGCATCATGAACCCCCCCCCCCCCCCCCCCGTGATTTCAAGACTAAATCGAAATGAAATTTTTCTAGTTCCTAATAACTGCTTTGATTTTGCCATGTATTAGTTTTTCCTGGCTTCATAGTTTATTCAAAGTGTTGTCGCAAATACACAATATTTCCTTGAATGAAAATGTCTTTCCCTTGAATAAAAGAGTTATAAACGCTTATCAGAATTCAGTGATTTTCTGCTTCCGGAAGGCTTAGCAATTTGTTTATCCTAATTGCAGCGCTAGCGTCTGCGAATTATATTATAAACATCACAAAATAATATTTAAATTCAGCAACCTACTTTATTATATCTAGTGTTTTCTAAAATTTCCGACTTTTCATGTGTATATAGAATGCAATTCTTATCCAATTTAGTTTAATCTCAAGAGGAAAACGCGTCAAATTATCGCATCAAGGAAACTGTCGGCCACGCAAATTTGTTCAGCATCTGGCGAATTTCTCGCTCGACCGATTGTGGTCAAGTTTTCTAAATATTTGTCAAAAGCTACTAATAAGACAAAGAAACAGTCTATGAAATGTTTCTTACAAAGTAAATGGACATTAAAAAATGTGACTTTCTTTACCGTAGTTTTCCAGGAAATGCTTGAAAATTCTTAGTAAAGTCTGCCGCTTCGAGTATAAATTCTGAAAGAAGACATGTCCTCACTTGTGACAAATTTCATCGCTTTCAGCTCTCAAACCACCACTACAAAGGCAAAAAATCTTCTAAAGGACTTTTTCTTTCCATTTCGAAGTCTTAAAAGGCGTGCTTTCATTCCGGTTATGCAAAATGAACGTCTACAAAATGAAAGCGTGGAGTTCACGGCCGGCCATATTTGTTAGCAATCTGATAGTCTTCTGAGGGAACATTCGATTCGGGCCATTCGAAGCTATCCTCGACAAACGTTGAACAACCGACGAGGTTGCGAAGCTATCCTCGACAAACGTTGAAACAACCGACGAGGTTCCAAAACAAAAAAGGAGTTAAGATCGGGGAATATCGGGTCAAAATCGGCAGAGTTCGTTGTGGGCTCGGATTCTATTGTTACACTTCGCAGTACACTTGTGGCAAGTCTAAAATTTAGGAAGGCAGTGAATATGCAATAACCTAAGGTAATATAGAATTGGAAAAAGCGTGTTTTTTGGAAGTGAATTGTTGATACATATTCTGGAGGGGGGGGGGGGGGGGGGAGTACTCCCGACAATTAAGGGTAGGTGTGTGCCGCCTGAAGCATCAAAAGCAACCATTATAAACAATTGATAATTTGTTTTACGAAATAATAGATTTCAATATATATTTTCTTGAGTCTGCTATATTCTTTGCTAATTGAGCTACGTTGAGCACTCTAAGGCAACTCTCTTGCGTCAGGATTTCAATGCGATAAAGCTACGTTGAGCACTCTAAGGTATCTGTCTTGTCCGCTTCACGATTTGAATGTGATGAGAATAACACACCGACTGATTGATATTCCTCTTCTTTTTATAAGCGGAGAACGTTTTCTCTGTCTTGCTTGCCACTAAAATAATACATTGTCTTTTTGTTTGTTTTGTCAATTAGCTCCCATATAGTGCCAATATTTTTCCTTTAAAAAAAATCAACACGCTGAAATCGCTTATAATGCTTGCTTGATAAACTTTTGTTAACTAAATCAGCAAAATTATTACGTCTTTTGCATACTATTGCATAATCAAACCGTAATGGCAATGATTCAGTGTTCCAAAATAGAACAAAAGCCAAATCCATACTCTTGCACAATCAAACAGGAACATTTTTAGTTAGCTGAATACGCAAAATCTCACCTCTCTTGCATACTATTGCATAATCATGACACCTCAACATTTAATAACCATTCAAAATTGAAATTTCTCTTTAATAATCAAACCGTAATAGGAATGATTCAGTATTTCAATGACTACTGAAAAGGGACATTAACGTTAATTTTGCAGAAAAGCAAATCCATTGTATAATACAATCAAATTAGGCCCCTTCACGAGCAACGCATGAAAATAGAACGCGTGTTTTATTTCCGATTTGACAGCCTTGTCAGATAAATGACCACAAGTTGCTTCTTATTGTCTAAAATTAATTGCCGACTCGCTTAAGCTACCTGCTTTGGTGGCTTAAATTTAACTAGAGTTTAACTCAATTAAGCTGACTCGCTTAACTTTAAGCAAATTGGAAAACCAACTCTTTTGCTCTTCATGGTTAGTCATCAACGTATCGCAGAACATTCCTCACAATTTTTCTTTTCACGAACATTTCCGGTTGTCACTCGCTAGTCATCCCGGGTACACAACGTATCGCAGAACATTCCTGACAATTTTTCTTTTCACGACATTTCCACTTGTCATTCGCTAAGCGACTTCAAAAATCGCTCCTCGCGGTTAATCTTCCCGAGTAGACAAGGTATCGCAGAACATTCCTGCCAATTTCTAGAATTTTCTATCAATTTTCTATTTAAGTGCTTAAAACCACAAAAACAATAAATCCAAGATAAGAAACAATCTGTCAGGCGATGAGGTCATAGCTTTAAAACATTTGTAAAACAACTCTGCTATAAACCCGCGTATAAACCTCAGAAAGCGGACAAACATACAAGGTGAAATTTCTTAGCTTCGTCGAGCGCGGAAAATGTCAGCTATAAACCTCAAAAAGCAAACAAAGATACAGGGTGAAATTTCTTAGCTTCGTCGAGCGCGGAAAATGTCAAAGCGCAACTCACCCAAATCACTGTAAATAAGAACTGTACGCGAAAAATGTCAAAGCGCAACTCACGCAAATCACTGTAAATAAGAACTGTAATACCCTTGTGGTGAGGTCATAGCTCTAAGAACTGTAATACCTTTGTGGTAACGTAACGTAAGACATGAACAAGTTCATGACAATTCAATACCCTAGGGAAATTAACAATAGGTCCGGGGGTGCCTCTCAAAAATTTTAGTGGCGGTATGTGACGCACTTCTTGAAATCCTAACCTGTTTAACCCACCGTATCCTCGGTGCCCTAATATAGCTTCTATAAAAAAGAAATAAGTAACCCCCCCGGACAAATGTTAACAAAACTAAACAAAGAGCCTTTGTTAACAACTTTTGCCCCTTTTTTTCGTTGTGAATCGTACATCTCGTTTATGCGCAAGCGCATTAACGAGATAAAAATCACAGAAATCACTAAGGGCGCCTGGGAACTAGTATACGAGCAAAGAAAGATGGCGGACTCTATGGTTAGGAAAAAGAAGCTTCTACTACTGTCAATGATATTACTAGATGAAGAAATGTGTAATTATGCTGACCGAAAACGATGGATACGCAAGTGGCTGAAAAGAAGAGAAGAAAAAGGACCTACTACACCTATTTTGTAGCGGGGACAGTTTGCAAGAGCAGTGCACACGATGCGACATCGAAATGGGGGTCATTTTGTCCCCGCTTCACGACGCACGAATTCAAACCAGCTGAATTTCGTGCAACATGTTGCGGGGACAAAATTGTGTCCCCGCAACAGAACTTTTTCGCAAAAACAGGGATGTCAAAGAAGAAAAACTGTCGCTGCAACATGTCCCCGCTTCATGTCCCCGCTTCATGCCCCCGCTTCATGTCCCCGCTTCATGTCCCCGCTTCATGTCCCCGCTTCATGTCCCCGCTTCATGTCCCCTAGTGTGTGCCGGCCTGTAGTTGTACTGTTAGAAGTATGACGTCACTTATGCCTTTGTCCATCCGATGAGCTGCGGAGAGCGAGGCCGAGGGATTCGACTTCGTCTCATTTGATATCGTATCGATGGATATTATTCAAAAATTTGCAGGATTTGAAACGCTGTTGATTGCATTGTTAATTGGTGCGCTCTTTCTGGTGGCTTGGTAAGTTAAACATTTGAGTATGAATCTTGCAAATTGTCTTGATTCAACCTTGATCTGTTGTCCCTTCGCATGATCTATTTCGCTGTTTTATAAATACGTTTGCAAATTCGCGCGTTGTTGTTCATTTCGTTCGAATCTCTTGTCACGAATTCTCCACTCCATCGTAATTTGAAGCAAAAGACTTTATACCTTCGAAATTTTAGATTTTTAACCTAAGCTGGTGGAATCTTATGAGCGATATGCATCAGTTCATCAGGTCAACCTACTTGAACTCGGTGCTAAATAAAATCGTTCTGTTGTTGTGGCTCGAGTTGCGTTGTGTTACGGTCACGCGAAGCGAACTTGACGCAAAATTTCGCATTTTTTCTTGAAGGTCACATTGTTCACTGTACTTTGCGAAATGAAAATATGACAAAAGAGGAAAAGAATCACTGACTATCTCTTTCCAAGTAGGCAGGAACGGGTAATGTTGACTTTTGAATTTTCAAGGTCTGGGTTGTCAAGGGGGGTCTGAGTTTTCAAGGTCTGAGTTTTCTAGACACCCCTGAACAAGGCAGGTTAATAATTCATAACATTCTAGACTGACTACAATTTAAGGCAGACTGTTACAATGCAACATTTTGTGCACGAATTATTGTGTCTGCAATTGTTTCTGCAATGTGTCTTGCAAATGGTTTTGTCAGTTGCACTGTGGAACACTTTGGGCAACTTCACCATGGCCAGAGCCGGTTCAGCCCCAGCCCAGCAACTGCCAGACCAATATTATATCTTCTGGAAGATTAAATGTATAACCTGTTGTGATATACTGCAGATTGAGTGCATAACCTCTTTTTCAGTGTTTTATTTGTCAAAACAAAAGACTGAGATGAAGTTGTAAAAACAAAACCTGAAACATTCTCCGGACTAGCAGAATCAATCTATCCAAATTTTTTCTTGGGGTGGTGAGGAGGACACTGACTAATGCTACCGGCTCTGAAGTTGCCTTGCAAGTAATATCAAAGACACTTTGAGACAAGTTATATAAAAAACATTGAACAGCTTAACAATGCCAGGAACAACTTTATTGAAAGAATCAGTACCTCTTTGGGATAAAAATGAATGTGAACCACACCCACAAAACTCGTTTCTGGTACCTTTTAGGGGCTCCTTTCAAAATTTCCATCGGATTCACCCCCGTAAGTTATATATGGGAGTCCCTGACCCCCAGGAATGACCTGCAACTGTATCATTTTGAGAGACTGATGACATTTTTTGTCCTTTCTAACATGTATAGGTATGCTGTAGCTCCATTTTCTTTGTTTAAGAAACACGGAATACCGGGTCCTGCACCATGGCCGTTTCTAGGAAATCTTCCTGAGATAAACAAAAAGGTAAATACTAGTAGGAATCACAAATGAAAAGTGTTTTAGATGCCGGAGGGAGTCTGAACAGAAGAACGAATGTGAGGCCTGGACTACCTACATGTACCAGTTTCCAGCTGAGAAAGGTGCCCCTTAAAAACGTGCAGGGAGCCTATTATTTGGCATTGACCAAAATCTCAAAAGGGCCTGCCTTTACAAGATTAGGAAGTGTTCTTCTGTCGTGGAACACAATAAAATGTTACTGTAGATAACATATAATTTCTTCACACTTTTATAGATTCTTATGCAGTTTTTAAAATATTGTAAATATAATATAACTCTCAAATTATACTTCAGCAGACAGTTTTAATTGTGTTTACTTATTGTTTTTGCAGCCTGGTCAGTTGTTTTTGGTGGAGAAGTCATTTGTTGAAAAATATGGAAGGGTTTGTGGGTAAGGCATTAATAAGTACAGATGAAAGTCTTCATGGTATTGTGTGGTTCCAGAAAATTTCCATACCCCCACCACAGAGGGAAGTTCACAAGTAGCCCCCCCCCCCCTCCCCCCCCCCACCACCTCCCAGGATTTTCCTTTTTTTTTTTTCAAGAAAGCAACCTGCAAGCAGCTCATTTTAGACTGATGCTGTTGAGATTGGAAGTGACAGTTGGTTACAGCAGAAACCTCTTAAAAGAAATCTATGATTACCTTATAATATGTGTTTATTGTTAATATATTCACCTTTACAGAATATCATTCATTTTGGGTTGTATTTACAGTTTGCTCTTAACCCATTGACACCTGAACCGCCCGTAACCGCCCGTACAAGACTCCACTGCTTTAAAAAATTGTAACTTTCTCAATCGTGCGAACATTGCCTTAACTAGCAGTTGTGAGCATTGACTAGAAAGTCTTTCAAATTGAGATACCCAATAAACACAAAAAAGTCAGCGATTTTTGCAGAATATCAGCGTTTGAATTTGGACAATAACAAAAATTACCGTTTTTAACGTCATAGAAAAACAACAAAAATCACGTTTTTTGCCTTTAGTTTTTTTTATTCAAATCATCATGGCAAACCCAAAAATCAACATTCACAGCAAAATTCAGTCCTAGTCCTAGCTTAGCAGTGAATTTTTTTGCTCTTATTCGTTGCTCGGGCCGAGCTCTAGCCTCTCGTTCTAATGCATACTGACCTTGCCTCAATTTTCAATATCACCACCGCACTGCATGCTGGGAAATGGCCAAGAATTTTGACAGCGTTCGTTTCTTTCCGCACACATTTCATATTTATACTAAGTCCACAGCCACTCCGACCCACCGCCGAAATTTCGCGCTTGTTGTGTTCTCCTGTGGTCGCAACTTCCAAAATATGCCGCAGTAGGTCGAGAAATTCATCCAGAGTCGAGTCCCAAAGCTGCTTCGTTTCCAGGCGGCCATTTTTTCCAGTTCAACGAGCAACGAGCCAAATTCGCAAACGAAGTACAACAACTAACTCGCTTCATTGAGAAGTGGACTCTGAACTACCTCCAAGCTTAATGATGCTCACCAGGCAGCTACTAAAGATGAAAAATGGCTGTGAACTTACCAAAAATCGTAGATAATTCATATTGGACCCTTTATTGCAAATCAACCAAGCAAAATGAGATCGTCACAATGACGTTTCCAGTAAACTCGAGCCTTCAGTGTTTTAGAACAGCAGCACTTTCAATGGTAACTCCAAATATGCAGTCACGAAATCCTATGGGGCGTGTGTATGCAGAAAATCACTCAAAAACGTAAAAATCCTCAGGTGTGAATGGGTTAAGGCCACTTAACTTCCCAGGCAGGCTGAAACCCTTTTTAGCTTGGTGGGTGCATGGTAGATGCATGAAATTTCTTTACAAATTTGTGGAATCAATAAACCTTCTTGTCATTCAAAAACAATGCTGGCTCAAATTTGAACAAAGACTTGTATATTTGCTTGCCTTGACCCAACAAATCAAGTGAATCAAGCAAGGAAATCCATTGTGTAATTTTGATTAAAATAAGTATGTTATTCACCCAAATTTTATCCAAAGCATGCTGGGAAGATGGTTATATCCTCCTTTATTTTAAACTATGGATTATGTGACCACCCCCTCTCCTCCCACCCCCCCCCCCCCCTCCCCACTCTTATTATTTTCAGATACAGTGTACCTCCCCCATGTAAGGTTTGTTGGTTTTACCCTCCCCCTCCCCCCCCCCCCCCCCCTTTGAAATTCAGGTTAAGGTTCATACTTTCCTTAAAAAAGCTTAAAAGCTTTCAATGGCTCTCCCTCGGAATTTCCAATGACCTTCATGGATGGGGGGAGTATGAATATTTCCTGAACCACACATTTCGTTTAATGACACTTTTTATGGATGCTGATGAGTGATTTTATTTTTACAATCAACAGGGCTTATTTTGGACGTAACCCTACCTACTACATATCTGATGTAGACCTTCTTAAACAGATTCTCGTCAAAGAATTCAGCAAATTTGTCAATAGACCAAGTGGGGTAAGCAGCTCTTCCCTTCCCATTGATCAGAGGTCAAAGTCATCTGGCACTTTACTGCTTTAGTTAGGGTGTTGAGTTGGATTTCTTCCAGTTTAGTATATTAATATCATAATAATTATTGTTATTTTTTGTGCAGATAATAAGGGCCTCGGCTGCTTTTATAAGTAAAGGGTTGTTACGGGCTCAGGATGAAGACTGGAAGAGAATCCGTGCCACTATCACTCCGACATTCAGTGCACTTAAACTAAAACAGGTTGGTTTCATGAAAGTTATTCTCCTGGGGGCTGGGTGGCACTCATATAAAAGTGATAAAGATGTTTATCCTACAGTGTACCTTGGAATTATAAAATGTGGTTTTGTTACCTCCCTGAGCTGGGTGTTGTGGGTGGGTGCTGTGGTAAGGAAGGGAAATGTCGCACACGAGCCACAGACAACCCACTCGGCCAGAGCTTAACCCAGTTTGCATAACATGAAGCAACTAGGAGTATTGTTACTCCCCCTGGATGGGATGCTAGTCCATCACAGGGTTACTCCCAGCATTTTGTCACTGGTGCCCGTTTATATACCTGCATGAAGAGAAACAATGTGAAGAAAAATTAGTGTAAATTTAGAAAACCGCTTACAATAAAGGAGGAGGAGGAGGAGTAGCACACAGGGAGCAAAGTTACGCGAGATAAGAGCACGTTATCGATAAGCCAACTCACGGCTAGTCTCCAACGCAGCCGTTATTAGGGCTCGTCACGCAACGCTCCTCCCCCACCAAGGAGTACCTTTTTTAGGCTGGAGGTATATGAAAGGGTAGGGATTTCACGAGTTGAAGTATGTGAAAGGATAGGGATTTCACGAAGAATAGGAAATGGTAGCGAAAACACGAGTTGAAGCATAAAAAAGGTAGGGAAAACTGCCATTTAAGTATTATAAAAAGCGCCTTTCAAAATATATCAAACAGATGCACGTGAAGGCTATATGAAAGGGGTACCATTTTCAATGAAAGGTATATGAAAGGGGTACCATTTTTAATGAAAGGTATATGAAAGGGGTACCATTTTCAATGAAAGGTATATGAATGGGGTACCATTTTTAATGAAAGGTATATGAAAGGGGTACCATTTTCAATGAAAGGTATATGAAAGGGGTACCATTTTCAATGAAAGGTATATGAAAGGGGTACCATTTTTAATGAAAGGTATATGAAAGGGGTACCATTTTCAATGAAAGGTATATAAAAGGGGTACCATTTTCGATGAAAGGTATATGAAAGGGGTACCATTTTCGATGAAAGGTATATGAAAGGGGTACCTTTTCTGTCAAAAACGGTATATAAAGGGGTAAGGGTTTGGACCTCGGGGCGAAGCATCTCGTACAAAACTTTGTTGTTGTTATCTGTCACCAAAAGGGGTTACGCAAGCACCAGTCCCAGCAAAACGAGGGATCAAGAGATGGCCTCAATTTGTGTGTTTTCTTTGGCTGTATTTCATAAATTTGAAAACCAATGGATTTTAAATGCCAATGGCAGTGTGATTGTAATGGTTAGCAAACGCTCTAGAAAAATGACACTTGCAGATAACACGCAGCTCTTTACAACCTCTAATTTATGTTTGCATTCGTGTTTGCTCGGGAAGCTTTCGGAAGCGCAAAAACAAGCAATTTTGTGTCCAAGAATTTAGCGCGGATACAGAATTTCATGAGATGATACGGCAGGGAGGTAAACTAGGTGTATTGTAGATAGGCTTCCAAAGGGAAGAAATGAGGCTTCAAATTCTAACATGGACAATTTTACTCCTTTTTTTATTAAAGTTGAAATCAAAAAACCGGCTTCAGATATGACACAATAGAGGTTTTGACGGATCAGTGAGTGGTGAAATCAACCTTAACAAAAACACAATGGATTCTACATTGCGGAGTAGTTACACTACTAGTGATACTTCGAATTCCGCGTAATTTCTTATGTACCTTTAAAGCCCGATTTCACTACTTGTAGAGTTCTTGTTTATGCAGTTGATGAAAGTTCACTCCCCCACCAACCCAGCACCATAGTTTCTTTAGAAACTAACCCCATTATTTTTCGATGTACAAGACGACTCAAAGTTCTCATTTCGTACCATACGTACAAATTATAGTGTTGATTCCCGGGGTATTCCCTAGCCTGTGCACAGACGTCTCCTATTTCCTTCACACAGGCTAGTTGTAGGTATTCCGGCCCGGGTTGATTAGTTCTGTGGGCGTGTCGTAGCTTTAAGGCCGGCACACACTAGGGGACATGAAGCGGGGGACAAGCCCCTTCGTGTGCACAGCATACTGGCGCATTTTGCAGGGACAGTACGCAAGCTGGTGCAAAGCGGATTGAAGTATAATCAAAGGGCTCTTCAAGCCATCTCGTTAATGCGTTAGAAGGTGAGGTTAATAAAAAAAAATGCAGTCTATGACTGCATGTAGCTTACTGCGCCTGTTATTACTTAGATTATCGTAGGTTTCCCCCACCCCTTGCCCCCTGGATTTCCAAGCCGGATTTGCAATAAAGTTTTGGAAGCCCTAAATTTACAGGTAATGAGAAAAAAAATATATGTAATCGCATTCAGAAGATTTTGTTTTTATAATTTTCAAAACCGTGGTGACGAGTGCTATAAATTGGTGAAACATTTTAAAAATAAATATTGCGTGACGCATCATGAACCCCCCCCCCCCCCCCGTGATTTCAAGACTAAATCGAAATGAAATTTTTCTAGTTCCTAATAACTGCTTTGATTTTGCCATGTATTAGTTTTTCCTGGCTTCATAGTTTATTCAAAGTGTTGTCGCAAATACACAATATTTCCTTGAATGAAAATGTCTTTCCCTTGAATAAAAGAGTTATAAACGCTTATCAGAATTCAGTAATTTTCTGCTTCCGGAAGGCTTAGCAATTTGTTTATCCTAATTGCAGCGCTAGCGTCTGCGAATTATATTATAAACATCACAAAATAATATTTAAATTCAGCAACCTACTTTATTATATCTAGTGTTTTCTAAAATTTCCGACTTTTCATGTGTATATAGAATGCAATTCTTATCCAATTTAGTTTAATCTCAAGAGGAAAACGCGTCAAATTATCGCATCAAGGAAACTGTCGGCCACGCAAATTTGTTCAGCATCTGGCGAATTTCTCGCTCGACCGATTGTGGTCAAGTTTTCTAAATATTTGTCAAAAGCTACTAATAAGACAAAGAAACAGTCTATGAAATGTTTCTTACAAAGTAAATGGACATTAAAAAATGTGACTTTCTTTACCGTAGTTTTCCAGGAAATGCTTGAAAATTCTTAGTAAAGTCTGCCGCTTCGAGTATAAATTCTGAAAGAAGACATGTCCTCACTTGTGACAAATTTCATCGCTTTCAGCTCTCAAACCACCACTACAAAGGCAAAAAATCTTCTAAAGGACTTTTTCTTTCCATTTCGAAGTCTTAAAAGGCGTGCTTTCATTCCGGTTATGCAAAATGAACGTCTACAAAATGAAAGCGTGGAGTTCACGGCCGGCCATATTTGTTAGCAATCTGATAGTCTTCTGAGGGAACATTCGATTCGGGCCATTCGAAGCTATCCTCGACAAACGTTGAACAACCGACGAGGTTGCGAAGCTATCCTCGACAAACGTTGAAACAACCGACGAGGTTCCAAAACAAAAAAGGAGTTAAGATCGGGGAATATCGGGTCAAAATCGGCAGAGTTCGTTGTGGGCTCGGATTCTATTGTTACACTTCGCAGTACACTTGTGGCAAGTCTAAAATTTAGGAAGGCAGTGAATATGCAATAACCTAAGGTAATATAGAATTGGAAAAAGCGTGTTTTTTGGAAGTGAATTGTTGATACATATTCTGGAGGGGGGGGGGGGGGGGGGGGGGGGAGTACTCCCGACAATTAAGGGTAGGTGTGTGCCGCCTGAAGCATCAAAAGCAACCATTATAAACAATTGATAATTTTGTTTTACGAAATAATAGATTTCAATATATATTTTCTTGAGTCTGCTATATTCTTTGCTAATTGAGCTACGTTGAGCACTCTAAGGCAACTCTCTTGCGTCAGGATTTCAATGCGATAAAGCTACGTTGAGCACTCTAAGGTATCTGTCTTGTCCGCTTCACGATTTGAATGTGATGAGAATAACACACCGACTGATTGATATTCCTCTTCTTTTTATAAGCGGAGAACGTTTTCTCTGTCTTGCTTGCCACTAAAATAATACATTGTCTTTTTGTTTGTTTTGTCAATTAGCTCCCATATAGTGCCAATATTTTTCCTTTAAAAAAAATCAACACGCTGAAATCGCTTATAATGCTTGCTTGATAAACTTTTGTTAACTAAATCAGCAAAATTATTACGTCTTTTGCATACTATTGCATAATCAAACCGTAATGGCAATGATTCAGTGTTCCAAAATAGAACAAAAGCCAAATCCATACTCTTGCACAATCAAACAGGAACATTTTTAGTTAGCTGAATACGCAAAATCTCACCTCTCTTGCATACTATTGCATAATCATGACACCTCAACATTTAATAACCATTCAAAATTGAAATTTCTCTTTAATAATCAAACCGTAATAGGAATGATTCAGTATTTCAATGACTACTGAAAAGGGACATTAACGTTAATTTTGCAGAAAAGCAAATCCATTGTATAATACAATCAAATTAGGCCCCTTCACGAGCAACGCATGAAAATAGAACGCGTGTTTTATTTCCGATTTGACAGCCTTGTCAGATAAATGACCACAAGTTGCTTCTTATTGTCTAAAATTAATTGCCGACTCGCTTAAGCTACCTGCTTTGGTGGCTTAAATTTAACTAGAGTTTAACTCAATTAAGCTGACTCGCTTAACTTTAAGCAAATTGGAAAACCAACTCTTTTGCTCTTCATGGTTAGTCATCAACGTATCGCAGAACATTCCTCACAATTTTTCTTTTCACGAACATTTCCGGTTGTCACTCGCTAGTCATCCCGGGTACACAACGTATCGCAGAACATTCCTGACAATTTTTCTTTTCACGACATTTCCACTTGTCATTCGCTAAGCGACTTCAAAAATCGCTCCTCGCGGTTAATCTTCCCGAGTAGACAAGGTATCGCAGAACATTCCTGCCAATTTCTAGAATTTTCTATCAATTTTCTATTTAAGTGCTTAAAACCACAAAAACAATAAATCCAAGATAAGAAACAATCTGTCAGGCGATGAGGTCATAGCTTTAAAACATTTGTAAAACAACTCTGCTATAAACCCGCGTATAAACCTCAGAAAGCGGACAAACATACAAGGTGAAATTTCTTAGCTTCGTCGAGCGCGGAAAATGTCAGCTATAAACCTCAAAAAGCAAACAAAGATACAGGGTGAAATTTCTTAGCTTCGTCGAGCGCGGAAAATGTCAAAGCGCAACTCACCCAAATCACTGTAAATAAGAACTGTACGCGAAAAATGTCAAAGCGCAACTCACGCAAATCACTGTAAATAAGAACTGTAATACCCTTGTGGTGAGGTCATAGCTCTAAGAACTGTAATACCTTTGTGGTAACGTAACGTAAGACATGAACAAGTTCATGACAATTCAATACCCTAGGGAAATTAACAATAGGTCCGGGGGTGCCTCTCAAAAATTTTAGTGGCGGTATGTGACGCACTTCTTGAAATCCTAACCTGTTTAACCCACCGTATCCTCGGTGCCCTAATATAGCTTCTATAAAAAAGAAATAAGTAACCCCCCCGGACAAATGTTAACAAAACTAAACAAAGAGCCTTTGTTAACAACTTTTGCCCCTTTTTTTCGTTGTGAATCGTACATCTCGTTTATGCGCAAGCGCATTAACGAGATAAAAATCACAGAAATCACTAAGGGCGCCTGGGAACTAGTATACGAGCAAAGAAAGATGGCGGACTCTATGGTTAGGAAAAAGAAGCTTCTACTACTGTCAATGATATTACTAGATGAAGAAATGTGTAATTATGCTGACCGAAAACGATGGATACGCAAGTGGCTGAAAAGAAGAGAAGAAAAAGGACCTACTACACCTATTTTGTAGCGGGGACAGTTTGCAAGAGCAGTGCACACGATGCGACATCGAAATGGGGGTCATTTTGTCCCCGCTTCACGACGCACGAATTCAAACCAGCTGAATTTCGTGCAACATGTTGCGGGGACAAAATTGTGTCCCCGCAACAGAACTTTTTCGCAAAAACAGGGATGTCAAAGAAGAAAAACTGTCGCTGCAACATGTCCCCGCTTCATGTCCCCGCTTCATGCCCCCCGCTTCATGTCCCCGCTTCATGTCCCCGCTTCATGTCCCCGCTTCATGTCCCCGCTTCATGTCCCCTAGTGTGTGCCGGCCTGTAGTTGTACTGTTAGAAGTATGACGTCACTTATGCCTTTGTCCATCCGATGAGCTGCGGAGAGCGAGGCCGAGGGATTCGACTTCGTCTCATTTGATATCGTATCGATGGATATTATTCAAAAATTTGCAGGATTTGAAACGCTGTTGATTGCATTGTTAATTGGTGCGCTCTTTCTGGTGGCTTGGTAAGTTAAACATTTGAGTATGAATCTTGCAAATTGTCTTGATTCAACCTTGATCTGTTGTCCCTTCGCATGATCTATTTCGCTGTTTTATAAATACGTTTGCAAATTCGCGCGTTGTTGTTCATTTCGTTCGAATCTCTTGTCACGAATTCTCCACTCCATCGTAATTTGAAGCAAAAGACTTTATACCTTCGAAATTTTAGATTTTTAACCTAAGCTGGTGGAATCTTATGAGCGATATGCATCAGTTCATCAGGTCAACCTACTTGAACTCGGTGCTAAATAAAATCGTTCTGTTGTTGTGGCTCGAGTTGCGTTGTGTTACGGTCACGCGAAGCGAACTTGACGCAAAATTTCGCATTTTTTCTTGAAGGTCACATTGTTCACTGTACTTTGCGAAATGAAAATATGACAAAAGAGGAAAAGAATCACTGACTATCTCTTTCCAAGTAGGCAGGAACGGGTAATGTTGACTTTTGAATTTTCAAGGTCTGGGTTGTCAAGGGGGGTCTGAGTTTTCAAGGTCTGAGTTTTCTAGACACCCCTGAACAAGGCAGGTTAATAATTCATAACATTCTAGACTGACTACAATTTAAGGCAGACTGTTACAATGCAACATTTTGTGCACGAATTATTGTGTCTGCAATTGTTTCTGCAATGTGTCTTGCAAATGGTTTTGTCAGTTGCACTGTGGAACACTTTGGGCAACTTCACCATGGCCAGAGCCGGTTCAGCCCCAGCCCAGCAACTGCCAGACCAATATTATATCTTCTGGAAGATTAAATGTATAACCTGTTGTGATATACTGCAGATTGAGTGCATAACCTCTTTTTCAGTGTTTTATTTGTCAAAACAAAAGACTGAGATGAAGTTGTAAAAACAAAACCTGAAACATTCTCCGGACTAGCAGAATCAATCTATCCAAATTTTTTCTTGGGGTGGTGAGGAGGACACTGACTAATGCTACCGGCTCTGAAGTTGCCTTGCAAGTAATATCAAAGACACTTTGAGACAAGTTATATAAAAAACATTGAACAGCTTAACAATGCCAGGAACAACTTTATTGAAAGAATCAGTACCTCTTTGGGATAAAAATGAATGTGAACCACACCCACAAAACTCGTTTCTGGTACCTTTTAGGGGCTCCTTTCAAAATTTCCATCGGATTCACCCCCGTAAGTTATATATGGGAGTCCCTGACCCCCAGGAATGACCTGCAACTGTATCATTTTGAGAGACTGATGACATTTTTTGTCCTTTCTAACATGTATAGGTATGCTGTAGCTCCATTTTCTTTGTTTAAGAAACACGGAATACCGGGTCCTGCACCATGGCCGTTTCTAGGAAATCTTCCTGAGATAAACAAAAAGGTAAATACTAGTAGGAATCACAAATGAAAAGTGTTTTAGATGCCGGAGGGAGTCTGAACAGAAGAACGAATGTGAGGCCTGGACTACCTACATGTACCAGTTTCCAGCTGAGAAAGGTGCCCCTTAAAAACGTGCAGGGAGCCTATTATTTGGCATTGACCAAAATCTCAAAAGGGCCTGCCTTTACAAGATTAGGAAGTGTTCTTCTGTCGTGGAACACAATAAAATGTTACTGTAGATAACATATAATTTCTTCACACTTTTATAGATTCTTATGCAGTTTTTAAAATATTGTAAATATAATATAACTCTCAAATTATACTTCAGCAGACAGTTTTAATTGTGTTTACTTATTGTTTTTGCAGCCTGGTCAGTTGTTTTTGGTGGAGAAGTCATTTGTTGAAAAATATGGAAGGGTTTGTGGGTAAGGCATTAATAAGTACAGATGAAAGTCTTCATGGTATTGTGTGGTTCCAGAAAATTTCCATACCCCCACCACAGAGGGAAGTTCACAAGTAGCCCCCCCCCCCTCCCCCCCCCCCACCACCTCCCAGGATTTTCCTTTTTTTTTTTTCAAGAAAGCAACCTGCAAGCAGCTCATTTTAGACTGATGCTGTTGAGATTGGAAGTGACAGTTGGTTACAGCAGAAACCTCTTAAAAGAAATCTATGATTACCTTATAATATGTGTTTATTGTTAATATATTCACCTTTACAGAATATCATTCATTTTGGGTTGTATTTACAGTTTGCTCTTAACCCATTGACACCTGAACCGCCCGTAACCGCCCGTACAAGACTCCACTGCTTTAAAAAATTGTAACTTTCTCAATCGTGCGAACATTGCCTTAACTAGCAGTTGTGAGCATTGACTAGAAAGTCTTTCAAATTGAGATACCCAATAAACACAAAAAAGTCAGCGATTTTTGCAGAATATCAGCGTTTGAATTTGGACAATAACAAAAATTACCGTTTTTAACGTCATAGAAAAACAACAAAAATCACGTTTTTGCCTTTAGTTTTTTTTATTCAAATCATCATGGCAAACCCAAAAATCAACATTCACAGCAAAATTCAGTCCTAGTCCTAGCTTAGCAGTGAATTTTTTTGCTCTTATTCGTTGCTCGGGCCGAGCTCTAGCCTCTCGTTCTAATGCATACTGACCTTGCCTCAATTTTCAATATCACCACCGCACTGCATGCTGGGAAATGGCCAAGAATTTTGACAGCGTTCGTTTCTTTCCGCACACATTTCATATTTATACTAAGTCCACAGCCACTCCGACCCACCGCCGAAATTTCGCGCTTGTTGTGTTCTCCTGTGGTCGCAACTTCCAAAATATGCCGCAGTAGGTCGAGAAATTCATCCAGAGTCGAGTCCCAAAGCTGCTTCGTTTCCAGGCGGCCATTTTTTCCAGTTCAACGAGCAACGAGCCAAATTCGCAAACGAAGTACAACAACTAACTCGCTTCATTGAGAAGTGGACTCTGAACTACCTCCAAGCTTAATGATGCTCACCAGGCAGCTACTAAAGATGAAAAATGGCTGTGAACTTACCAAAAATCGTAGATAATTCATATTGGACCCTTTATTGCAAATCAACCAAGCAAAATGAGATCGTCACAATGACGTTTCCAGTAAACTCGAGCCTTCAGTGTTTTAGAACAGCAGCACTTTCAATGGTAACTCCAAATATGCAGTCACGAAATCCTATGGGGCGTGTGTATGCAGAAAATCACTCAAAAACGTAAAAATCCTCAGGTGTGAATGGGTTAAGGCCACTTAACTTCCCAGGCAGGCTGAAACCCTTTTTAGCTTGGTGGGTGCATGGTAGATGCATGAAATTTCTTTACAAATTTGTGGAATCAATAAACCTTCTTGTCATTCAAAAACAATGCTGGCTCAAATTTGAACAAAGACTTGTATATTTGCTTGCCTTGACCCAACAAATCAAGTGAATCAAGCAAGGAAATCCATTGTGTAATTTTGATTAAAATAAGTATGTTATTCACCCAAATTTTATCCAAAGCATGCTGGGAAGATGGTTATATCCTCCTTTATTTTAAACTATGGATTATGTGACCACCCCCTCTCCTCCCACCCCCCCCCCCCCCTCCCCACTCTTATTATTTTCAGATACAGTGTACCTCCCCCATGTAAGGTTTGTTGGTTTTACCCTCCCCCTCCCCCCCCCCCCCCCCCCCTTTGAAATTCAGGTTAAGGTTCATACTTTCCTTAAAAAAGCTTAAAAGCTTTCAATGGCTCTCCCTCGGAATTTCCAATGACCTTCATGGATGGGGGGAGTATGAATATTTCCTGAACCACACATTTCGTTTAATGACACTTTTTATGGATGCTGATGAGTGATTTTATTTTTACAATCAACAGGGCTTATTTTGGACGTAACCCTACCTACTACATATCTGATGTAGACCTTCTTAAACAGATTCTCGTCAAAGAATTCAGCAAATTTGTCAATAGACCAAGTGGGGTAAGCAGCTCTTCCCTTCCCATTGATCAGAGGTCAAAGTCATCTGGCACTTTACTGCTTTAGTTAGGGTGTTGAGTTGGATTTCTTCCAGTTTAGTATATTAATATCATAATAATTATTGTTATTTTTTGTGCAGATAATAAGGGCCTCGGCTGCTTTTATAAGTAAAGGGTTGTTACGGGCTCAGGATGAAGACTGGAAGAGAATCCGTGCCACTATCACTCCGACATTCAGTGCACTTAAACTAAAACAGGTTGGTTTCATGAAAGTTATTCTCCTGGGGGCTGGGTGGCACTCATATAAAAGTGATAAAGATGTTTATCCTACAGTGTACCTTGGAATTATAAAATGTGGTTTTGTTACCTCCCTGAGCTGGGTGTTGTGGGTGGGTGCTGTGGTAAGGAAGGGAAATGTCGCACACGAGCCACAGACAACCCACTCGGCCAGAGCTTAACCCAGTTTGCATAACATGAAGCAACTAGGAGTATTGTTACTCCCCCTGGATGGGATGCTAGTCCATCACAGGGTTACTCCCAGCATTTTGTCACTGGTGCCCGTTTATATACCTGCATGAAGAGAAACAATGTGAAGAAAAATTAGTGTAAATTTAGAAAACCGCTTACAATAAAGGAGGAGGAGGAGGAGTAGCACACAGGGAGCAAAGTTACGCGAGATAAGAGCACGTTATCGATAAGCCAACTCACGGCTAGTCTCCAACGCAGCCGTTATTAGGGCTCGTCACGCAACGCTCCTCCCCCACCAAGGAGTACCTTTTTTAGGCTGGAGGTATATGAAAGGGTAGGGATTTCACGAGTTGAAGTATGTGAAAGGATAGGGATTTCACGAAGAATAGGAAATGGTAGCGAAAACACGAGTTGAAGCATAAAAAAGGTAGGGAAAACTGCCATTTAAGTATTATAAAAAGCGCCTTTCAAAATATATCAAACAGATGCACGTGAAGGCTATATGAAAGGGGTACCATTTTCAATGAAAGGTATATGAAAGGGGTACCATTTTTAATGAAAGGTATATGAAAGGGGTACCATTTTCAATGAAAGGTATATGAATGGGGTACCATTTTTAATGAAAGGTATATGAAAGGGGTACCATTTTCAATGAAAGGTATATGAAAGGGGTACCATTTTCAATGAAAGGTATATGAAAGGGGTACCATTTTTAATGAAAGGTATATGAAAGGGGTACCATTTTCAATGAAAGGTATATAAAAGGGGTACCATTTTCGATGAAAGGTATATGAAAGGGGTACCATTTTCGATGAAAGGTATATGAAAGGGGTACCTTTTCTGTCAAAAACGGTATATAAAGGGGTAAGGGTTTGGACCTCGGGGCGAAGCATCTCGTACAAAACTTTGTTGTTGTTATCTGTCACCAAAAGGGGTTACGCAAGCACCAGTCCCAGCAAAACGAGGGATCAAGAGATGGCCTCAATTTGTGTGTTTTCTTTGGCTGTATTTCATAAATTTGAAAACCAATGGATTTTAAATGCCAATGGCAGTGTGATTGTAATGGTTAGCAAACGCTCTAGAAAAATGACACTTGCAGATAACACGCAGCTCTTTACAACCTCTAATTTATGTTTGCATTCGTGTTTGCTCGGGAAGCTTTCGGAAGCGCAAAAACAAGCAATTTTGTGTCCAAGAATTTAGCGCGGATACAGAATTTCATGAGATGATACGGCAGGGAGGTAAACTAGGTGTATTGTAGATAGGCTTCCAAAGGGAAGAAATGAGGCTTCAAATTCTAACATGGACAATTTTACTCCTTTTTTTATTAAAGTTGAAATCAAAAAACCGGCTTCAGATATGACACAATAGAGGTTTTGACGGATCAGTGAGTGGTGAAATCAACCTTAACAAAAACACAATGGATTCTACATTGCGGAGTAGTTACACTACTAGTGATACTTCGAATTCCGCGTAATTTCTTATGTACCTTTAAAGCCCGATTTCACTACTTGTAGAGTTCTTGTTTATGCAGTTGATGAAAGTTCACTCCCCCACCAACCCAGCACCATAGTTTCTTTAGAAACTAACCCCATTATTTTTCGATGTACAAGACGACTCAAAGTTCTCATTTCGTACCATACGTACAAATTATAGTGTTGATTCCCGGGGTATTCCCTAGCCTGTGCACAGACGTCTCCTATTTCCTTCACACAGGCTAGTTGTAGGTATTCCGGCCCGGGTTGATTAGTTCTGTGGGCGTGTCGTAGCTTTAAGGCCGGCACACACTAGGGGACATGAAGCGGGGACAAGCCCCTTCGTGTGCACAGCATACTGGCGCATTTTGCAGGGACAGTACGCAAGCTGGTGCAAAGCGGATTGAAGTATAATCAAAGGGCTCTTCAAGCCATCTCGTTAATGCGTTAGAAGGTGAGGTTAATAAAAAAAAATGCAGTCTATGACTGCATGTAGCTTACTGCGCCTGTTATTACTTAGATTATCGTAGGTTTCCCCCACCCCTTGCCCCCTGGATTTCCAAGCCGGATTTGCAATAAAGTTTTGGAAGCCCTAAATTTACAGGTAATGAGAAAAAAAATATATGTAATCGCATTCAGAAGATTTTGTTTTTATAATTTTCAAAACCGTGGTGACGAGTGCTATAAATTGGTGAAACATTTTAAAAATAAATATTGCGTGACGCATCATGAACCCCCCCCCCCCCCCCCCGTGATTTCAAGACTAAATCGAAATGAAATTTTTCTAGTTCCTAATAACTGCTTTGATTTTGCCATGTATTAGTTTTTCCTGGCTTCATAGTTTATTCAAAGTGTTGTCGCAAATACACAATATTTCCTTGAATGAAAATGTCTTTCCCTTGAATAAAAGAGTTATAAACGCTTATCAGAATTCAGTGATTTTCTGCTTCCGGAAGGCTTAGCAATTTGTTTATCCTAATTGCAGCGCTAGCGTCTGCGAATTATATTATAAACATCACAAAATAATATTTAAATTCAGCAACCTACTTTATTATATCTAGTGTTTTCTAAAATTTCCGACTTTTCATGTGTATATAGAATGCAATTCTTATCCAATTTAGTTTAATCTCAAGAGGAAAACGCGTCAAATTATCGCATCAAGGAAACTGTCGGCCACGCAAATTTGTTCAGCATCTGGCGAATTTCTCGCTCGACCGATTGTGGTCAAGTTTTCTAAATATTTGTCAAAAGCTACTAATAAGACAAAGAAACAGTCTATGAAATGTTTC
Organism: Dendrophyllia cribrosa; assembly: GCA_024195265.1. Classification (NCBI taxonomy): domain Eukaryota; kingdom Metazoa; phylum Cnidaria; class Anthozoa; order Scleractinia; family Dendrophylliidae; genus Dendrophyllia; species Dendrophyllia cribrosa. The sequence continues at coordinate 32,187,905 of JAJLRJ010000008.1, read as the reverse complement.
TTACAAAGTAAATGGACATTAAAAAATGTGACTTTCTTTACCGTAGTTTTCCAGGAAATGCTTGAAAATTCTTAGTAAAGTCTGCCGCTTCGAGTATAAATTCTGAAAGAAGACATGTCCTCACTTGTGACAAATTTCATCGCTTTCAGCTCTCAAACCACCACTACAAAGGCAAAAAATCTTCTAAAGGACTTTTTCTTTCCATTTCGAAGTCTTAAAAGGCGTGCTTTCATTCCGGTTATGCAAAATGAACGTCTACAAAATGAAAGCGTGGAGTTCACGGCCGGCCATATTTGTTAGCAATCTGATAGTCTTCTGAGGGAACATTCGATTCGGGCCATTCGAAGCTATCCTCGACAAACGTTGAACAACCGACGAGGTTGCGAAGCTATCCTCGACAAACGTTGAAACAACCGACGAGGTTCCAAAACAAAAAAGGAGTTAAGATCGGGGAATATCGGGTCAAAATCGGCAGAGTTCGTTGTGGGCTCGGATTCTATTGTTACACTTCGCAGTACACTTGTGGCAAGTCTAAAATTTAGGAAGGCAGTGAATATGCAATAACCTAAGGTAATATAGAATTGGAAAAAGCGTGTTTTTTGGAAGTGAATTGTTGATACATATTCTGGAGGGGGGGGGGGGGGGGGGGGGGGGGGGGGGGGGGGGGGGGGGGGGGGGGGGGGGGGGGGGGGGGGGGGGGGGGGGGGGGGGGGGGGGGGGGGGGGGGGGGGGGGGGGGGGGGGGGGGGGAGTACTCCCGACAATTAAGGGTAGGTGTGTGCCGCCTGAAGCATCAAAAGCAACCATTATAAACAATTGATAATTTTGTTTACGAAATAATAGATTTCAATATATATTTTCTTGAGTCTGCTATATTCTTTGCTAATTGAGCTACGTTGAGCACTCTAAGGCAACTCTCTTGCGTCAGGATTTCAATGCGATAAAGCTACGTTGAGCACTCTAAGGTATCTGTCTTGTCCGCTTCACGATTTGAATGTGATGAGAATAACACACCGACTGATTGATATTCCTCTTCTTTTTATAAGCGGAGAACGTTTTCTCTGTCTTGCTTGCCACTAAAATAATACATTGTCTTTTTGTTTGTTTTGTCAATTAGCTCCCATATAGTGCCAATATTTTTCCTTTAAAAAAAATCAACACGCTGAAATCGCTTATAATGCTTGCTTGATAAACTTTTGTTAACTAAATCAGCAAAATTATTACGTCTTTTGCATACTATTGCATAATCAAACCGTAATGGCAATGATTCAGTGTTCCAAAATAGAACAAAAGCCAAATCCATACTCTTGCACAATCAAACAGGAACATTTTTAGTTAGCTGAATACGCAAAATCTCACCTCTCTTGCATACTATTGCATAATCATGACACCTCAACATTTAATAACCATTCAAAATTGAAATTTCTCTTTAATAATCAAACCGTAATAGGAATGATTCAGTATTTCAATGACTACTGAAAAGGGACATTAACGTTAATTTTGCAGAAAAGCAAATCCATTGTATAATACAATCAAATTAGGCCCCTTCACGAGCAACGCATGAAAATAGAACGCGTGTTTTATTTCCGATTTGACAGCCTTGTCAGATAAATGACCACAAGTTGCTTCTTATTGTCTAAAATTAATTGCCGACTCGCTTAAGCTACCTGCTTTGGTGGCTTAAATTTAACTAGAGTTTAACTCAATTAAGCTGACTCGCTTAACTTTAAGCAAATTGGAAAACCAACTCTTTTGCTCTTCATGGTTAGTCATCAACGTATCGCAGAACATTCCTCACAATTTTTCTTTTCACGAACATTTCCGGTTGTCACTCGCTAGTCATCCCGGGTACACAACGTATCGCAGAACATTCCTGACAATTTTTCTTTTCACGACATTTCCACTTGTCATTCGCTAAGCGACTTCAAAAATCGCTCCTCGCGGTTAATCTTCCCGAGTAGACAAGGTATCGCAGAACATTCCTGCCAATTTCTAGAATTTTCTATCAATTTTCTATTTAAGTGCTTAAAACCACAAAAACAATAAATCCAAGATAAGAAACAATCTGTCAGGCGATGAGGTCATAGCTTTAAAACATTTGTAAAACAACTCTGCTATAAACCCGCGTATAAACCTCAGAAAGCGGACAAACATACAAGGTGAAATTTCTTAGCTTCGTCGAGCGCGGAAAATGTCAGCTATAAACCTCAAAAAGCAAACAAAGATACAGGGTGAAATTTCTTAGCTTCGTCGAGCGCGGAAAATGTCAAAGCGCAACTCACCCAAATCACTGTAAATAAGAACTGTACGCGAAAAATGTCAAAGCGCAACTCACGCAAATCACTGTAAATAAGAACTGTAATACCCTTGTGGTGAGGTCATAGCTCTAAGAACTGTAATACCTTTGTGGTAACGTAACGTAAGACATGAACAAGTTCATGACAATTCAATACCCTAGGGAAATTAACAATAGGTCCGGGGGTGCCTCTCAAAAATTTTAGTGGCGGTATGTGACGCACTTCTTGAAATCCTAACCTGTTTAACCCACCGTATCCTCGGTGCCCTAATATAGCTTCTATAAAAAAGAAATAAGTAACCCCCCCGGACAAATGTTAACAAAACTAAACAAAGAGCCTTTGTTAACAACTTTTGCCCCTTTTTTTCGTTGTGAATCGTACATCTCGTTTATGCGCAAGCGCATTAACGAGATAAAAATCACAGAAATCACTAAGGGCGCCTGGGAACTAGTATACGAGCAAAGAAAGATGGCGGACTCTATGGTTAGGAAAAAGAAGCTTCTACTACTGTCAATGATATTACTAGATGAAGAAATGTGTAATTATGCTGACCGAAAACGATGGATACGCAAGTGGCTGAAAAGAAGAGAAGAAAAAGGACCTACTACACCTATTTTGTAGCGGGGACAGTTTGCAAGAGCAGTGCACACGATGCGACATCGAAATGGGGGTCATTTTGTCCCCGCTTCACGACGCACGAATTCAAACCAGCTGAATTTCGTGCAACATGTTGCGGGGACAAAATTGTGTCCCCGCAACAGAACTTTTTCGCAAAAACAGGGATGTCAAAGAAGAAAAACTGTCGCTGCAACATGTCCCCGCTTCATGTCCCCGCTTCATGCCCCCGCTTCATGCCCCCGCTTCATGTCCCCGCTTCATGTCCCCGCTTCATGTCCCCGCTTCATGTCCCCGCTTCATGTCCCCTAGTGTGTGCCGGCCTGTAGTTGTACTGTTAGAAGTATGACGTCACTTATGCCTTTGTCCATCCGATGAGCTGCGGAGAGCGAGGCCGAGGGATTCGACTTCGTCTCATTTGATATCGTATCGATGGATATTATTCAAAAATTTGCAGGATTTGAAACGCTGTTGATTGCATTGTTAATTGGTGCGCTCTTTCTGGTGGCTTGGTAAGTTAAACATTTGAGTATGAATCTTGCAAATTGTCTTGATTCAACCTTGATCTGTTGTCCCTTCGCATGATCTATTTCGCTGTTTTATAAATACGTTTGCAAATTCGCGCGTTGTTGTTCATTTCGTTCGAATCTCTTGTCACGAATTCTCCACTCCATCGTAATTTGAAGCAAAAGACTTTATACCTTCGAAATTTTAGATTTTTAACCTAAGCTGGTGGAATCTTATGAGCGATATGCATCAGTTCATCAGGTCAACCTACTTGAACTCGGTGCTAAATAAAATCGTTCTGTTGTTGTGGCTCGAGTTGCGTTGTGTTACGGTCACGCGAAGCGAACTTGACGCAAAATTTCGCATTTTTTCTTGAAGGTCACATTGTTCACTGTACTTTGCGAAATGAAAATATGACAAAAGAGGAAAAGAATCACTGACTATCTCTTTCCAAGTAGGCAGGAACGGGTAATGTTGACTTTTGAATTTTCAAGGTCTGGGTTGTCAAGGGGGGTCTGAGTTTTCAAGGTCTGAGTTTTCTAGACACCCCTGAACAAGGCAGGTTAATAATTCATAACATTCTAGACTGACTACAATTTAAGGCAGACTGTTACAATGCAACATTTTGTGCACGAATTATTGTGTCTGCAATTGTTTCTGCAATGTGTCTTGCAAATGGTTTTGTCAGTTGCACTGTGGAACACTTTGGGCAACTTCACCATGGCCAGAGCCGGTTCAGCCCCAGCCCAGCAACTGCCAGACCAATATTATATCTTCTGGAAGATTAAATGTATAACCTGTTGTGATATACTGCAGATTGAGTGCATAACCTCTTTTTCAGTGTTTTATTTGTCAAAACAAAAGACTGAGATGAAGTTGTAAAAACAAAACCTGAAACATTCTCCGGACTAGCAGAATCAATCTATCCAAATTTTTTCTTGGGGTGGTGAGGAGGACACTGACTAATGCTACCGGCTCTGAAGTTGCCTTGCAAGTAATATCAAAGACACTTTGAGACAAGTTATATAAAAAACATTGAACAGCTTAACAATGCCAGGAACAACTTTATTGAAAGAATCAGTACCTCTTTGGGATAAAAATGAATGTGAACCACACCCACAAAACTCGTTTCTGGTACCTTTTAGGGGCTCCTTTCAAAATTTCCATCGGATTCACCCCCGTAAGTTATATATGGGAGTCCCTGACCCCCAGGAATGACCTGCAACTGTATCATTTTGAGAGACTGATGACATTTTTTGTCCTTTCTAACATGTATAGGTATGCTGTAGCTCCATTTTCTTTGTTTAAGAAACACGGAATACCGGGTCCTGCACCATGGCCGTTTCTAGGAAATCTTCCTGAGATAAACAAAAAGGTAAATACTAGTAGGAATCACAAATGAAAAGTGTTTTAGATGCCGGAGGGAGTCTGAACAGAAGAACGAATGCGAGGCCTGGACTACCTACATGTACCAGTTTCCAGCTGAGAAAGGTGCCCCTTAAAAACGTGCAGGGAGCCTATTATTTGGCATTGACCAAAATCTCAAAAGGGCCTGCCTTTACAAGATTAGGAAGTGTTCTTCTGTCGTGGAACACAATAAAATGTTACTGTAGATAACATATAATTTCTTCACACTTTTATAGATTCTTATGCAGTTTTTAAAATATTGTAAATATAATATAACTCTCAAATTATACTTCAGCAGACAGTTTTAATTGTGTTTACTTATTGTTTTTGCAGCCTGGTCAGTTGTTTTTGGTGGAGAAGTCATTTGTTGAAAAATATGGAAGGGTTTGTGGGTAAGGCATTAATAAGTACAGATGAAAGTCTTCATGGTATTGTGTGGTTCCAGAAAATTTCCATACCCCCACCACAGAGGGAAGTTCACAAGTAGCCCCCCCCCCCCTCCCCCCCCCCCCCACCACCTCCCAGGATTTTCCTTTTTTTTTTTTTCAAGAAAGCAACCTGCAAGCAGCTCATTTTAGACTGATGCTGTTGAGATTGGAAGTGACAGTTGGTTACAGCAGAAACCTCTTAAAAGAAATCTATGATTACCTTATAATATGTGTTTATTGTTAATATATTCACCTTTACAGAATATCATTCATTTTGGGTTGTATTTACAGTTTGCTCTTAACCCATTGACACCTGAACCGCCCGTAACCGTCCGTACAAGACTCCACTGCTTTAAAAAATTGTAACTTTCTCAATCGTGCGAACATTGCCTTAACTAGCAGTTGTGAGCATTGACTAGAAAGTCTTTCAAATTGAGATACCCAATAAACACAAAAAAGTCAGCGATTTTTGCAGAATATCAGCGTTTGAATTTGGACAATAACAAAAATTACCGTTTTTAACGTCATAGAAAAACAACAAAAATCACGTTTTTGCCTTTAGTTTTTTTTATTCAAATCATCATGGCAAACCCAAAAATCAACATTCACAGCAAAATTCAGTCCTAGTCCTAGCTTAGCAGTGAATTTTTTTGCTCTTATTCGTTGCTCGGGCCGAGCTCTAGCCTCTCGTTCTAATGCATACTGACCTTGCCTCAATTTTCAATATCACCACCGCACTGCATGCTGGGAAATGGCCAAGAATTTTGACAGCGTTCGTTTCTTTCCGCACACATTTCATATTTATACTAAGTCCACAGCCACTCCGACCCACCGCCGAAATTTCGCGCTTGTTGTGTTCTCCTGTGGTCGCAACTTCCAAAATATGCCGCAGTAGGTCGAGAAATTCATCCAGAGTCGAGTCCCAAAGCTGCTTCGTTTCCAGGCGGCCATTTTTTCCAGTTCAACGAGCAACGAGCCAAATTCGCAAACGAAGTACAACAACTAACTCGCTTCATTGAGAAGTGGACTCTGAACTACCTCCAAGCTTAATGATGCTCACCAGGCAGCTACTAAAGATGAAAAATGGCTGTGAACTTACCAAAAATCGTAGATAATTCATATTGGACCCTTTATTGCAAATCAACCAAGCAAAATGAGATCGTCACAATGACGTTTCCAGTAAACTCGAGCCTTCAGTGTTTTAGAACAGCAGCACTTTCAATGGTAACTCCAAATATGCAGTCACGAAATCCTATGGGGCGTGTGTATGCAGAAAATCACTCAAAAACGTAAAAATCCTCAGGTGTGAATGGGTTAAGGCCACTTAACTTCCCAGGCAGGCTGAAACCCTTTTTAGCTTGGTGGGTGCATGGTAGATGCATGAAATTTCTTTACAAATTTGTGGAATCAATAAACCTTCTTGTCATTCAAAAACAATGCTGGCTCAAATTTGAACAAAGACTTGTATATTTGCTTGCCTTGACCCAACAAATCAAGTGAATCAAGCAAGGAAATCCATTGTGTAATTTTGATTAAAATAAGTATGTTATTCACCCAAATTTTATCCAAAGCATGCTGGGAAGATGGTTATATCCTCCTTTATTTTAAACTATGGATTATGTGACCACCCCCTCTCCTCCCACCCCCCCCCCCCCCCCCTCCCCACTCTTATTATTTTCAGATACAGTGTACCTCCCCCATGTAAGGTTTGTTGGTTTTACCCTCCCCCTCCCCCCCCCCCCCCCCCCCCCCTTTGAAATTCAGGTTAAGGTTCATACTTTCCTTAAAAAAGCTTAAAAGCTTTCAATGGCTCTCCCTCGGAATTTCCAATGACCTTCATGGATGGGGGGAGTATGAATATTTCCTGAACCACACATTTCGTTTAATGACACTTTTTATGGATGCTGATGAGTGATTTTATTTTTACAATCAACAGGGCTTATTTTGGACGTAACCCTACCTACTACATATCTGATGTAGACCTTCTTAAACAGATTCTCATCAAAGAATTCAGCAAATTTGTCAATAGACCAAGTGGGGTAAGCAGCTCTTCCCTTCCCATTGATCAGAGGTCAAAGTCATCTGGCACTTTACTGCTTTAGTTAGGGTGTTGAGTTGGATTTCTTCCAGTTTAGTATGTTAATATCATAATAATTATTGTTATTTTTTGTGCAGATAATAAGGGCCTCGGCTGCTTTTATAAGTAAAGGGTTGTTACGGGCTCAGGATGAAGACTGGAAGAGAATCCGTGCCACTATCACTCCGACATTCAGTGCACTTAAACTAAAACAGGTTGGTTTCATGAAAGTTATTCTCCTGGGGGCTGGGTGGCACTCATATAAAAGTGATAAAGATGTTTATCCTACAGTGTACCTTGGAATTATAAAATGTGGTTTTGTTACCTCCCTGAGCTGGGTGTTGTGGGTGGGTGCTGTGGTAAGGAAGGGAAATGTCGCACACGAGCCACAGACAACCCACTCGGCCAGAGCTTAACCCAGTTTGCATAACATGAAGCAACTAGGAGTATTGTTACTCCCCCTGGATGGGATGCTAGTCCATCACAGGGTTACTCCCAGCATTTTGTCACTGGTGCCCGTTTATATACCTGCATGAAGAGAAACAATGTGAAGAAAGTTTCTTACCTAAGAAAACAACACGACAGGCGAGACCAGGCCTCAAACGATGGCCCTTTGGATCTGGAGTCCAATTTGCCAACCACTACATCACTGTGCGTCCACTGCAGTTGTGGTGGTCAGTGTAAAATAAAATCAGAGAAAAAAAATTGATCAATGTCGTTGCTTTCAAAATCTCAGCTTTTGATGGAACTAACTTGATCACTTCATGGCTTGGCATGGATTATCAAATTAGGCATATTTTTTTAGTACTACTTACTTGAGGGTAAATTCATTGTTGCCACACACATAATTGAAGGGCCGAGAGCATGTCCAGCCTATATGACTTTTTAGGCCTTTTTTTATTTTTTCTTGCTCAGATTTGTCCAATTTTGGCATGTGAACTAGAAATTAGTTGCAAAACATTGTTCCAAATTTTTTTCTGTTGTTTTTTCCGTCGTTTTCGAGAAATACCGTGTGCAAAAAAAAAAAAAAAAATCAAAGGCTCCTATTGTAACGCAATATTGTGGTAAGCTTTTGTTTTCACACTGACATGGTTCGATATTTTTTTAAAATTAAACGTAAGGAATTTTGACGAACGCAAAAAAAGTAAATCACTTTCATAATGTCCAGTTTGAAAAAAATAAAAATGATGCTGAGCGTGATTCGAACCCGGAGCCGTCCGAGCGCAAATCCCCGACCAAACCACTAGACCACCGAGGAACACATGCTCAGTTCAGGCTAAGTTTTATTATTTAAAGGTTGATACGCCTCAAAACGCGTATCTCGATTTCAAAATCCTTTTACAGTAGATCGAATTTAATGTTGCATTAAAGACTCCAAATGCGAAACGTCTTCCCACCGGCCAGCAACGACTCACTTCGAACTGCCCAAAGCAGTATTTCAAGTGCCCGACCACGCACAGTTTACCCATCTACCACTGTCGCAAAGCATGTCGGGAAATCCTACAACAAAACCAAAATGGAGTTCCCGCCCGAAAGTTATTGCAAAATACTATAAGTCTTAAAGCACTTCGGATATCGGGCATTTCGACCACGGCACGGGATGGGAAATGGCCCACAACTCTCAACGCTGTCCCTTTTCTGATCCGAAGTGATTCCAGACTTTCCCGCCGGCTCGTCTTCCCAACCAAGGTCCGTTTTTCACCTCGAGCGCTAAATGGCGCTTCAGACACAAGGAAGGACAAGAAACATGACTCGTTTCTTTGAGAAGTGCTAGAGACTTAAGGATTTCCGGACTTAATGATGTCTTTCAATCACCGGACGGGCCTCATACACGTTGGCTTACACACACGCTACAGAGGCGATGTGTTGCCGTAGTGAGCTCACGATAGATAAGCGAGCCAGGCGTGCGTAAATAACGGTATTTTCGTTCAGGTTGTTGGCATTGGTCAGAAGTATTGCAGTCGCCTATTCTCATGGCCATACTGCTTTGAAATGGCTTCGAAATTGCGCTCTGAATGTACAGTCAAAGCACTGGAGGGCCAGAACTCTGCTTTTTTCAGGTGAAATTGGTCAAATTCCTTAGGGTTAGTGCAAATTCGACAAGGGCTTGTGATATTATCCGTTGTACGATAAAATGAGGCTATTCTGAGCGAGAAAAAATAAAAAAAAGCCCAAAAAGTCATATAGGCTGGACATGCTCTCGGCCCTTCAATTATAGTAGATTCTGATACCTTTTAGAGATTCTTTTGAAAATTTTGTGACATCCAGTCACTCCCCCCCCCCCCCCCCCCCCCCCCCCAATTGCAACTCCTTGCTCTAGAGTGGGCTTTAATACTTATCAATATGCACATTAAAATAAATATGACTGTATGCTTTTTTTTTTACTTTCAGATTACACCATTAATCCACCATTCCTGTGAAACATTAAACCAAAAGCTTGAACAAATTGTTAAGTCAGGAGAAAAAGTCAATATATGGAGGTAATGACAGGCCTTGGTGTTAATTTTATAATGTAGTGGTCCTTAGTCCAGTTTCTTTAGATTTTAACTGGACAAAAATAAATGTTTACTGGCCACAAGAGCAACTCAGCTCAAATTCTCCAATTCGGTTGCATGTTCTACCAGTTAACAACAATTCAAAGCATCTGACAATTGTTTTGAACACAGCATTTTGACCTATCAAGATGTCACAACACACAGCTTTGTGTTAAATGTCATGTATAGCATCAATTCATAAACCTGTTAATGAATTGTGAAGCTTCAGAAATTAATATAATTGTGAAGCTAAGGGTGGCTAATGAAGTACAGGTAGGCAAGTAATTCTGAAAACAGGTCATATTTATAAGTTAGAATGAACTGCTGGCATCGCAGGGCTACCCCCAGCATTTTGTCTCCCATACCCATTATTATACTCCTGGGTGGCCATATGGAGAGAGACAATATGGAGCAAATTTTTTTGTCTTAGGAAACAACTGCCAGCCGAGACCAGACCGTATGTTACCTTAGGCCCTTGAGTGTTTTTGTTGCTTGCCAAGCTTTTAAGTCGTTTTTGGCAACCGCCAATTTTTAGCCCTGGGGTGGAGGGTGAGGGGGTGGGGGATAGGGGTCGGTGGAGAAAAATGGGAGGAGAGGAGAAGGTCTGAAGGTTATTTCATATTCACAAGTTAGCTTGTAAGAGCCTTTGATTTACTTTCGGCATTCTTGGGGGCTAAAGGGTTCAATCTTGCAAGACAAGGAATCAACATACCCCCAGCTGTTGGAGGAAGCAGGGACTTTTTCACTGTATAATAAGAGAATTCACAATAGGCTGACAATACTCTTGAAATGTCTTCATTTTGATAATTACATGTACCTGCTGTACTTAAAAGATATGTTTATTCTATGTTTTGTCAACTATTCTTTAAGAGGCACCAACATTTTAAGTCTACCTAAGCCCCTAACTACTACCTTATGGTCTTTATTCGTTTAAGTATTTTACAGCAAAACTATGGAACTCCCTTTTGGATAATATTAGGTCTCTAGTTCCTCTGAATGACTTCAAACAAGAACTAAAGGCAACTTCACTTTAATTAGTCACTGATATTTATACCAAGATTTGAATATGAGTATAGTGATATTTAATATATGTTTTAATGTTTAATTCATTCATTCATTGTTGTTTGATGCTTTAAATATTAAATGTTTTTTTTCTCTTTTCTCAAAGATATAAGCCAACAGGCTACTCTGTAAATTCAAGTTAAAATAAAGTTAACGTACGTACGTACGTATGTATGTATGATGTTTTTTAAAGGGTTTATGGCAAGTTTACCATGGAGGTGATATTGGCATCAGCATTTGGTGTCCAGGCAGACATACAGACAGATCCTGATGAACCTTACACCCCAAATGCAGAGCAGCTGTTTAAAGCTCCACAACGCTCGTTTCTTTTATGTAAGAACAGTCAACCCCCCCCCCCCCCCCCCCCGCCCTTACCTGCCAAGCTTTTATCTCCTGTTACTCTGTAATTAATATAATATATTATAAAATCTTTTTCATAATTAGGTATAGATTTAATTGGCTTTTACAATGTATGTTTCATTGGTGTGATGGTTTGTGCAAAACTGATATGAAAAATACGATAGACAAGTAAAAATTTATTTTGGCTAGTAAAATTTGACATGTCTGGTATTTTAGCATTGCTGTACTTGTTTAAATATTATATCAGCTTTATTTTGTTTATTTCAAGCATTTTTTTTTTCAGAATTATTAAGTGTCCAAAACTTATTGTTATTTTTCAGTCAAAATACTCAGCGCGTTTCGCTTATCATTTGGGAATGACTGTTATTTATCGGGAACAGATTGCATTATTGAAATCAAAATTTAGGTTTAAAATTGATTATTGGAATCTTCCAACAGTAGCTTCATTTGAAATAACTAATGCAGATTGTTTTGTTGTTAACATTAGGCAAATGTTCACGTGCAAAGCAGGCGACAGTTGGCGGCTTGACATATCTGTTCACTCAACAAAAATTCATCACCGAGTATTTTTTTTGACGTAAAGAAGCTCTTCATTTATAAAACTCCGAATAAGAATTCTTAAAATACTAGTGTGCTGGCTCTGAAAGATAAATTGTCAAGCGACTGAATTCACTGAAACCAATAACAGCAGCCGAGTGAATGGTTGCATATTTCACCTGTGAACTTTTGACTGATGTCAGTAAATAAACCATGGCTGCAATGACAATATTCGTTATTTTGAAGGAGGCTACAGATTCCAATAATCAATTTTAAACCTGAATTTTGATTTAAATAATGCAATCTGTTCCCGCTTAATGAAAGTCATTCCCAAAATGATAAGCAGAACATGCTGAGTACATTGTATTTTGACTGTAAATCATTCTTTTTTTCAGTGGCATTTCCCTTTTTGAAACATGTGCTGCAGATTTTTTCGGAAATCAGGCTTTGGGCAGGTGCCACAAAACAAGCAAGGGCAGCACAATTTATCGCCAATGCCGCAGAAGAGGTGATGCAGTTAAGAAAACAGACTGGAGCTTCACAGGTACTTGTTGTTAGTCAATGGGCTGGCAGTTGTTTCCTAAGACAAAAAACTTTGCTCCATATTGTCTCTCTCCACCCAGGAGTATAATAACGGGTATGGGAGACAAAATGCTGGGGGTAACCCTGTGATGGACTAGCATCCCATTGTGGGGGGGGGGGGGGGGGGGGGGGAGTAGCAATAACCCCCTAGTTGCTTCAAGTTACGGACCACCTGTGGTTTGTGAGCGACTTTACCTTTACCGTTTTTAAAGCCTAACATTTGCTATTTAAGGATGCAAATATTAATAGACAGTATGAATTCTCTGCTTTTTTGACAGGATATAGTTAGGGTTTGCATAAATATTAAGCTTAGATTTATTTATGTCATTTTGAGATTTGAAATATGTGCTGCATTGGGGGTGAGGAAGGCTCAAGGTTCGTTGGGTTCCCTGTACTACCATCCGCAATCTGTATCAGATAAATAATTCACTTGTTAGAATAACATTTGAAGTGATTTACAAGCTCTTTGTTGTCGAGTGGGATTTGAGAGAAACTTGGGTTGGTCGTTTTCTTTTCTAAGCTTTGCTTACTACAAAATTTGCAGAGAAAGGATCTGTTGGAATTGATGCTTCGTGCAGAGATCACAGACAGTGAAGGTCAACAAGTGAGCAAACTGAGTGATGACGAAGTTCTGGCACAGTCCTTTACATTCATTTTAGCTGGATACGAGACAACCAGCAATGCTTTAGCCTATACAACTTACTGTCTGGCACTCAACCCTGACATACAAGAAAAGCTCATCAAAGAAATTGATGATGCTATTGGGGACAGTGTAAGTACAAAGTCATTCAGTTCAGGTGACCAAGCAGACAATTTTAAAGGTGATGAAGATGACTATGACCTGAATAAAAACAGTAGACTAAAAATTAACCCATCAATGTTGTGCCAGTCCAGCCAGCAGGCCATATTGTCATCTACCAAATTGAATTTCAATGAACTGCAGTCCTTTTTAAAGGCAAAACAATGATGATGAGGAAGATGAAAAGATTTTCTACCATTTAATTATTGGACTTAAAAGGATACTTTAACTGATCGGTGCATGTGCACAGACTAAAATGCTTTATTCGCTTTCTTACCAATTTTATCGGTTAAAAAACCACTCACATTTACTTCAATAATCACATGCTATAATTAGTCCAAATAAAATGAAGCGAAAATTTCAATGGATAACACAGACAAAGTCAACACTGAATAAAACCTTCGACCCGAAGGATTTATTCTACGCTCAGGTGGCTTTCATGGCACACATGGGTATGTATCCATTCAATCAGCTGACTGACCGTAACATTTTCATGGGCAAATTTCCCGCCAGAGTTACCTACTCACTTCTGATTGGTCTAAACAATGAAATTAAATGGGTTATGTCATAGCTTGCACATGCGCCGAACCGAGAAACCCTCCCTTTAACTTGCTATAGGCCATCTTCACTCTTTTGTGGAGCATAGAGCATTGACTTTGGGTCTATATCAATCCTTCTGTCTTGGGCAATCTTGATAATGACTTCAATTTCCAGGAAAATTTCTTGTTCAGTACAGTGCACCTCCAAGACATTTCATTCATTTTCTTCATCTGAATACCATGTGGATTGCACCTCAGGCTGGCCAGCTGTTGTTGTTCCCCACATGCATTGAGAGCATGTGCCCTATTCACTTCCATTATCATTTCTAGATGGTTTCCTCAATACAGGTATTCCCAGTTTTAATAATACCTTATCTGGAATATATATTGTTGCTGGCCAACAAAGTCCAGAATTTGTAGGCACTTAAATAAAATTAAAAAAAAAAACTACTGGTATGTTCTAGCCGTTTTAAATCTCATTAGACCAACAATCAATGTTATCAGTGAAAATCATTATGTTGTTGCCTTGCAGCAAACTCCAGACTATGATACAGTACAGAATTTGGAATATCTGGACATGGTGATTTGCGAGACTTTGCGCCTGTACCCTCCTGCCTTCAGGTATAAGGCATTTGAAGAGCTTGGTACAAGTTAGTGTCCTGTTAGCTCAGTGATTAGTCAAGAGCATCTGACTAAGTGTATGGAAGATCATGGGTTCAACTCCCACCGGAGACTCAGTCATTACGTTTATTGTTTTAGGCCAACTTATCATTTACCTGACAAATAGTTTTACTGTAATTGTCCTTTTTGGTTATTCAGGTTTGGTCGCTTGTGCAATGAAAGCTGCACATTGAATGGTGTGCACTTTGTCAAGGGTGCAATGGTAATTGTTCCTGTCTACCATCTTCATCGTGACCCAGAGTATTGGCCTGATCCAGAAAAATTTAATCCTGACAGGTAACAAAGTATACAAACCAGAATTTAAGCTACAGCCTTGTGCAGTGGTGGATGAAGGGGAGAGGCCAGGGGACCCAATCCACATCCTCATTGTCTAACATTTTCACTCTTCCCCCTTATTCACTCCCTCCTCCCCCCTTATTCTCCCCCCTCCCCTTATTCACTCCCCCCTCCCTTATTCACTCCCTCCTCCCCCTTCTCCCCTCATTCACCCCCCTCCCCTTATTCACTCCCTCCTCCCCCCTCCCCCCTTATTCACCCCCCCCCCCCCTCCCCTTATTCAATCTCCCTCCCCTCATTCACTCCCCCTTTTCCCCACTTAGAATGGGGTCTGGATCTGCCACTGGTCTACACTTAATGCAAGCTTATGACTTCTATTTTTAGCTTGAACTCTTTGAATGTTTAACCAACAGTTCCCAGAGAAAGATCCGATGCTTAACCCTTCGGTGGCCACAGGTGGCTATAGCCACCTTACTCATGAGTGGCCAAATTAAACATGACTGTAGTCCTTATTTGGGAAATAAAATATTTGGCCATGGAGAGAATGAAATTTGAGAAAACTTAAATGGCTGCAAAAGGGTTTAAAAAAGGGTTTAATTTAGCAGAGCAACAGTACAGAGATAAACCATATTTTGATCAAGACACTTTCAATTCATTTTTATGTCAGAGTACAAGTAATATTTCATCTACAACTTGCTGTGTACAGTATGTGAATTAAGATTTTAATTACTGTGGTAGTTAAAATGTACTGGTAATACTATGGCTGTTTATTGTAAATCAGTGGGGAAGAAGGCTTAATTAAATTATGTGCTCCAAATAGGAGGTTGGGTTATTATTAGGAAAGGGGAAGCTTCAAAAAGGATTGCCATGTAAAATTAGATGTTGGTCGATTAATAACACTCTAGCACAGTTAGCCCTTTTCAGTGAAGTAAGGAAATGGGAGACAACGGGGCAAAAAACTTCCACTCATCCGCGCATCTGAGATGAGTACTTCTTGATCTTGGACAAGTGGATTTCCAAAAGCACTTGTCCGACGGGACAAGTACAATTTACCAGGAGAAATTTGTCTTGTTTTTCGCTGAGTTCTAAGTTTCCCAAGCATCTCTGGACTTCGTAAACTAACCTGGTTTCCACGAATTTCTGTTTCTTTTTACTCATAAACTTACCCGTTTTATGACCGTGCAAATTTCTTGAGCATACGTTTTTATTTAGCCTCAGCTTTCTGAGGATAACCAATTAATATAAGATGGCTGCTTGTTTACAGACTCTTTTCCTTGGCTTCGAATTCGTTTGTCTTTGGTGTTCCTTCATTGCTACAAAATGTCCGACAGATAGGGAGCACTGTTTCAACACAGGTATTTTGACAATTTGAGGCTAAATTTGACAATTTATATACACAATGCTCACGTTAGTGCATTACGAGAATACATGTTTTATGCAGATCCTTATTCTTAAATTTGATTTTTGGTCTCGGAGGCATTCTGGCAGCTCTGTTGGAGAAACAAGACTCACTTTTCTACACCATCTAAAGTTAAAGAATGTTTGCTCCACGTTGTACACCTCAAATAAATAGAATGTTCAATTTCAAGGCTCAAAAAGCTAGTCTGGTCAACTTATATCACCGGAAAGTATAATCTATTGCGGATGTTCCTGCAGATAACCCGCACCCCCAATTTTGAGCAAACATTTTGGGCAAATGTAACTTATGCCAGTTTTAACGGTACATTGTAAATTTGGTTTACCGCTACATTTTTTAAATTTATATATTCATTTTTTGGACGAGTGAATGTCACTTTCGGACAACTAAAATTTGAGTGGCACTTGTCCAAGGGACAAGTGGAAAGAAAAAAGGTTTTTTTCCCTGGACAATAATAAATGTTGTTCCAGAAAATATCCATACTTCCCCTGTGGAAGGTCTTTTGTTTAAACCCCCCCCCCCCCTCCTCCCCACACCCCCCCCCCCCCCCCCAGGGGGGATACTCAACAAAGTTTTGTACAGGATGCTCCGCCCCGAGGTCCAAACCCTTACCCTTTCATATACCGTTTATGACAGAAAAGGTACCCCTTTCATCTACCTTTCATTGAAAAGGTAGACCCCTTTTCATATAGCCTTAACGTGCATCTGTTTGATATATTTTGAAAGGCCCTTTTTATAATACTTAAATGGCAGTTTTCCCTACCATTTTTATGCTTCAACTCATGTTTTCGCTACCCTTTCCTATTCTTCGTGAAATCCCTACCCTTTCATATACTTCAACTCGTGAAATCCCGACCCTTTCATATACCTCCAGCCTAAAAAAGGTACCCCTTTTCAGGCGGAGCACCCCCATATAGCCCATTATAGGGAGTACCCCCCCCCCCCTCCTCGGGTACACACCCCTCTGGAAATTCAAATTTGCTTTCATACTTTCCTTTTAAAAAAAACTTTGGCTTTTCAGACCCCCTCCCCTCAAATTTCCTGGAACCACAATTTCATTTACTAATAATGTATAAATTTTCTATTAGGTTTTCAAAAGAGGCCAAACAGCAACGCAGTCCATACTGCTATCTTCCATTTGGAACAGGGCCACGATCATGTATTGGAATGAGGTTTGCACTCATGGAGGCTAAAATGGCACTGGTGCATGTGCTCAAGCGGTTTAGGTTCCAATGCTCTGCAGACACTGAGGTAAATTCTGTACATAATTATATGATTTCGGAGTAGCACAATAACATGCTTAAATTTTGGGAAAATGTGAGATTTTACATGAAACAGGAAGGACTGTGTCCCCTACTCTTTTTAAACAGTTTTGTGGATCATGTACCATCCCCTTACTAGCACAGTGTAGGAGACAAGACAGTCAGCTCAATGCCATTGCCCAATGAAACAATTACATAAATTGATAGGTGTTGATCATGAGCACAGCCGACATGGTCTTACCTGTTCTTTTAAGACCCCTTGGTTAGTGGTCCATCCAGAATTCGAACCTGCAATTTCCAGCTAACTACGCTTTTATAAACCTGAGCATTGGCCCCACAAAAAAACTAGGAATGTAAGAGAAAACCTAAGAGTTGATATGGTAGGATCCTAATAACTCAAAAATGTTTGTAATAAGTTATCAAAGGATAAATATTATAATCAATTGAGGCAGGAAAACTCTATATGATTTAATGTAGTGAGAGGTACGAGTTGCATGGGTCAGTTTGAGTTACCGACATTCTACTTTATATAATTTGCTACATTTTGTTTTGTTTCAGGTTCCTCTTCAGCTCAAGGCAACGATAACAATGGCCCCACAGAATGGAATTTATGTGAAGACTGTTCCAAGGGCATGAAGAAACATTAAAGTGCACATGAAGTGAAATTTCCCTGCCATTTTTTTTTCAGTAATCTGAAAACAGGTGTTTTAAGAATTATTTTGATGGGAAAATAAGTCAATTGAAGTGGCAAGAAAATATTTTAACAAGTGACCTAAGTTAGGCATAATTTATTACACAAGTTCCTGGCTTCTAGTGATGTCATTAGTGTGTTTGTAACTAAGTGTGTCACTTGTTTCACAGTGGAATTTTGGCAACTTGTGGAAGGATTATTTCAATTAAATATGGCTGAAAGTGATGCATGTTCTAGCTCCGGATTCGTCCCCTTCTCCGCCATGTTTTGTTGTGTTTCAGAACACATGAATGATGTCACAAATACCTTTTTGGACGTGCTCAAAATGTCGCAAATTTCAGGTCCTGGCGGGAGTTTTTAAACCACTAAAAACAGTTGATCTTCTTTGCGCAAATGCAAAAAGAGGAAAACAACTAAAAATGAAATAATGGTGATATTATAAACAACAAAAAACCCTAAAACAGAAATTTCACTTCATGTACACTTAACTGATCTTTGTAATCATTTCATGGCAACTGACACATAATACACAGTAGTGAGGCCCTGTTAGTGGGGTGGGGTGGGGAGTGGGGGTGTGCATGTCTGAATTTCAAACCTTGCCAATTCGCAATTTTATGAGGTTCACGTGTCGCTGTCAGAATTGTCATGCACTACAACGCTAGTGCAGCAAGTTCACAATATTCACAGAATCTTCTTGTTTGTCGTCATTTCACTTTGCTGATGTTGATTTAACACCATGTGTCTCATAGAATTTACCTTAACAGGGCCTCAATAGTTATTTAGCAGATAGGCATACTCATTTATTCCACTGCAATGAAACCAATCGTGAAGTGTAGTAATACAAAATCAAAGCAAACTGGGTAGTGTGTCATATACCAAGTCCAAAGTTATGTTACAAAGAACATAACTGAACGACAACAATTCAGACATGGTATGGCGCAACAACACAATACACTTGGTATGTGGAGCATCAACCAGCAAACTCAATTCAATACTGCTCTATCCTTCTAGCCTACTTTTTTTAAGAAAAAAAGTGGCTCATTTTACACTTTCCTCGCTGTTCAGATTTGCAGTTCAAGATTTTCTGGCTGAATCATAAACAACGAATTTTCTTAGTTGTTAATGTAGACAATGTACAATAATTTTATTGTACTTATTAATTAGATAATAAAGAAGCTGGTTTTGCTTTAAAAGTGTCATCAATTATGTTGTTTTAGTACATGGGCTGGTTTGACTAGAAGTCATACTTAGCCTGAGAGGACAGTCAACTTTGGGAAATTACAGCTATTATATATTTTATAATGATGTAGCTGTCTCCAAATCTGGGCAGCACATCTGACTGGCCTAGCCCAGGTTGTAAAATTAGCAAGTGTAAAAAAGAGGTGGCAATATTAGGTGCCTTTATTGTATGGGGGGGGGGGGGGGGGGGCCAGGGAACCCAGGATAAAGGTGGGGGAGAAGTGCACGGTTTGCACAGTCATGAAAAGTCCTTTAACTTTAGAAAGAATCCTTGAAAAGTCCTCAACTTTTCCTAAAAATAAGATGGCAGACTTGAAGCAAAGTTCTGTACCATGGGTTTGGTCCAGCAACATCATGTAGACTCAACCACTCGTCATTCTCTAGTATACCACCTGTTACATAAACATCCTGCTTGGTTTCTGAAAAATCTGGTGGGTTTACAGGAATAGGTGATAAGCCCTTTGCCAGCTCCCAAGCTGAAGAACAAGGTACTATTTGAGTATGGCTAAAGCTACTGGCCAGGGGCAATACACCCCTGCTGGGATAATTTGGGTCACTGAGAAAACAGAAGCTACCCCACCTCTTCAAGGTGGTAGATCCGTGGGAAGTTGATGTGCCACTTAGGCTCGAACACAGACTTTACCTCGTGATTCATTGTAACAATTACTGTGGTTTTCACAATTTGGGCTACATATTTTAAAAGGTTAAGGTTACCAATGAACTTGAAGTGTTTTTTTCGAAACAACTTTGACCTCAGCTGTTGAATTTAATGAGAAACTAAACCTTTTATTGTGAACAATCAGGTTAAAACCAACAAACAAAAATACATTTAAAAGTACAGTGTATATATTTTCACATTGGCAAAGTACAAATTTAAAATTTCTACATCAAACAGCTAAAAATAAACCTGCCTTGCCTAATTTCTAGTTCTTACAATAGTCTAACCAGAATTTATAAGTGGATAAAAAAGGTTTAATAAGCCTGATAATGTGTAGCATAATAAATCTGGGCCTTTTTCAACAACATAATCTCATCATGTTGCTTGGTTATTTGAATCTATGGTTTCTACCGTAAGTGCCTGCAAGTAGATACTTGTGGTATCACAAACTACATTTATTTACTGAATTAACAAAATAATGTTGAGAAGTCACATAAACGGATTATACATTAGTCTGTAAGACAAGACATGCATAAAATTTGGCAAGAAATGGAAACCATTGTGATCAATAATTTAAAGGGTATCTAACTATTTCCTCATTGAAGTACCCTTTTAAAATTCTAAATACATAATCTGATGCAGTAGTGGATGTGAACACTTTCTGAACCTGTTCTCAAATATTTTTCTTTTCAAGCGATGTCTACAAAAAACTGACTTTTGTTTTTATTATTATTATAACAATCTTTTTACAGGAAGTCGTCATCACCCATAGGTGGTTTTCAGACAAGTCCTGTCTTAAAAAAAAAACACTAAATTAAATAAGCTAAAAATAATAATGTAAAATAAGAGAAACCACTATCATGCTAAAAATTATAAAATAGAATTTCTAGTCACTTCATCATTTTGATGCCTAAACAACTGTTTCTAGACTTGGATAGAAACTTTTCACCAAATAAAACAATGTTAATTTGATAACAAACAAATTCCCTTTATCACAGGGATTAAAAGCAACCTCTACTCTTGAAAGAAATTGTAGGAAATACCCTTGTTTCAAATTTCTCAGAAAAACATGGAAACAACATTTCCACGTCAGATGAAACAGGATACAATTATCGCCTATTTTCACTTTTAAATTTCTCGCATGCCACAATTTTTTAACATTAATGTGGTTGTCCAATAGTCTATTTTATAGTTGTGTGCTTAGTAACCTGGCCTTTGATTGAAAGTGAGGCTGGCATTGATGTTGTTTTGATACAAATGTATACCTGCCAACTTTTTCTGAGCCAGGATTCTTGAAGATGATGATTTCCAAAGACGTTCCGAATAATTATTCTGAAGTTCTCAAACACAACCAAGTGCCTTTCCCTTCAAAACTCACAGAATTCAGCGAATAGTACCGTCATTTACTCATTAGCCTGCGTGCAGTTGTCTCATTTCCTTTGCTTCACACAGAAAAAGGACATCTGCATAATGCAATTTCTAATCTTGTTCTTGATTCTGCTGTTCTTTATTTAATATTGTACAAATTATCATGACTGACTCGTGCTGAGAAATGATAATGATATGGACCTCCGCCATTATCTCTCGCCAGGATCTGTTGCTGTTCCCCTCACGTTTTCGGCTCAGTGGTATTGAAAGCTCATTAAACTTCTTTGCCACTAAAGTAGGATTTGCAAAATTCCGTTGTCGGTGCATGTTTTTCTTCGCAGGGTGGTTTTACATTGGATCCACAATTAAATCAGTTGTCTTATTGTAGTCTTATTAATAACCCTTTTGTCCTTTTATTATAAATGCCTAGATTTGTGTTCTTGGAGCTATAATAGATTGGATTGTTCTTTCATTGTGTTATAGCATCAAACACTGATATAAATTCACTGTGATAACTGCATTGTTTATAGTATGAAATATATCTATCTAGATGTCTGGCACTGATCACACCCACAAATTTCTGGTCAATGGTGGACCATTGGATGTTCAAAACACGACATTTCCAAAAGAATTCATTTCACAGGAGAAACTGATGACCTAACACAGTTATTTCCGAGGTTGTTGTTCTTTTGAAGCTTTACATGCCTTTACAGTAATTTAAAAAGTTGCCCTTTGACTTTTCACAGATTGAGAGGATTGTCGACATACCTAAACAAGTGGTTTGCAATAGGAGATGCCATGTCACTTCCCCCAGAATCTGTAGCTTTCAAACGTATTGATGTTGAGTATACAGCAAACTATGACTAGTAACTTCTAGAGTTACTAGTAAGAGTTCTAAGAGTCTTCTAGTTTTCTTCATAAACAATAAATTCACCATGACCTTGACAATTTTTCTGTCGTAAGTATGCTTCACCATAGGTGAAAAAGACAGCACCAGTCACACATGTTCAGCCGACATATTTCTGATATTTTGATCTGTCAATGGAGAATCCCACATGAAATTATTCTGCATAAATTATTTAGGCATTTCAGGATGATAGCCAATCAGAGTTGTTACTCACAATGCCTGCTGTCATTAGCGACCAATCAGAACACGGTCCATGGATCCTCGAGAAACAGCAGGATATGTGAACACGATCTGAAACGGTGTTACGCAGACGTCCTTTTTCCGCGTGAAGCAAAGGAAATAGGCGACATCTGCATGCAGGCTCTTTACTCATTTTACATGGACTTTTCGTTTCTCGCATTGGTTTAAATTAACATATTTTTAGAAAGAGTGTCAGTTAAAGTAATAGCTCACACTTTTCAACCAAGTGCGAGAAATTGGTCAGTATAAGCCTGAGCTGGCGTGAGATCAAAGTTTTCAACCCGCAGGCGTGAGACTCGCCTGCCTCTGTTTTTGAAAAGTATGTTATTGCATGACCTTTTGTCCAGCCAAACATTGACAAACAAACAAGGCCATAAATTAATGGCTGGGTGGGTTATACAAGTATTAACAAGGTGGTTGTAAGGCAGGCTTCAACTTAAAACTTAAAATAAGAAGTTGTGCCAGAAAACATGACTGTTGCAGCAAATTGGCTGTTATGGAGAGGTTTTCAATTAGAGGATTTGAATGAACAAGAAGTCAGGCCAGAAAATATGGCCGTTTTAGAGAGGTGGCTGTTATGGGGAGGTGTTAAACTAGAGGAGTCAAGTGAAATTGGAATGCATAAGAAGTCAAGCCAGAAATCTTGGCCATTGTAAAGAAGTGGGTGTTACGGGGAGGTTTTGAATTGAATTGAATTGAATTGAATTGAGTTTTAGGGTTAGGGTGGCCATTCTGAGGAGGTAGCCATAAGTAGAGGTTCGACCGTAACTTTGAGTCTTTAAAAAAGATTAAAGTGGATTTTGTTCAGTTAGACATTTTCCTTTTCTTCAAGAACCTTTCTCTCCTGGTTTTGAGATTTCCTTCTTTCCATAGCAGCAAAGACATCTGCTTCTTTCTTCTCCTTTTTCTTGTTTCTTTCTTCAAACATCATCCTACAAGGCAAGTAACTTTTCATGACTGACAATTAAAATTTTGTGCCTTTAGACTACTGATGAGTCGATATCGATAATGTTGTAAAAGCAGCCAAATTCAATCAATTAATCTTTGAGATAAAGAGTTGCTGTATGTTGTTGTTTTTCTTTTCATGTTGACCGTAACTCCCACAAGAAATAATCAAAGTGAGCAAACTATTTGAGTCTTACACAGAGTCTAAGTGTCACTTCTGGGATTCTGCACAACTCACCTTGCACTTTTTTCAAGTGCTTCTTTTTAATTCTCAAGAGCTTACATAACTTCACAATTCCACAAGGATCAAGTTTACTAATCCCTTTATAAATGTCACCTGGTTTGCATGCGCTCACACTAGTAATGTAGGTTGCATGCATTAAAACTTATTATAAAATGCTCAGAGTCCATTATGACTGGTTAGACCCACTTCACTGTAACTTATTAAAGGTCAAGCATGGAGCAAACGTCACCAGTATGAGCTTGTGCAAATAATAGGACATTAGAGGTGCTCAGAGAAGCACTCACCTGTGGCCATGCTTCTTTGAGCACTTTTTAACATTTCCACATGCTTATATAACTCAACAATGCACTTGGTCGCATTTTACTATTCCTTAAATAAAGCAAGTGTGGAACATGCATTTATTATAACAGGAGTATAATGGAATTGATCTGATCATTTCTTTTCACGAATGTTTTATAAGAGATGTGATTGTTCAGGAAGATTTAAAAAGAATCATGAAATTTAATTCAAGATTAAATGATATCAAGACTCACATATTTACTTTTTTTATTTTATAACCAAACACAACAAGAAATTTTGAATAGAGACCTAAATGAATTATGGAAGTTTTGAAAAAATATATCTAAACAAACCTGTGTTTGATGATTCTCTCAACAATGTCACGGGTTGTTATAGGGCTGCCACTAGGAACAACTTTGAAAATGCCTTTTTTCTTTGGAATTTCAAAAGGATCTGTACCATCCTCATCGGGCATAACAGGAGTTTCACCATGGGTGACTACATCAACCTGAACAAGACATGTTAACAGTGGAAGGTTACTAGTCACATCTCTACAAACCAAATGCACTTCAACCGGTATTGTGATGTTCCTGAAAAAATCCATACCCCCCCCCCCCCCCCCCCCCCCCCCATGGATGTTTTCTTTGGTTTAGCAGGAGGGGGGACAAAGGAGGGCTTTATTAGTGGAGGCACTTACATGTATAACCAGGTTCTTGAAAAGTCAACAGGCAAGGATGTTTTTTCTTATTTTATTACCAGCTACTTTTCTTTATAGCTGACAGTCTTGCTTCTGGACCATATTATCATGGAATAAGAGACACCAAGCATTTTGTCTCTAGCAATAACGGAACAACTCATTTCAACTTGTCGCCTTTTCAATACTCTCTGTTGCTTTTAACTTGGCTGTTACCATGCTTAGAATTATTTTATTAGGAGTCCTTTCCTTGTACGCAGCGAAACAAGGTTTTCAATATGTCAAGACTTATTCAAGAGTGCAGGCTCGTTTGATCCCTTGTTTCTTTTCGCCATTTGATCAAGATCATAAGAGCAAAATAGGATTCATGCAGCAAGTTGTTCATATTTCCCACCCTGGGATGCCCAAGTTCCTATCCCCTCTTCCCCCCCCCCCCCCCCCCCCCCCACTTCAAACATTACAAAAGAGTCAAATGCCTGGGGTGTTTGTTGGAGAGATGTTGAAGTTCCCTCATTTTCATAACATTCCAGCTTGTCATTGCATTGATATGGAAAGGAACTTAGCAATTAAATAAACGGAGAATCAGATACCACCATACCTTAAATTGCTCGAGGAGCTCATTGGTTACTTTGTATGGTGCCCCAATGATAACCTGATCAACAAACCGGCATGCTAGTACACTAAGAACCCTTTGATGCAAACTCATGATTGGATAGTTGCTCCCCTTGTAACGATTAACAACTTGATCTATATGAAGCCCAACTATGAGATAGTCCCCTTCCTTCTTTGCGGCCTCAAGAAAATCCAGCAAGCCGACATGGAAGAGATCAAATGCACCTGCGGCATATACTATTTTGTCACCGGGATTGGCTTCTTTTCCGTCTGAGAACTGGACGATCCTCTGGGAGGTTGGAAGAAAATGGGATACACATGTCCAGGGGCTTTTAGCCGAGGGGTCAGAACTGGCCCCGCTAACTTGATCTGGGTTAAAATTTCCTATAGGGGATGGCGCCCTATCAAAATGTTCCTTGGTCATTAGCAGCATTCGCCCCACCAGATTTGTAGTGGATACCCCCGCTGTACGTTTACATTCTTTGTAACGACCAGCAGTCTTTACAGCTGCATACGTATCATTGCCATCAGCAGTCAGTGTGATGTCATCTCCGTGAACACAGAAATCGCAGTTGTACTTATCAAGCGTATCGATGGTGGTGACGTACGGCGCGTCCATAACAACTTCGTCGACCCACTTGATCGCTCGACACATTTTGTACCGTTCTTGCTCATTAAAAACCGGCGGTCCTTTGTGATGTGTGATTTCTTCATCTGAATGAACGCCCACAATAAGAAAATCGCCCATCGCCTTGGCTTGCCGAAGTGCGTTAGCGTGACCAAAGTGTACCATATCGAAACATCCGTCAGTCCAAACACGGATCTGTTTGCGACGCTTTAGATGCGAATTTACCTCATCATTTTCCATATTGGCCTTGATTTTCTTCCAAAACCAGCCCCAAAATATTATCAAAATATGGCAAAATCAAGGTATATCGTGGGGACGTGTCCTTCAACCTCGTTTTCAAGAGTTGACAGGACTTGAGAACGAGGTGGATTGTTTTGGAACTCTCCCCATGCTTTCCCGGTTTACTTCTCACCAACCTCGTTCCCAGCGTTTGTTGGTGCTTGCCAACGATTTCAAATAAATCAAGACCGATTTTCTGCCATGGCTCGTCACCTTCGTCGTGTTGCTTGTGGGGTTACTGTGAGTTCTGTGGCTTCATTTTCTGACAGGTTTCACACGAGTCAGTTATTTGCTTGATGTCACTGGCCATACCAGGCCGAAACACCGTTCCTCGAGCTACACGCAACATTCTATCACAGCCTAGATGGTCACTGTAGTCTTTTCTTGATTGTTGCTCTAAGGGCAGAGGGAATCACTACTCACTACAGCTTCGCCTTTCACTAGGATATCATAGATAGGATATCGATATGAGAGTCACGCATATCAAGATAATGCGTTTATCGCGCTTGTCTACCGGCCATCCTTCCATCTTATTAAACTTCACCACAGTCTCTAGGGTACCGCTTCGCGAAGTTGCTTCACGGTTTCTCGTCGAGTCGCTTATCTGGAATGTTACCAAATGAATTGATAACAGGGCCCGCGGAGCAGATTTTAAAGTGAGGGGACTAAAGCGAACGCGTAAACGTAAGCTACCTAGGGGGATCCGGGGGCATGTCCCCCGGAAAATTTTGAATGTAAGTCGGCTTAAATGGGCGGAAAATACATAAAAATTGGTAATCGTATAGCAAATGACAAAATGTCAGCAATGTATTTAATAGGTAACTCATCCGGAATACTGCCATTTATATCTTAATAACCCAACCGGACCGTACATTGTAAGCTCAACTTCACAGACAGAAGCTTTTTCAACACCAACTATTAAACTTTACAGACCTGAGCTATTTCTAAACATTGTAACATACACAACGAACAAAATAACCGCTGCTGAAGGAGTTATTGATGACAACGATAAAAATAAGGGCTGAGTATCATGACATACAAGTTTGGTTAAGATTAAAGTCAGTTTACTTAAAACTACCGAAACTTCTTTTTCGATTACCATTACTGGCAACCAACAAACTCATTTGTCACGTCAAGAAGGCAAAGTTTATCTGTTCTCTGCTT
The DNA here is from genome assembly GCA_024195265.1 of Dendrophyllia cribrosa. NCBI lineage: Eukaryota > Metazoa > Cnidaria > Anthozoa > Scleractinia > Dendrophylliidae > Dendrophyllia > Dendrophyllia cribrosa. Next base: position 32,160,578 of record JAJLRJ010000008.1, on the reverse strand, counting down.
ATGAGTATTAAGTATGGTCAGGATGCTGAATCTCTCTTGTTTCATTGTAGAACGGAGACAGGTTTTTAATCTTCCAGTAGCGGAAAACGATCGTTCGGCCGCAGCGCTGGTTGCCGGGTTTACCAGAGAAATGACTTGCAGACCGTAGTGTTCGTTCAGATTCAATCGCGTCCACTCGATCTGATATTGGTTATTTTTATTTTTCATTAAGAACTAGAACAAAAAAGCAGATTTCATTAACAAAGCGTTTCGAAATGTCCGTCAGTAGATATTTTTTTCTTAAAAGTGGGGAGGGGGGGGGGGGGGAGTGCTAAAGCCCCCCCCCCCCCCCCCCCCTGCGCAGTGCCTGTGATATTCATCATCCTGCCCTATATTTATCCATTTAGTACTGCCTATCATGCGCGTGATAATTTGATCGGTTCACGTTACTTTACCTGGTAGCTTAGAGCATAGTTAAAATGAAATGCTTGGAAAACTGTAATAGATATAATTCATCGACCATAAGGAACGATTTGATATAGGATTTACTATAAAGGCACGCAACCTCAAATGACAGTGACTCAAAACACTCCTTGCGTGCACGATCTCGAGGTCATAATTTTATTATTTTTTCATTATTTTTTTAGGTCATTATTTTCATCGACCATAAGGAACGATTTGATATACGATTTACTGGAAAGGCACCCAACCTCAAATGACACCGACTCAAACCACTCCTTGTGTGCATTATCTCGGTCATAATTTAATGGCCGTGAGTCATTAGGGAACCTCAGAGTACGAGATTGAGAAAGAGTACGACTTTTCAAACTTAGTTCGCGTGCTTTAGATAATTAATTACCACAACAATCTCATCCCTAGAGCCTCCTTGTCCACTGGTCAGCAACAGGAAGGACCGACAGTTCTGGGGACGTGACTGGTTTGAAATTTAAAAGTCGTATTCGTACTCAAATCTAAACTGAGGTCACTAATGATGTGCGTATTAAAGGTGTGTACGCGTTTTTAGTGATAACTTTATTGCCTGACGAAGAATTTTTTGAACTCTTTTAAGGCGGGACTTAAAGTGTCTATGAAATGTAATTTATTTTTTGATGTATCAAAAGTTTCACCTTTTTAGACCTTGGAATAAAAGGTTTAAAGTGTTAGGGACGATGCGAAACGCTTATTTTATGGTCTCAAAGTTAGGTTGTTGGCGCTAAAAAGTGACTCCAATTTTTGCGCGGCCAAAACCAGTGTCATATTACACTGTGACGTAAATAGTTGTGCAAACTGCTGCGGGAATACAGAGAACAAGAGAGCTTACAAGAGACGTCGCTAGAGGTGGACCAATACTATGTGGCCAGCGGCCTCAAACATACGAGATATTAGAATTGTACGATAATAGAGGGTGTAACAAAGCTTTATTTTGCTCCAGAGGAAAATAGGCCGGCGAAATACACGAAATTTGTTCGCCGACATCGGAAAGAGAACGTCAAGCGATGTTGTTTTCAATGAAAGCGCTTATTGTTAACATTAATATTATTTTGCAAAAGAAAATAACATTTTGGCCGGTGAGGCCGTTTAATCAAGCATAATTTTCCCAATCCGTATCCTGTTTGGAAGTTCCTTCAAGCCTCGGCTCGACTGGACAGCTGTCGAAGTCAGTGAGGCCTACAAAAATATACTGACTCGATTGGCACTGACTGGCGAGTAATATAAATGTTTATACGGTATTCCGAATTATAAAATTCAAAGTGCAGCGACGCAAGTGTTCACTGGAAGGCGTCTATTCTACGGAACATCTATCAAAAATCTACATGTACAAATGCGTACAAAAAAAGAAAAAAAAAATGTACAAATGCGTAAGACTATTCGGGACAAAATACATCGCTGAATCATTGCGTGTTCGATCAGATCAATTTTTATACAATGAAATATAAATCAGACATAAATGTAAACACTAAAACACGATACTTTGAACTCACTTACAAGCCGCCAAGTGGTTAAAATTTCCAGAAACGTTCAATCGCTGGCAAGACACTGAACTAAGAAGCATAATTATTACGTATATACTTGAGTTCAAACATTTTGAATAAATAAATAAATAAATAAATAAATACGCTATCAAGGCGCCTTGCCGCTAAAAATACACCATTCACATTCCATTTAGCAAGCCGCTTGAAAAACACCACCTCGGATATGGATAACATATCAGTATAATTTAGAAACTTTCAACTAGCAAGCCGCCAAGACATATCCTTCGCATTGAAAAAAGAACTTTAAGTAGACGGGCGAATTGCCAAGCCGATAAAATAAGTTCATAACCTCTACGCGCGATCAATGAACTTCAGAGAAGACCGACCGAGTCGCCAATGCGCTAATATCATGATTGTTTGTACTACAAATATATCGTTCGCGTTCGATAAACGCTAGTCAACGAGCCACTAAAAAGAAATAACAAAAACGCCTCTGCGTTCAATTATATAAGCTTACAACTCAACTGGCGAACCACTGAGACGCTGTGCTACTGAAATGTATACCTTTCACGTTCAATAATCTAAATCAAAGCGGTCCATCTTCTTCATGTTCACTTCCTTCGCTTAAGCAGCACAGTCGGTTCGTCTCGCTACGGCAAAACTACAGTGGACACGATCATTTCAGTTGATCAAGAGTGATCCGAAACTGATCCTCTTCACCTTCAGAGGACTGTAAAGAAACATATTAGGCGCTGTCTGACATTTGTACAGCCAAAAACGTTGGCAAAATGACCATCACGCTAAAGGATTCCAAGGGAATTATAGCGCAAACAAACCAATGTGTCATACTATTTACGTAATTTACGTCATCACGCACGCCCACTCGCCCCAGGCTCTCCAAAAATTGGAGCCACTTTTCAACCGAAGTGACGCATCTTTGAGGGGCTAAAAAACCGATTTCTTTCTTTTCCTCGGGAAATGATTTTTGTTTTCGTTCTTTGGACATAATAAACTAATGAAAAACGAAGAAAAAAATTCATTTCATAGGCACTTTAACCTACATTTGAATGAAATTTGATGAGGTTTTAAGAAGGGATAGAAGAAAGAAAATGATTTTTGGAACACCAACAGACAGTTGATACCCACGCAAGAGCACCCCAGGTTGCTAGTGGACTAACTTGGTAACCTTCTAGAAAAACTATCTCCTCGCAAATATACCCAAAAATCACCCAAAAATTCACAAAACAGCCCACAACGTAGCTTTACGGGATGAGCATAGTTTTTGGACTGCTTGAAACGTGAACGAGATATTTCCATCAAAGCCATGTCAAGTGGCGGAAAAGTGGCGTTTAGGTTAAGTCCTGCCTTAACTCAAAAGGGTGATTTTAACAGTACAATTATTCAATAAAAAAGAAAGATCACCATGCTCGTTTAGGAGGAAACAACCACTTATTCATTTGGCCAACTTATCCTCAAAGGAAACCCACTTGGTTCAGACTGTGCGAGCCGTTGTGCGCGCTTATGACGCGAGAAATTATGCGCAGTAGTGATGCGCAATGCAGTACTAAGGATATCGCGCTTGTCATTCTCGTCCCCAGACCTCCACGGTTTCTTTTTAATTGCGTAAACTAACTTCACCACAGTCTGTAGGCTAGCGCCGCCCGAAGTTGCTTCGCCCATCTCGTCGAGTCGCTTATCTGGAATGCATCAGTCACCAAATGAATTGATATTCATAATTCGAGCACGGTCATCCTGGTTATCTTCACTAGAGTCCAGGTGAGCTCTACTTAGCGTGTCAGCAAGGACTAAGTCGGTACCCTTCACAAATAAAATAATTAACATCGTGTCTGTTGTAACGCATTCTAATGTCCTTAAGACGTTTTGGAGCTATACTAAGAGGCTTATGCAATATTGCAATAAGAGGTTTGTGGTCATTCTCTGCTTTCACAGTTCGGCCGTAATCGCTAGAGACCATACAACACAGATAAAGGCTTTCTTTTCAATTTGCGTCCAGTTTCTCTCTGATGGTGTTAATGTGCGTGACGCGTACTCTAAGGGACGACCTTCTTGTAGCAGTACAGCGCCAATCCCATGTTTACTGCTATCCACTTGAATGGCAACTTCTTTTGACGCATTAAAATAGGCTAAGCATGTGGATTCAGAGAGGTTTCTCTTTAGTTCCTCGAATGCATTATCGCATTCGATGGACCATACAAATGGAATGTGTTATAATGTAAAAGCACGGATCTGTTCAAGTGTTTCGGCAAGGTCAGGCAGGGATCAAGACATGAGCTGTCATGCCGCAAAGACGTTTTACACCTGCTACATCAGGAACCATGAAGGTTGGAACTAGTCATAACCAGAATCCTTACATGCGATCAGATGGAGGGGAAATTGGGTGGAGAGGGCCTGTTTGACAGACCAGCTGGGACTGCACTACAAGAATAACAATGGAAAAACAAACTTAACAAAACTCCATTTGTGAAAGCAGAATCAGATCTGTTTATTGTCATCTAAAGCCCATTTTTCCTCCAGCCATGGAGGCATGTCTCCTCTCCACTTTCCTCTCCATTCCTTCTTCAGGGTAAAAGGACAGGATATTATTAATTGGCTTTCTCTCTCAATAATAGATGATCACCATAATAATCAGAGAAGCACTGGACAGCTTAATTTGTCTGGCTTAGAAAAGTCTTTGTCAAAATTGAAAAATTGAATTGAAAGAATAAAATACCAAGTGTTCAAGTACAATATTAAGTTAATGGCCTTCAGGTAAGACCAGCATACAGTTGAACGTCCCGTCAGCATCAACTTAAAGTGAAAGCCAAGGGGTCCCTTATATACGGGAGGTTGGCGCTTCGAGAGGTCAGGCCACAGGAGGTCACATGCAGTGATTTCAATATACAACGTACCTATGAGCGCAAAATATTGTTTCAGTCAAGTTTTGATGCAATGGACAAAATTTTCGTTTTGTTGGACTTGTATACTCTAACACATAAGTTAATTTGCATCTGTAGTGACATCAAAATTTGGGTGAGTGGGCGCTTACCAGAGGTAAAAGCAATAGAAAAATTGAAATCACCCATGTTGAAAGTGGTCAATGGCAGTTTTACTCTTGGTACCTCTTAAGAAAAAGGATAAAAATATGATGAAACTTTGCACTCAAAGTAAGATTCTGGTACCTTTGATGGGTCTCTTTCAAATTCTCAAAGGATTACCCACCATCTTTTATGATCGGAATCCCCACCAAACTCCCCCCTCCCCCCCCCCCCCCCCCCGCCCTCCATTCCCCGGTCTTCATGGCAGCACAATAATCCTACGCTACGTTCCTTCTGATCCACCAAGGGATTTGTGGAAAGGATCCGTGGATGTTTCTGTAACCCAGAGAGGTTATACAAAGGGGGCTGATTGGCCCTCAGCTCAACCCCAACTTGCACTGGAGGGCCAGGGGACTACTCTTTGTCTGAACTCTACACATCTATTTGTCTGGTATGAAGACCATACCAGGAGTGCCACCAGACTTCCCCTGGCATAGCTAAAAGGGACATGGGATCACCTAATTAAACTGTCCAGGCCCAGGCTGTTCTAAAGGTGGATAGCGCTATCTACGGGATAAATCACCATCCAGTGGATAACACAATGGATTTTGTTTATACTTAGCCACTGGATAGTGATTTATCCGGTGGATAGCGCTATCCATCTTTTGAACAAACAGGACCTGAATGATAAGTTGGTAGCAACTCAGAGTAGATTTTAATGTTTGAAATGCAGAGGTAACTGTGGTATCATATGATTACCCCACTAGCAGCCAAGAAATCATGAGCATTGGAGAGTGTTGCATAAGTAAAGTTGGTTGAATGGCATTCTCGAGTTTCCTTTTTTAGTGTAATATTTGCAAAGTAATAAAGAAACTGAGTAAACATTGAACATGAAAGTAATATCAGTGTGTAACATTACATAATGTCGAAGTTGCAGAAAGGTAATACACAACCCATTTGTTTTGTTGTCAGTATAAAAGTGATTTAAAATTAAAATAGGCCCCAGCCCTCTCTTGTAAGTCTTCCCTTGTATATGCTACTTGTGATGATGTGCAACACTAGTTAACAAAATATTTTTACATGCAACTTCTTCCAGAGACTGTAATGCTTCTTTTACACTTTGCTGGGATGCAATGATGCTTTCCAGCAACAGTGGCATACAAATCCATTCAATTTTAAATTAAATATATGAACATTCAAACCGGCAAAATGCTTTCCACATCTGGCTTCAATGGTACATGAGGTACTGTTATCAATCTTTATCATGAGAGATTTTGTAAGGCTTTGTGTTGTTTGTGTGCTTTCCGGATTGAACATAAGTGTAACAAATAAACATAAAACTTGCAAAGTAGTTATCATTTTTTATGACATTCCACCAGTACATGTTCAAGCAGTGTGCACACTCAATTAATTCCATAAACATAAAATTCACAAATCAACTTTTGGCCCTCAGGTAATCAAACATGGACCACGACACACGAACATTTCAGAATTTATTTAGGGCAGTGACTTGCATTTGCAGACAGAACCTTAACAAAATCTCCGAAAGTGATTTTAAGTCTTTTAATTTGTACAGTCAAACTCCGCTTTAAGGACACCCGCTCAATACAGACACCCCATTGTTTTAGACTTTATTCTTGGCCCTTTCCAAAAGTCGATACATTTCATTTAAAATTTACTTGCTTAAAACGGACACCCATTAATATCAACAGTGGATATTTTTCCCCTCCAGGCTGTAATAATGTCATACAAAGTTAACCTTGTTAATACCAACAATTTGGCTAATTCTATATGCGAACATTTTCACAAATGCGCTACGTCATGCAGCTGCATTTATATTATCAGTTTGGTTGGAAGAAAACTACAAACGTTTGTGTAGCCAAATTTTTAGTGACTAAAATGGAGCTAGATGTGCTAATTAACCATATTTTTCTCGAAAAGAATAAAATGTTGAAAGTTACGTCATTCATGAGTGACACCCGGTTAATACTTTCATCAGTGTTAACAGGTTTCAACTGTAATACAAAAACTGGCTAAATTCAACATTTCCTTCTTACCAGAAATTCTGTCCTCCAGATTGAGATGTTCAAACTGACCCCAAAGAACCCAGAAACATAATGACCTCCCTTTCGAGAACGAACGCAAGGTGCTGTCTTTACAAAGATTTAAAAGATATTTTGACTGAAATTCATGAACCAGATTTTGTTCACAAGACATTCCTTACTTTCTGAAAAAAGAAGGGGCTTCAATATTATTACGTTGTAAAAGATTATACAGTTAAATTATGTCCTGAATAGAAAAAGCTTTTGCTTAAGAGTTAACCCTTTCACTCCCAGAGTCAATTATGAAGATGAGTAGTGTAGTTCTAACTTTTGATTCGGTGGAGTAAAACCTAAGGTGTGACCATTCAAATGAAGCCTCTCCAGCAGTACTTTTGCATGGTCCCATTTGTTTTGGGATTTTTCTTGAATTTTGCTGTGTGGCATTCTTGGGAGTTAAAGGGTTAAACTGATTGTACAGAATCCAAAATTTTGGCTCACACCTATAGAAATTAATGTTGCAAAAATTAAAGTGCCACTTTATTAAGGTCATAAATAAAAACTCAAAAAATTAACGTGACTTAAATTCATGTTAATTTTATAACCCTGACCCTATAATATAGTATGCCCAACACAACCTAGCCTCCTTTGCAGACATCCTTTGGGTTCATCATGCAATGTGCCCTTTCAAAGGACATCTGCATATGAGGATAAATGCAGCCCACATAAAAAGAGAATACTACAGTGGATAAAAGAACATTTTTCTTAAATATTTCACCACCATATGCACCTATAATATCAAAACAACAAGAACCAAACCCACATGCTTCGTCTATCTGTTGAGAAAAGGTAACGAAACTTAAAACAGAAAACAGAAAACAGTTGTGTACTTTAAGTACTTACTAAGTCAGCAATGGTTTAAGCAGTCACAAAAACCTCTTTCAAATAATTAGGGTTTAAAGAGATTCCACTTTCTTGCAGATTTTACTAATCAATAAGAACCCATTGAATGATTCTATACATGGCTCATCAGTTGTCTAGCTGTAAGAACATTAAACAAAATTTACATAAAACATAAGAATGCATTATGCGATAATAAAATTTAATGCTGATGGCGTTTGTACTTAGGAAATGTCTCTCATATGATCCTTATAATGTCGAAGAAGAAGAGATTTACTGTGAACTTCTTTCTGACAAATCCAACAACAAATTATTTTTGAGTGTGACCTTTCATGTCTCCTCAAACTTCCTGCACAGTTAAAACACTTGTTACAGGTTTTGCATTTGTAGGGCTTCTCTCCAGTATGGGTTCTGATATGTATCTTTAAGATTTGTTTTGTATGAAAACACTTGTCACAGGTTTTGCATTTGTATGGTTTCTCTCCAGTATGTGTTCGGATATGTATCTGTAATGTGTGCTTTGTAACAAAATTTTTATTACAAGTTTTGCATATGTTAGGCTTCACTCCAGAGTGCAATCTTTCATGTGTTTTCAAATAAGATGCTGTGCTGAAATGCTTGTCGCAGCTTTTACATTTGTAAGGCTTTACTCCAGTGTGAGATCTTTCATGTGTAGTCAAATTCCTTGCTTGGTTAAAACACTTGTCACAGGTTTTGCACTTGTAAGGCTTTTCTCCAGTATGGCTTCTGATATGTATCTGTAGTGTTTGCTTTGTAACAAAATTTTTATTACAAGTTTTGCATATGTTAGGCTTCACTCCAGAGTGCAATCTTTCATGTGTTTTCAAATAAGATGCTGTGCTGAAATGCTTGTCGCAGCTTTTACATTTGTAGGGCTTCACTCCAGTGTGCAATCTTTCATGTGTTTTCAAATTCCCTGCTTGGTTAAAACATTTGTCACAGGTTTTGCATTTGTATGGCTTCACTCCAGTGTGCAATCTTTCATGTGTTTTCAAATGCCCTGCTTTGTTAAAACACTTGTCACAGGCTTTGCATTTGTATGGTTTCTCTCCAGTATGGCTTCTGATATGTATCTTTAAGATTTGTTTTGTATGAAAACACTTGTCACAGGTTTTGCATTTGTATGGTTTCTCTCCAGTATGTGTTCGGATATGTATCTGTAATGTTTGCTTTGTAACAAAATTTTTATTACAAGTTTTGCATATGTTAGGCTTCACTCCAGAGTGCAATCTTTCATGTGTTTTCAAATAAGATGCTCTGCTGAAATGCTTGTCGCAGCTTTTACATTTGTAGGGCTTCACTCCAGTGTGCAATCTTTCATGTGTTTTCAAATTCCCTGCTTGGTTAAAACATTTGTCACAGGTTTTGCATTTGTATGGCTTCACTCCAGTGTGCAATCTTTCATGTGTTTTCAAATGCCCTGCTTTGTTAAAACACTTGTCACAGGCTTTGCATTTGTATGGTTTCTCTCCAGTATGGCTTCTGATATGCATCTGTAAGTGTTCTTTTAAAAGAAAAACATTTATCACAGGTTTTACATTTATTAAGCTTTACTTCCGAGTGGGATCGTTCATGTCTAGTCAAATTACCTGCTTGGCTGAAATGTTTGTCACAAATTTTGCATTTGTTATGCTTCTCTGCAGCATGGGTTCTGGTATGTGTAGCTCTTGTTTTGTCCGAAACTGCCTGTCACAAGTTCTGCATTTGTAACGCTTCTTTTCAAAATGATATCTTTCATGGGATCTCAAACATCCTAACATGCTAAAATACTTGTGACAAATTTTGCATTTGTAAGGCTGCACTCCTGTATGGGATCTTTTGCCTCTCTGCATTATGTAAACACTAGAAAACGATACAAAAAAGTGTTTGACCTAATATTTCTGCTGAAGGCACCGCTTGGAAACAAAATTGACTAAACAAGTTATTTGATAGAAAGCATTTAATACCAAAATATACAAGAAAATGTACACAGCTATTTGTCCCCATAAATTTCCTGTTCCAAAGAGGAAACGATTTTCAAAAAGGAAAGTGCAAATACTTGGTGCCTTAATTTCAATCTCTCCTTAGGGCCTGTTTATATGACCCAGGCTGTCCCAGTTAGCCAGGGTGGCTTGGTTTGCCAAGATGACTCTTAGCCCAGTATTACATGAGGCAATCCAGCCCTAGCATCAACATTTTTGGTTAAAAGTAGTTTTTTTTTAAATGGCGGCAAAGAGTAGAATGTTTTTATTAAGGATTTTTTCAGCGTTTTCTTTGTGCCTTTAGAACTATGCAGTCTTGTGTACCTCTTTGTCACTTTGAAAAAAAATACAATTTACATGTGAGCCAGTTTGCTGAGACAATTCTTTTGCTGTCGCAGTTAGCGGGGCTGAACTGATAACAGTGATTACATGGGAAAATGTCAGTCCGGTTAAGTCAGGATCCCAGCTAAATGTTCAAAATACAATGAAAATAGAAAGGCAAATCGCAAAAGATATCAGCTCCTTGGACACTTTCAATAAGAAGTGTTCTCCATTAAAAAACTCCCCTTTATAAAATCTATAAACTCATAAACAAATGAATTATTGCAAGGAAGTGAAACATAGGCAGCGCTCTGCAGTTTTATATATGTTGATTGTTCTTGTGGAAGTGTGTGTACTAGGCATGCGTGTGTAAGTAGGTGTTTGACTGATTGTAAAAACACAGGAATTTATTTGAAAAAGATTAGCTTGTAAACGTTATATTAAAAACTATATATTTTTGCTAGTTGTATCTTTATAAACTTTATGTATATTATGTTTTTGTATTTTGTGTGATTAAAATAAAGTATTTGAAAAAAAAGTAAAAATAAATAAATGGGTTGGCCTGGTTGTCCTGTAATCGCAAAATTGATTTTTGTTGCATTTAACAGACGTGCTGAGATCTCTACAAAACCGGGCCAGCTCGGCTCATAAAATCAGGCCCTTAGGGAGGAAAAGTAGCTTTTAATCAAAGAGTATCACTTGGATGTTATTTAAAGTGTACAAGGAACAACAGACAGTATTAAAAGACAAGGTACTAAGATTATCAGTTGAGTGAGGCACAAGCGAAGTTTAGCGACATGGTTTTGCTGTTACAATTACGTTGTTGTCAAGGGCAACTTGCTACGTTTCCAACGGTAACTTGTCTCTCATCGATGTCATCACTAACAAAGCGCGCAAAATTCTGAGAAACTAACTAACTTGTTGCCCTTTCTTACTGTTACCATTGGACTTGAAAACGCAAACAACACATGAACATTTTTTATTCATGTTTTATTCATACCAGATGTAAGGGCCCCCTGTAGTAGTCTGTGGTCACAGATTGACTTTTTCACTGATAATTTTCGAACTTTTTCCAGACTCCAGCAGAGTCCCATCATTCAGAGTTCTTTTTTTTTGGCGAATTTCTATTAGCCTGTAAGGGGAACGGTCGCATCACAAATGGTACAAAATCAGGGACAAATGGAACAACCCAAAGTCTATGGCGCTTTATCGGGTTCAAAGTTCGATCTTGTGAATTTATTAAAACTTTTATCTACCAAAGGTTTCAATTCATTGAATACTCGATTTAATTTATCAAATTTATTCATTTTTTTCGACACCCTCGATTCTCCGCAGCACTGATTTCGTCAAAAAGTGATGAATTCATCAAAACTGATTTGGAATTGATTGAATCCTTAAGTTCATCAATTTGAATGCTGAATTCATGTAATTGTTGAATTTGTCAAAACACTAAATTCTTCAAACTTTTGAATTTGTCAAAACACTTAATTCTTCGATCCGTTGATTTTGTCAAAACACTAAATTCTTCGAACTGTCGAACATATTGAATTCGTCGAAACACCTCAGGCTCGAACCAGTCTGTCACGTCCACTGAAGTCCCACAAACCCTTGGAAGCAAAATGTCTCCTCGAACGTGGCAGATACAGACCAATACGAAGAAAGACTTTGACATTCGTTGCTGGACCTTGGGAGAAGATTACGAAATAGTGGGGATGTTGACACTGTAGACTGTGATGTTTCGATTACGACAGATAAACCGTCATCTATTGCAGTTTGAACAGTTCAGTGAAGTCGTGCGGTCTATTTCAGCTGTAATAGTTTCGTTAGGAAGTCTAGAAGAGAGCAGAGTAAATCACAACCTTCATAGTTATAGCGCGACATCTAGTGGTTTAGCTGGAAGGCCAAAATTTGATATTCCACGAGAGCAGCTGAAATATATGATCGAATACGACATCTCGATACCAAAGATAGCCCTTGCATTGGGGGTGTCAAAGAACACAATAAAGCGACATATTCAAGAATACGATATCACAGTGCGATCACAAGAACTCTCAGCTCAAATCCAGATATGTTAAAGTACCACAGTCCAGAGTAAGAGAATCCATGCATAGAACCGACCCAGAAGGCATTGCGATGAGATGGTTGTCAATCACTCCAAGGGCGGTCTACAGTGTGAGGGGCCCCCTATCGTTATGGCACATTGATGGAAACCATAAATTGATAGGTAAATTTGTTGAATAGGTCAGGTTGTGGTTTTTGGATCTAAAAGGGATGTCAACCTATTATTATCTCATATCTGCAGATTTTTCTCCTGTCACCCCCCCCCCCCCCCCCCCCCCCAATCAAGAAAAAATAGTCTTTTTCTCATTAAAGTGCCTTGAAATGTATTTTTTTTCTTCGTTTTTCATTAGTTTATTATGTCCAAAGAACGAAAACAATAATCATTTCCCAAGGAAAAGAAAGAAAATCGGTTTTTTAGCAACCCGAAGATGCGTCACTTCGGTTGAAAAGTGGCTCCAATTTTTGGAGAGCCTGGGGCGAGTGGGACTGCGTGATGACGTAAATTACGAAAATAGTATGACACATTGGTTTGTTTACGCTATAATTCCCTTGGAATCCTTTAGCATGATGGTCATTTTGCCAACGTTTTTGGCTGTAGAAATGTCAGACAGCGCCTAATATGTTTCTTTACAGTCCTCTGAAGGTGAAGAGGATCAGTTTCGGATCACTCTTGATGAAATGAAATGATCGTGTCCACTGTAGTTTTGCCGTAGCGAGGCAAACCGACTGTGCCGCTTGAGCGAAGGAAGTGAACATGAAGAAGACGGACTTTGATTTAGATTATTGAACGCGAAAGGTAGGCAGGCTTGAATGGGATTTGAACCCATGACCTTGCAATACCCGTGCAATGCTATATCCACTGAGCTATCAAGCCACATGGATAGATGGTCAATTGCGAGTTCGTTATATACCCGATGATAGTGAACATATACGAATGTGAATATATGATAAACATATATTTGAACTGCGGATAGACATGAATGAAATTTTGTGATCCTTGCAGTGTACTCTCAACTTAAGCAGTCGAAAAAGCAACCTGAAAAAAATTCAGGCTTGAACGGGATTCGAACCCATGACTTTGCGAGTCAGTATATTTTTGTAGGACTCACTGACTTCGACAGCTCTCCAGTCGAGCTGAGGCTTAAAGGAACTTCTAAACAGGATATGGATTGGAAAATTATGCTTGATTAAACAGCCTCACCGGCCGGAATGTTATTTATTTTTTTTGTAAAATAATCTTAATCTTAACAATAAGCGCTTTCATTGAAAACAACATCCCTTGACGTACCCTTTCCGATGTCGGCGAACAAATTTCCTCTGGAGCAAAATAAAGCTTTGTTACACCCTCTGTTATCGAAGAATTCTAGTATCTCGTATGTTTTTTTGGCCACTCGCCACATAATATTGTCCACTTCTAGCGACATCTTGTGTCAGCTCTCTTGTTCTCTATATTCCCGCAGCAGTTTGTACAACTATTTACGTCACAGTGTAATATGACACTGGTTTTGGCCGCACAAATTGGAGCGCCAACAACCTAACTTTGAGACCATTAAAAAAGCGTTTTGCATTGTCCTTAACACTTTAAACCTTTTATTCCAAGGTCAAAAAAGTTGAAACTTTCGACACATCGAAAAATAAATTACATTTCATAGGCACTTTAATTGATGGGTGGAGGATTGTCGTGCATGGAGGTGTGGGTGGGTTTACCCGCATTCCAGTTTATCTGAAGTGTGGAACTAACAATCGTGCTGACACAGTGCTGGGTTTATTCCAAGAAGCAGTTGCAAATTATGGCTTGCCCTCTAGAGTGAGATCTGATAAAAGAGGTGAAACTGTCCTGGTGTCATTATACATGCTTAACCCTCCCTTACGTGGGCCCGGTCGTGGAAGCATGATTACTTGGAAAAGTTTCCACAATCAGAGGATCGAGAGGCTATGAAGGGATGTGTTCGATGGAGTTTTATACATTAACTATCATTTTCATCACCTGGAACAGTCTGTTATTGATCCTTCAAATGAGATGCACATGTTTGCATTGCATTATGTGTATGTGCCACGCATTAACAGGCACTTGGAAATGTGGAAATCAGGATACATTCACCACAGCATCAGAACTGCAGGAAGCCAAACCCCCATGCAACAAAGGACTATTAAACACGAGGGGCAGTCAGGCAACAGAATTGGATAACTTTGAGCCCCTAACAGAGGTAATCCTGTACACCTTTTGACACTCCAGTGGCAGTCAGTGTTCCGCCCACTCAAACAGGGAAAAATTCGTGACTGGTTTTAACAAGGATACCAGCCTTTGGTCCCTTACCCTTCCATTACTCGCATGTTGTGATGAAAAGAACCCTAGAAATTTTTTTCATACTTAATTCTCTTTTGACTTTCATTTCAAGACCATGCAATTGTGAAATCCACTATAATCTGTTACGTTTGCTACCATGTTAATTCCCATGATATCCCTGGTATGGCTTTTTTTAAATGTTGGCATTGTTGTATTTTCATGTAGGAAGAGTGTGAAACATACAGGGTTGAAGAAGATATTGCTGATCAATCAAGTGTAGACTACGAGCAGTCTCTCTTTTCCAGCTTAGTCCGTCTAGCGGGAAATGAAAAAACATTAGGGAACGGATAATGGCTGCGCAAAACTGGTGGCGAGGCAGGCACGCAGGAAAAGAGAGACTACAGACAAAGACCAAACATTTGAATTATTAGTTGCTCTCACAACTCAAAAATCTGATTGGCTTTTGATCGAAGATCTGTCAACAAGCGGCCTAACGCCGCGGTGACGAGTTGTCAACACTCGAGATCAATGTCATGGCTGACAAGCTCCAGGAATGTTTATCTCGATTTCCCAGAGTTAAGTCATTGAAACCAGAGCAGATCGAAGCGCTTGAAGCTCTTATCGCAGGATGCGATGTCCTCACTATTTCGCCAACTGGGTTCGGAAAGAGCCTTATATATCAAGTGTTTTTCGAAGCAAAACTCTCTTCGAACCCGAAAGCGAGTGTTCTTGACTAGTGATTTCGCTGCTCAACAGCATCGTGGTCGAACAAGTCGACGAATTAACTGAACTTGGCCTTCCTGCCATCCATTTGAAGGAGAACGACGCAGATTGCATGAAAGCCATATCCGAAGGGGATTTTAGATCTATATTTTGTTGTGCTGAGGCCTGTTTATCAGAGGAATTTCAAAATTTGTTGAAATCAGAAGACACAGGGCCGGATTTCCAAATGGTGGTTGTTGACGAATCCACAGGGAACCGAAACGCTTTATTAGCTATAACATAATCATTTAATAAAATATTGTTATTTGCCTGTTTTCCTGTGTCTTTTTGAGTCGTTTTAGAAGCGATTTGAATCAGAGCGAAGACAGTTGACCTTGCACGTTTCAAATATTATCTTGTCTGCCACTTCGTAAATACGACGCGGCTATTACTGTACGTCTCAAGTTGCCATTATTATTAACTCGAGCTCCCATTACCATTAACTATTAACTTTCCAGAAAGAGAGCAAGGGATGAAACTAAAATAAGGGCAGTTTTATTTTGAAGCGTAATTCTCTTGTTACTGTACAAAATCGGCTAGAACTTCACACCTCGATTAATTAAAGGGTGAATAATCATGTGAGGCATGATTTGTTTGTTTGGACGCCCGTTTTCCTGGTTAGTTCCCTGTGACGAATCTCACACGGTGGAAACATGGTACATACACATTGTTGAACCTGTTGTGATGTATATACGGGCTTCTAAACAATTTAAGTGGGATTACGTTATTTCTGAGTTGTATGTCTAGTTATGTGTGTCTTTTACCGAAATATTAAAGCTGTTAAGTGAAACGACAGGTTTATATTCAAGAAATTACTACGAATCACTCACACATGTAGAAGTTTATAGCTTTATTATTCACTTTGCTTTTTCAACTACATTGGTTGTTGTTGAATGAATACGGTGGTTAACTTCAATTTATTGTAATTTTATTGACAGGGGTACTGATCAAAAAAAGGGGAAGAAGCGAATGATCCCTGCCTTCAGAGAAGATTATAGTAATTTGGCGACGCTCCGATCTCTTTGTAAACCAGGTAAGGCTTTTGACTTTTAATACAGATGTATATAACCTTACATTCATAACTTGTAACTTCCCGAAAGGGCTTTTTCTTTGAATATGTGAATTATTTTAAGGTTTTGCGAGCTGTGTTGCATGTGGCATGTATTTTATCTCTATTATTATTTTTTGGAACAATGGGTTGGATATTATTTTAAGCTTTAATAGTTGTATTGTGTTTATCGAAAAATTTCCTCTTTGCAGGAACACCAATTCTGGCTTTGATAGGAACTGCTGGCAGAACGTTAGCAAGCAAAATCAAAAAGCTGCTCTGTATGAATGCAAAAGCAAAAGAAATTTTGGTGAGTCCTGACAGGAAAAATACATGTACCATGTTGAGCTTGTAAAGTCAAAGGAGAAGAAATGCTCAAATTAATGTGGTTGGTAAATCTTGCAAAGAAGCAGGGTCCATCTACACCAAAAACAATAATATTTTGCAACACATACAATGACATTGCCGCTGTCTTTGTTTACCTCCTTCACATGTTGGGAGATTATGCATTTGTTCCTGGCCAGCCCAAAACCCCAGCCAACAGACTAGTTGGTATCTTTCATTCCATGACTTGGAAGAAATACAAGGACAGAGTCATGGATTCATTTAAAATTAATGCAGGAAATGTCAGGATCGTTCTTGCATCCTCTGCATTAGGCATGGGGGTCAACTTTCCCAATGTACGCTATGTCATTCACCTGTGGGCCCAGCTAAGAGTGTAGTGGATCATGTCCAGCAATCTGGTCGTGCTGGTCATGACAGAAATCAATCATTCAATGTGGTGATTTCAACTGGCCAGAAACTGGCACAGTGTGAGACAGATATCAAAACTTTTGCTAGAACAAAGGACTGCTTAAGGAAAGCTGATTCTAAAATCACTGGATATCCCTGTTGACAGTGTGAATCCATTGCACAACTGTTGTTCAAACTGCAAAACATTATGTATGTGTAATGGTGAAGATTGCAACTGTGAAGAGCTTCCCTTTACTGAAACTATCAATGTGAGTCAGCCAAAGGCAATGAGGGCCATAAGCAAAGAAGACAAAACAGTACTAGAGGAAGCATTGAAAGAATTCCAATCCTTTTGAACACTGGAACTACAACACTTCTAGGATCTACACATACCTTTACCAATGAACTAATTAAAGAGATCATCAGCAATGCTGCCAGTATTTTTACTTTGGACGACATGCTTTCCACTCTTCCAGTTTTCTCGACTGCACATGCCCGTTTAGTCCTAGGTATTTTCCAAGACATATTTGGAGACATTGATGTCATTGATGAAGACGATCTGATTTCTACAGTGGAAAGTTTACATATTATGTATTGTTTGACTCTGATTCAATTGTAGAAGACAACAGTGTTTGTTTTGATAAATGTTTTGACAATTCTGACAGCGACAGTGACAATCCCGAAGTGTCATTGGGAATTTTTGATTCATGTTAAAATTTTTAATGTTTATTGGAGTATAGGAAATGTATTATAAGAATTTAAGTTGAATTTGTTGTTTTCATTTCTTCTTTTTACTCATGCACGTAGCGGCATGAGTTATAAAATGCCCACCGTTTTTCTTTTTTTTTATTATTTTTTGTGTCACGATTTTGCATGCAAATTTATGCACGCATATTTTAAATCGTGCACTTCCGGTTAATATCTTTGCCATTTACACTTCCTGTTTAGTGACTTCCGGCTACTCTCACTTCCGGTAAAACAGCGTTACTGAAGTGTCACGACAGCGTCTCCTACAACCCTAGTTACATTACTAATGTTCACGTTAGGTATATATAAAAGTTAGACGAATCACTGGCTTCATTGTGGTACAGTCTTCATTTACAAAACATTCAATAGTAAACAACGTGGTTTGCAGGAACGATGACTGAATGAAAGGAGTGACTCTTCTCCATATCGGACATCTTCTAATCATGTTTAAAATATATCGTAAAACTTTCTTACGCATGCGCATGAGTATAGGCTGCTTGGAGCCTCTTGTTTATTTTTAAACAGAGTTTTGTTGTTAGAGCTGGGACATCGGGACTTTTACTCGGCTATTTCAATAGCCCATTTCCGAGTTGCTCTTATACCCTGTTCACACCAACACTTAAACATGTTTAAACGCTGTTTTGTTTAAAACAGGTTTAGAAAAATACCCCCAAACGTGCGGTAACATTTGGAGCGAAATCTTAACTACTGTAAAAGCAACTTTGTTGACTTTTATAACCATGTCAGGTAGTATGAGTCATACACATTTAAAAACATTCAAGACACAGGCTAAAAACATAGTTAAACTAAACAACATTTAAACATGTTTAACCGTTGATGTGAATGTAAACAAAAGACCCAAATTGCTCACAAATGGCTTAAATGCACACTCTAGGGTCTCAAAATTTCAAAACTTTTCTGGGGGAGGCATCTCTCCACTCACACCCACTCCAAATTGGGACTGCATGCCAAAAATATGGTCCCTGTTATTCATAATATTATTTTGTCCCTGCTATTGCAAACCTTTACTGCTCCAAAAACCCTGTTAAGCCATAGATAGAATTGGCCACTCCGAAAAATACCATAATACTCTTTTATGTGCAGGCTCAGCCTCGCCGGGGTGTAATTATTCAAGTCTCCTTTGTTAGAATGGCACAATGGAATTCAGAGTACATGAAGGAATGCTAGGACGTAGCATTGTGTTTTCGCATACAAATGTGCACCATATGCAAATTGCCACGAAGTTGAAGCAAAGCACGTGCAGTTAGTGCTGAAAACAAAAGAAATTGGAAAAATGAGGCTTACATCAAGCACCACCCAAACCTGCACTTTAAAGAGTATTATGGTATTTTTAATAGTTTCTGGAGTGGGCAATTAATTTGTTTTAATTTGTCCTAGTTTGGAGGGAAAACAAACTTAATTTTTATTGCCCCAGATATTTCCTATATTCTTGCTTGACAAAGGAAAAAAGGAACTTCTGAATGATG
This sequence comes from Dendrophyllia cribrosa, assembly GCA_024195265.1. Classification (NCBI taxonomy): domain Eukaryota; kingdom Metazoa; phylum Cnidaria; class Anthozoa; order Scleractinia; family Dendrophylliidae; genus Dendrophyllia; species Dendrophyllia cribrosa. Next base: position 32,141,225 of record JAJLRJ010000008.1, on the reverse strand, counting down.
AATGGTAATATGTTTCTCAATAATATTAAAACAAGAACCTTAATTTGTTTTCTGACTAAAAAATTAGGCTATCTGCAATGTATTTAGATTACAGAAAATTTAAAGTTCTTTTGAAGATTTTACTGACCATGACCACTTTAAATTTTAATTGAAGTAAAAATAAAAATTAGTTTTAATTTTAATATTTTGGCAATGACTCATTGTTAACTGGGCTTGTGAATTACAGCAGTCTGAGGAGGAACAGGTCATAAACCCATGCTTGCTATGTACAGATAATTCTTGAGCATAAATTTCCTATCAACTCAATTGCTATGTACAATGTAACGCACATATTGCATCTGATTTTAGGTTTCATAATTTTGCTGTAATATAACTAACTAGCAAGGCAAATGATATAGAAAAATAACGTTCAAGTCATTTGCAGTCATCTAACTCTTTAAGCCCCAAAAGTTAAAGGCATTAATTATATTTTCTCCTTACAAAACAAATAGAATTTCAAGCAAACAAGTGTTAAGGATAAAGATAATCATTAAAACAGATAAATTGTCCTGATTTAACAAGAAATACTTAGAAGAAAAAAAAACACAAGAAAAATATGGCAGCCAGTAAGGAGAATTTGTGTGTTGATATTGTGGCTTAAAGGGTTAAATTAATGTAAATCGTTCTATTAATCATGTGTAAAATGTGGTTTGTTGTTCTGCGACTAAAATGTAATAAACTGTCCACCAAAATTAGCCATTACTTTTGTAATATTGCTGTACTTACTAAACGTTCATGTGACTGGTTACATTGCAATAAAATTAATGTTCATAGATTTTAGCCCATTCATCTAACCTGGTTCTTATCCACCTGTATAAGTCTCTATAATCAAGACCATTCACAAGGTTAGCACTTAACTTATCCTTGGAAAGGAGGGATACCTCTCCCTTCCTGGGGTGTAAACAAATGCATTTAGTGCTAACAGATCAATTACAACTTGTTTCACAGCTTCAGTAGGATCAGTTTTTGATCGTTTGGTGTCTTGTTTTGATTCCTTGCAATCTACATTGACACTCTGCAAAATTTCATCATTTATTCCATTTGATCTGGCTATTCTTTGAGCAGAACCCTCTTTAAAATTTGGCCCTAGAAGATCTGTGTTTACCTTCACAGAATTGTTCTTGTGCTCAAGGAACAGATCCATGGAAATGTTCTTCCCAGCTTTACCATGAGTGTTGCAGAATCTGTTTGAAGTTAGGCTTTCGGCTTTCTCTGCTGATAAGATTGCCTTCACCTTTGTCAAGAAGAGGAGGGTAGTGTAAGCATATTTCATATGCCCATGACATTTGTAGAGAAGAAGAGCTATTTTGTACAAATTTAAAAGGTGCTTCCCATCCCCCTCTCTGATTGCATCATTCAAGTCAGCGAGTAGAAGACCAAAGCGCATCTTTGCTTTATGATAATTGAAGGTGAAATCTTCCTTGTTTTCCTTCTGTTCTGAATCTTTGCAGGCATCGATCTTCCTGACTGCTGCTCTCGGTTTCTAACCCACCGCCATGCTCTTTTTGCTGACGCCTATATTTAACGCATAACAAAAACAATACGGAAATGGAAGGTTAACATGATGCTGGTGTACAGTTTAACTTGAAACCTCAAACTCAGTTTTCTTAAACACCCTGCCAATTTGTACTTAAACCCATTCCCCTTCCAGTCATTAACTATCAGCTATTTCGATCTCCCCACTAACTTGAATTGTGTTTCATCATACAACTGTGACTTCAATCCTACTGACATGGGCAGGTATAGAAAGAAGCCTCCTAGATTAAAATGCAATATACATGTGTATATATATAGATTTGTAGAGATGGATTACTTGGTCGAAGACATTTATTCACTGCTACTCAGAGTTTCATGCTTCTTACGAAGCAATCATCAGGCAACTGCCTACAATAACGGATACATAGAATACATACAAAATTTGAAATTACAGAACAATACCTAATGGCGTGATTGGTTAACTAAACGAATACAGTTTTCAACAGGAATTTCTTAGAATGTCTACAAGTAGATAGGAGTTCGCTTCTATTGTTCAGTGTTGACATTTCGGGTCTGCATATGATGAAATATTTTTCCCATAAACATAAATTACAACGCTTGTTTACATTTGAATACGATCTTGCTTGTTTAATCTTACGCCATTTGATGTTAGTTTATCTATTGAGCACTTTTATAGCTGATGAAGTCTTCAATTCATTATTTTATTATATATATATATATATATATATATATATCCAAGTTGAAGATTCACCGGCGAATCCAATAAAGTGCTCTACAGTGTAGGAGCAGAATAATCCAAGAAGGAAAATCACTCAACTTTGATGACCATAAGTTTAATACAAACTTGTTTCGTAGGTGTTGCCACCCACTCCTCAGTTTAACTTACAATGATTGATCCCTTGTTTGACTACGTTATTTATATGTATGATTTTGCAAGACGCACACTCTACCTAACCGTTAAAAAACCGTTAAAAATATGCGCGCGCCTAAAGAATACATGCGCGCGCACTACTTGCTTCAGTAGAACTTATTCTAGGGTGTGTTTTAAAATATATTTACGTCTGTGTCTACACGTTGAAATAAGCTCGTTTCTCCTATTAAGCGAAGCCATTTGCGGTTTAGTTATTATCAAATGTTTTTCTGCAATACACAGATTGCATCATTTCGTTTGATTCGAATATGCCTTGGCTTTTGCTAGAATTTTCCAGGTGATGTTATATTCCCGTTTTCGGTCCTTTAACTGCCATAAATATTTACTTAATTCTGTATCGTTCTTTCTATTTTCATTGTTAAATGACGCCTTATGGTTACGCCATCTAGTTTTAAATTCGTTAGCTGTTAAACCTATATAGGTCTCTGCACTTTCTTGCGTCTTGACGGTAGCTTGATAAACTATTTCTTTAGTTAGACATTCTCCGTTCAATGGGCACTCTTCTTTCTTTCTACAACTACACTTCCTTTCAACATTATCTATACTACCTTGCTGTTCTGCCTTTTTCAGAGTGATCTTGTTGTGTCCATCTATGATTTGTTTAACATTAGGCATACAACTATAGCTTAGCTTAAGTGTGTTCCTGTTAAATATTTTCCTTAATACATGGCCGCTCGGAAAGCATTTATCTATTAACTTAAAGAACTCTTTACCTACATTAGTTTGAACATTCTTACTATATGGCGGGTTAAACCATATCACATGAATGTGATATGGTTTAACCCGCCATATAGTAAGAATGTTCAAACTAATGTAGGTAAAGAGTTCTTTAAGTTAATAGATAAATGCTTTCCGAGCGGCCATGTATTAAGGAAAATATTTAACAGGAACACACTTAAGCTAAGCTATAGTTGTATGCCTAATGTTAAACAAATCATAGATGGACACAACAAGATCACTCTGAAAAAGGCAGAACAGCAAGGTAGTATAGATAATGTTGAAAGGAAGTGTAGTTGTAGAAAGAAAGAAGAGTGCCCATTGAACGGAGAATGTCTAACTAAAGAAATAGTTTATCAAGCTACCGTCAAGACGCAAGAAAGTGCAGAGACCTATATAGGTTTAACAGCTAACGAATTTAAAACTAGATGGCGTAACCATAAGGCGTCATTTAACAATGAAAATAGAAAGAACGATACAGAATTAAGTAAATATTTATGGCAGTTAAAGGACCGAAAACGGGAATATAACATCACCTGGAAAATTCTAGCAAAAGCCAAGGCATATTCGAATCAAACGAAACGATGCAATCTGTGTATTGCAGAAAAACATTTGATAATAACTAAACCGCAAATGGCTTCGCTTAATAGGAGAAACGAGCTTATTTCAACGTGTAGACACAGACGTAAATATATTTTAAAACACACCCTAGAATAAGTTCTACCGAAGCAAGTAGTGCGCGCGCATGTATTCTTTAGGCGCGCGCATATTTTTAACGGTTTTTTAACGGTTAGGTAGAGTGTGCGTCTTGCGAAATCATACATATAAATAACGTAGTCAAACAAGGGATCAATCATTGTAAGTTTAACTGAGGAGTGGGTGGCAACACCTACGAAACAAGTTTGTATTAAACTTATGGTCATCAAAGTTGAGTGATTTTCCTTCTTGGATTATATATATATATATATATATATATATATATATATATATATATATATTTAAAACAGGAAAAAGACTACACTTGTATCCCTACAAGCCTGTTTCGTGATTGCTCACTCTTCAGGGGACTTGAAGAGTGAGCAATCACGAAACAGGCTTGTAAGGATACAAGTGTAGTCTTTTTCCTGTTTTAAATATTTATATTTATTACGCTCTACTTTTTGTATTGAGCACTCTACTACGGAAAAGTCGAAACACAAATTTATATATATATATATATAACTTAGCACAAGCATGTAAAAAAGTTCCACGATTGGAAATTTCTCGGTAAATTATACTCTAACACAAGAGAAAACACTTTTTTCTTAAAACACCTATATTTCGGCAGCGTACAGCTGCCTTCATCAGGGTGAATGGCTGACAAGGCGTTACACGCGATAAAAACCGTTACAACTGTTATATGTGCGCACTAATCAAAAAGATTTTTAAACTGCGCGCGCTACAACAGCTAAATACAAATGCTGGTAAAACTGCTATTTTTGCGCGCGAAGTCCCCGATTTTGGCTATAAAAAAAATCGCTCTCATTCAGACCGTGGGGAAAAGTGCGGGTCATGGGGGTCTGGAGGATATGTCAGTTCAGTTAATAGACAGAGTGGACAGAACGGAAAATCTGACGGATAAGGAGGGTCAATGGGCTTACAAACTGAAGACACTCAGACCCCACGGTTTAAAAACAATTTAAAAACATGAGATTCTTTGGTTACTTTTAGGGGTGCCGCACTATACAGCAAAAAAAAAAAAAAAACTTACTGGAACAGTGTGTGCTAAACTCGAGAGAAATTACTATGTTTAGAAACTCTCTCAAAATGACAATCTCATTTACCATGATTGCGACATTAATTCCCTATTGTAGCATGTATCAATACAGTTGCGCCCCCCCCCCTCCCCCCCATTATTCGTCATCTCCATTATCAGTCATCCAGTAGCAGTTAGAATTTTTATCATAATATATGCATGATAGGCTTCTAATGGTTATTATTATATCATTTTTATATTAATAAAATAGGGTGGCAAAAACAATTAGCAAGCAAGTGTTTAAAATTTTGTTTCAAAGATTTTATTAATAATTAAGCATTCTTCCATGTTATCAAACGATGATAAAAAAATGTTAACTAATGATTTTCATTTTCACTCAGACAAAAGACAATCAAACAGACAGGAAACATTTTTTCTTACTTATATAATGTTCTTACCTGTAAGAAATTCGCTCTTCCTTCAGCAACTCACGTCTGGCTCTCTCAAGCCTCAAGATCTGTAGTCTGCACCATGACCTTTTGTGCAATACCAGTAACACTCTCCAAAAGAGTCATCAGTTTTTCATAAGATTGACAAACTTGCTCTCGAGAGCTGCCTTTGAGACATCTATCTGACTCAGGGACTGCTGGCCAATAATTTCATCAATAAGGAACAAAGTGCCATTCCTCTCTTCAATAGCTTTCTTTCATACTAATAATTTCCCATCGTGGCCCTTCCCCATTTCCGTTTGATCTCGAATCATTTGTTTGTGAGAAGTTGAAATGCCAAGTCGATTCAGTCTGGTAAAGTTGTCTGCCTTCGCCCTACTATGAACAAGAACGGTTGAAACTAGTTTGGCGTGAGCAGACATTCAGGCATTTCTCTGACGAGCAATTGCAGCAGTCGCCAGTGCTATGGCATTTATGCTGTCATCTAGATTCGCATCAGCTAGATGGACGTTCGCGGCTCCAGTAACACAGGCAAACCACAAGGGGCAAAAAACCTTAATTTCATGCACGAGTTTTCTGTTTGAAAACGATGAAAGCTCTGACAGAGAGCTGTATTTGAGCATGCTGTCACTATGTCAATACTGACAGTCATTTCACGTGCCAAGTTTTTCGACAGTGACAACAAGAGTTCCTCTCAGCTCTTCGTGCGCGAAAATAGCATTCGCTACCGGCTTCCAGTTTTTGTTCATAATGTTCTTGACGATATTAGCCATTGTGGCATCTGGCATGGAACGAAAGGAGAAAGTGTTTTCACCAGTAGGCGGAACAACTTTCATTTGTGGTTTCTCAACGTTTTCAATGGTCATCAAGTTGCCAATTTCCACCATTTCCTGTCGACTTTCTCGCAAACCATACGATATGGAACGTCGAGCTGTTGACTTTTTCTTAACCGCTCCAACGTTCATGTCTTGGTTTTCACTCTCTGCAGGGCTCTCTGAAGGCTTTTCAGGAGAAGAAATCCTGCTTGACTTTCCAGAATTAGCGGAATGTGGCGATCGAGAAAGCCGCTTAAACCACTCCACTGCAATCGGCAAACATTGCAGCTGTAGCGAGTTCATGAAATCTTGCGCTACAAGTCCAGACCTCAAGAACCTCATCAATTCGGCAGCGTTACGAATTTTAGTTGCACATTTCGCACAGACACGATGCGAAGAAGACTCGTTTTTTTTCGCACGAGAAACCAAGTTCGACAACCAAATCAACGAGCCGACATTTTTCTACTTCTGCCTTTTTGTAATTTCGAATAACTTTTGAAGTTACATCTACAGACACGGCAAAAATCGTAGCGAGAAGGTTCCTTTGCTGGTCTACCTCTAATGGCATTTTTTGGAGTATCGTTCGAAGAACTCATGATCTCTTTCGCGGCATTTTACTCTCTTCGTGCTAAAAGGGATTTAGATCTCCCGCATTGCGATGACATGTAGATTGACAGGATGTCAAGAGAAGTAAATCTGATACCTAAAAATCACTCGACCGTGAAAGTGCATTCGCTTGGGCTTTGTCTGTAGTCTCTCTTTTCCCGCGTGCCTGCCTCGCCACCAGTTTTGCGCGGCCATTATCCGTTCACTAATGTTTTTTTGTTTCTCGCTCGACGGACTAAGCTGGAAAAGAGAGACTGCTCGTAGTCTAAATCAAGTGTTACAGTTCCAGTGACTGAGATCTCTTTGTCAGAGGAAAGATACCAAGAACTTGCAAGTTTGATTGACCCACTGACGGAAAGTTTAAATTATGGGATAGACGTTCTCTTGGAGGTAATAACATTCTTGCAAGAAGGTCTAAATTACCGGTAATTCATTTCACGATCAATAATGACAAGGAGTGTTTTTACTTTCATTACTTGCTGAAAACAAGAACCTCTTGAAGATTGACACTTAAAGACAGCATCCATTGTTAACTGAACATCCAGCTGTTGCTGCTGTTACTTTTGCTAATGTTTACCCAGCTTGGGGAAGAAACTGAATGCAGAGTGGTGGAGTGTGACATCATAAAACAATGAATTGTGCCAAAAAAAAGTTTCTTGTTACAATTCCTGGATGAGATATGGGCACTTACTTTTGCATTGGTTCTAAACTGGAGGAACGAACCATTGCAAATTCTCTTCCAATGTTTAGTTTGCAATGAGACGATTGGACGTGCCTTACACGCCTTACACTTTAATTTTTGTGATGTCATCTTTTTACTGCTATGTCATAATTTTACAGACGATTACCCTGTCCAACATTATTAAAATTAATTTACCAACAGTTCATATCAATATGAATATTTACTCATCCTTCCTTGGCAAATTACACCAAACCTGCTATGGTAGCTTGGGCGACAAAGCTTCACAACACATTCAAGCACTCATCACAACAAAACTTTGTGTAAAATTAACTAAATGTCGCATATTGGCTATAAAAGTAATCCTTCTCTGAAAATATTATTAACATCTCTCTTTGAAAATATTATTGAATGTAAGACCCCAACACTTAACTATAACTGTAAAACTGTAACGTAACAAATCTTACAAATCTTTGTGTAAAATTAACTAGATGTCACCTATCAGCTATAAAAGTGTTTTTCTCAACTAAATGTTATTAGCATCTCTCTTTACAAATATTATTGAATGTTTGACCCTGACTCGACTAAAAGAATACCCCAGGTGGCAAACAGCAGATAAAAGCATCCATATAAGCAATCAAAACAATCAAATCCCCATTTTTAAGAGAACCTTATCATTAATAAGTGGAATGTTAGTTGATAATCATGTTTCACTCTTTGTGTTAGTCCAATACAGTAAAGACAACAAAACAACTTAACTTGAAACCATGGTTAAGTAGAGCCAAATGGTACATTAAAATTTGGCTTCTTATCCGCTATTGCTACAATTAGACCTTTTTTAAATTCTTCAAAATCCTCGAAGTGTTAAAATAGTTGTAGGGACTGAAGACACATGGATGCAAAGATTGCATCATCCATTGCTAGAAGGCACTGTGCAAGCACCTGTTGTAAAGCGGAGAAATTGTAGTAGCTGTAAAGAGAAATCACATGAAAAAGACAATCAAAAAATAATCCATGATATAAATGATATTCATTAGTTATCAGTTGATAACTCATTGAGTATATTCCAAAATTTGATGCATAATCAATGACTTCTGTCTAAAAATAATTATTTATAGTAATACACAACTTGTATACATTGAATGTTGGCTATAACCGATGAGTCAATCGACCAAGTAATTAAGAGTAGTTTACTTGTTACAATACCCATCTTGTATAGTAACACATAGGCACTTGCAACTCTTACAGAGGAAAAATTGGATAGAGAAGGCATACCATTGTTTCCACTCTCATCAATGAAGTGGATCACCATGTCTTTTTTATCCTTGTGTTCATCTGCATTAGGAAAGGTTAGCACTTCCTTCACTCTCTCTGGGGTTACGGAACCTTCCTGATTAACAAAGAATCGCTCGAACAGCAACGACCTGGCTTTCATTTCATCCAGCACACTCAAAGTCTTGAGTCCCTCATGCAGTTGATCTAACAACACTTTTCTTTTGTTGAGGAGAAAGTGGCACATGATAAACTGTACAATTCCATCCTTGTTTTTCATCTGCATGTGGAATACAAATTGCTATTAGAAAATGTACATATATTGTATCACACTTACAGTATGAAATGGTTATCAAGGTAAAGGATGTAATATGTTTTAAATGCTCTTTTGATGTGTTCTTTACCATTCCTACATTCATATTCCATTAAACATTCTTCTATTTGTTAGTTTTATTCTACTTTCAATTGGATGGTTTAAAGGAGCAATGTCATGATATTTTAAGTAATTTTTCTAATTACTTCCAAATTGAATGAAACCTCAAAATACTAGTTTTCTAACATGGAAAAACAACAAAGGAATAATAAAAACCCGAAAATAAACAAGGATGGTTTCAACTGAGAAAATATTTTATATTAAGATGGATTACAAACAACAAACTTGAAAAAACTTGCCAATTGTTTCAAGATGCGTTGTCCGTGACGTAGCTCCTTTAACCTGAATATGGATTTTTTTTGGGGGGGAGGGGGGGGATGCCACCCTGTTTGTTTATTGTTTATTTATTTTTTCCCACATTTTCTTGCCAAGCACTAATAAATGAAAGCCCCCTTAGCATTAATGAGTGGATAAGACCCTTGTGAGTAGTACTTTTAGGCTTGAGTTTTAAGTTCTAAAGGAAATGATACATGTAGTCCAGTTCTGGCCCTCTCTCTGTCACGCAACTTTGTGTAGTCCCTGTCTCGCTTAGCTTCTTATGTATCTATGTATGTATGTATGTATGTATGCATGCATGCATGCATGCATGCATGCATGTATGTATGTATGTATGTATGTATGTATGTATGTATGAGTGTAGCATTGTGTGACAAAGAGAGAAAGAGAGAGAGAGGAGGCGGTTTCTCCAAGCCTAAAACTTTCAAAGAAATAATGAAGCTTAGGAGGAATTTGATAGTCTTGTAAAATGTCTCCCAATAACTTCCAATTCCTTCTTCAGAAAAAAAAAATCTGATCTGAGCTAAACCCCCTCAGAGTAGAGACTGACACCAGCTTGGTCTCAAGAAAGAATTATGTATTTCTAAAATTTAAAATATTTATCTTACCGCCGTTTCCTGAACATCCAGTTTAAGATTCCTCTGGATTGGCCTGAGAAAAGCTTTGGCCTGTCCCAAGGCAGTCTTCAGGAACTTAACGGCGAAGCCTTTAGGGGGGTGAGGGATTTGCATTAACCGCTTGCAGTTTCCTTCGGGTTTTCTTAACATCTCGTAACCCCCTGCTTCACCAAGGGCAGGGAATGACTCAATAATCTTTTCGTGAATGTGATGTGCATTCTTGTCCTTATTAAATACTATTTTGGTTTCCCCTAATCCAGCCATGCTCAATCGGATTCGTTCCGCGGAGTCTGGTATCACGTCTTGATCTGTGTTTGCAAGGCAAATAAACGACCTCGTGAAAGTGTTTTTAGGCACATAGAACGGCCTTCCACGTCCACTACTACTGCCCCGACCTGCCCCTTGACTTGGCACTGACGGACGCCTTGCTGCCAGCCCTACCGGAGGCCGGAAACCAAAAATCCTTCTGTGTTTGTCCAATGCAGAGGAAACTGGCGTCTCTCCCACCGAAGCTGAGGAAGAAACTGGCGTCATCGCTCTCACCGGAGCTGCCGCTGAAGTGTGTTGAATTGCTGCTGGGGATCCCACAGCTGGAGTCGAGAGGCCATTTGCTGCAGAAATGAGCCTTTCCGCACATTCACGCATAATATTTTCCATCTCATCAAGCAAGAGAGAATGTAACGGGATTGCCACAAGGATTCCTTGCTCGCAAGGGTTTCTGGGACTTCAGTGGACGTGACAGACTGGTTCAAGCCTGAGGTGTTTCGATGAATGTTCAACAGTTCGAAGAATTTAGTGCTTTGACGAATTTAGCATTTCGAAGAATTTAGTGTTTTGACAAAATCAACGGATCGAAGAATTAAGTGTTTTGACAAATTCAAAAGTTCGAAGAATTTAGTGTTTTGACAAATTCAACAATTACATGAATTCAGCGAAATTGATGAATTTAAGGATTCGATCAATTCCAAATCAGTTTTGATGAATTCATCACTTTTTGACAAAATCAGTGCTGTGGAGAATCGAAGGTGTCGAAAAAAATTGATAAATTCGATATATTCAATTGAGTATTCAATGAATTGAAACCTTTGGTAGATAAAAGTTTTAATAAATTCACAAGATCGAATTTTGAACCCAATAAAGTGCCATAAAAGTCACATAATACCACAGGTAGCCCAAGCTATATGTGTTACAGTAACCGTTGCGAGCGAAATTATAAGGATTTCTATGAGAAAAAAACGGTCCATTCTAGGAGCTAAAAAATACGAACAAGATATCAATAAAAATTGCCTACCTTACTTCGTTTGTGTGTTTCCTTGTCTTGTGTGTGGTTTTTGGAGCGATTTAGAGCGTTTCCAGTGAGTTTTAGTTCCATTGCTTTCTCTCTATATATCCTAAGAGAGAAAGCAGGGCGTACCCAATTGATGAAAATCGATGATCGCAAAAGCAATCGATCAATCGATGCCAATCGATGCATGTCAGTTAATTGGCATCGATTGGTATCGGCCAATCGATGACCAATCGATAATCACACAAAAGTGTTCATGAATTATCGATTGTCATCAATTGGGGTTTAATATTTTCCCTGATCAAAAAGATTACTTCAATGTCTCGCCTCAAAAATTGAAGTTATTTGGTACGCCATTTGACAATTTTAACTACGCAATGGTTGCGACGTACCTAGATCCGATGCAAACCATTTAGTTTATTTTTCTTAGGTTTCCAACAGGTCTCTGCCCACACGCTGAGAAGATGGAATTGTCAGTAATATTCAGTTCTATCCAGAATTCTGAGAATTACACCGAGCTAGAATTCACATCGAAATCGCCGCTGGTTTGAACGCATGATTTTGAGTTGCAGCACGAGCGAGACAAAAATGACAAAAAATCGCAACAGAAATCACCACAACAATTACAGCAAAAATGTTTGGGGTTCATCGTTCAAGTTAATTGTTTTTTAATAAAATCAGATTGTTGTAACTTTCATCAGGCACAAACCAGAGGAAAGGACAGGAAATGAGAAGAGACAAGATGCACGTGAATGCTATACACTTTATTCAGTTAAGCAGAGTTAAGCTGATTATCTGTCAAGTTGTAAAAAAACTCGATCTTCTGCTGATGTCCTCCACGATGTCATTGTTTTTGTCATTAAAATGCATCAAGAGACTGTGCCATTGGAAATCTTGACTGAAAATAAAACCTATCAACAATGATAACGAACAGATGAAAATCGATGACAATCGATGCCAATTAATCTATTGATATTGATAATCGATAACAATCGATGCCAAAAATTATTAATCGATTGATATTGATAATCGATAACAATCAATGCCAATTAATTGATTGATATTGATAATCGATGGAAATCGATAATCACACAAACTTCGACGATCGATTGTTCATCGATTATCAATATCAATCAATTAATTGGCATTGATTGTCATCGATTTTCATCAATCATTGATTTCATCGATTGGTTGCGCCCTGGAGAAAGCAATGGAACTAAAACTCACTGGAAACGCTCTAAATCGCTCCAAAAACCACACACGAGAAAAGGAAACACACAAGCGAAGTAAGGTAGGCAATTTTTATTGAAAACTTGTGCGTATTTTTTTAAATTTTTTTTCTCATACAAACCCTTATAATTTCGCTCGTAACGGTTACTGGCTACCTGTGATAATAGGACAATCACATGACTTTTAGAGGGCATATCTCTCTCTCCTCCGCAGAGGCTTCCTAGTCACGCTCCACGCTTGGCAAAAAAACGCGCGGAGGCTGGGTAGAGGTAAAAAGTAAAGCGCGCGGGGAACTCTGGGAAGGGAAAAGAAGGAAGGGAGAACCATCGTTCCCGGCGCTCCCATTTTATATTTTACTGTTCTTTACTGATAGGAGCCTCTGCGGAGGAGAGAAGCATCATTTGCGCCCGAGCGGAGCGAGGGTGCAAATGATGCTACGAGGGACACAAATAAACTATATGCCCGACAAAAGTCAGGTGATTTTCATTATTATCAATACATAAGGCCAAATCGTACAAATTCATTTAATAAGAGAAAAATGTTTAACAGAAACAGGGCCGTAAATGCGTTTGCGGCCCGTCAAATTCAATATCGCCCGCCACTCACGCGTGTTTTCTCGAAGGCAGTTTCTTATTTGGCCGCGTATATTGATAAGCTTAAATAATACAACTTTCATTTTGAGAGTACCGTTTTACGCAGTTCTACCGTTAACCAATCGTGTTGAGGCATTGTATATATTATAAACAAATTTCTTTACCTTTAACGTGAAAACGTTGTCAGCTTGATGCTTTAATCCTTCAAAGATGTTCGTCAAAGAAGTTGACTTTAATTTTACAACAATGGCGCCATGAAGATTGCCTCGACCCAGGTGTCGCTCCTGACGTGGTGCGAGGGGTGTTGTGGGGCATTGGGGACGACGCCCGGGGGACGAGGCAGGAAAAGGGGATAATATGTACTTTTTGACTTTTGTCACTGTAAGTGGGAAAGTGATCGAAATATTTGGCGCACGGACCGAGCGCAGCGAGGTCCTACGCTATGACCGAGAGCCAAATATTTTCCCATAACGACATAACGACGAGGTGACGCAAATTCAAAACACGACGTATATCGATGTTTTATGTCACCAGTGTGAACAACACAACATAACGACATAATAGGAACATAATGACATAATTCGCAGGGCCGTACGGGTCATATGATAACATTCTTTATTTTTTTCCAAGGGGCACGGTAACGAATCCTGCAATCTGCTGATTAGTTCTTAGAGCGGTCCGGATTTTCCTATCTCTGCCCACGGTCACGGTAACGCTTTCGTGAGTATTATAAAGTGATTTGAGAGACAGGGGAAAAAAAAAAGTTATTTACCGGCTTCGGCCTCGGTCACAGTTTTTCACTATATGGACCTCCCAGCCGGCAAATAACATATAGAATTATAAATTGAAGCGGGAGATTCGATTACAATCGGAATTTGATTGTGGTTCGACGCTGGTAATTTGTTCCTTTTATTATTTGCCATGTTCTGTAAATGCCGCTGTTTTACTGTTTTATTAGTAGTGTGTCCTTCACATTACATCACAACAGTAAACACGGTTATCTAGTTACTTTTTTATGTCTTTGATCAAGGATTTGCAAAAACAGCCTTGAATAATAAATTTCTTGGATGATAAACGTGGTGTTATAGAAATAAATAATGGAAAATGTTAATATAGAAAAGTGCCGAAAATTTGAAGGTTTTCAGACGTTTCGGGCTTGGCCCTTCTTCAGTGAAATGTCATTTTTAAACGGTTGACGGTTCTGTTCTTGTATAACACGCCATTTAAAACAGTGCGCGCGCCTTAAATAAACCGGAAGTCAGTATTAAGGTTATTCCCTCGAAAAGGAACTTATACTGAACTTTTTTTCAAACTTGGTACGATTGATAACCATGCTTAGAACATTCAAAAAATGCAATAAAAAGAGAGGGTCACCGTGCTTGTTTTTACACTGTACTCCCGTAATTTATAGCGACTTTTTATAATTGCGCAAGGAATGTTCGAAACTCGAAGGTCGAGAAAGGGATTGTTATTACCTGCAGAAACTATCATTACTATTGAAATTTAAACATTAATTTATTTGATTATGCAATATTCTTTCAGGGAAGTCATTTCAAATTGTCTGGTCTTACAAATTTTGCAAGGAAATCGGACCGCTTCGGCATCACCACATACTCCTCATTGGCTCTAAATACAGAGTTTCACGCGATTAACACAGAATTAATCAAGTTCTACCACTAAACTTTTTTTCTGCTTAAAATATGTTTTTTATACAACCTCGTCCCCAGGGCTTTTCCTGTCGAAAGGAAAAGCCCTGGGAACACCTCTGTCGAAAGGAAAAGCCCTGGGAACGAGGTTGTTTTTTATAGTCCTATAACGAGTAAATTACATTAATAAAAAATAGGGGTCACCGTGCTCGTTTAGGAGAAAACAATCTCTTATTCCGTTTTGGCCAACTTATCCTCAAAGGAAACCTTCTTGGTTCGGACTGTGCGCGCGCTCGTACGCGCGCTAATGACGCAAGAAATTATGCGCAGTACGTGATGCGCAATGCAATACTAAGGAATGACCTTGCGCCGCAGAGCTTCACGCCACGCACTTCAGCGTCATGCAGAGAGTGGCCGTTTGCATTGAAATGTAGTGCGACGGGGAAACCAGGCAAGTTTTTTTCAATGCTGCGGAGGTGTTCGCCAAAGCGTTCCCTAAGAGCACGCCCAGTTTCACCAATGTAAACTGCAGAGCAGCGACGACAGGAGATGCAGTAAATGATATTTGATGTCTCGCAAGTGAAGGCTTCTTTAATGATGATGGTGCCTTTGTTATAGAAATATACCAGTTCCCAGTTTATTGGTGTGGAGGAAATTATTGGTCAGTTAAATTAAGACATTATTCAAACGGAAAAACAAAGTGGATTTAGAACACGAAGATGAACCAAACGTAAAATCGTTTTTAGAGGAAACCTTTGCTCCGAAAAAAGCCAACAAAGCTTTTGTTGACATAATAATTTGATGAAACCTTAATGCGTTTTGCTATTAATTAAAATTTATTTGAACTTAAACAAAGTGCTGGTTTATTGTTTTAGCACGCGTATGTAATTGGCTGCTTTGTTTATTTTTCCGATGTGCTAATTTTCAATGCAAATTTAGTTCTGTGTAAGTTCGCATAATTAAAAGTTTGAACTTTGAAGCTACAGGTAAAGTTATAAAACTTTAAGTGGGTGATGGCTGGGAAACTGAAAATCGTCTAGCGATGAAGCAGCTATAAGAATGTTGCGAATTTTAGTAAAGTAAAAAGCGCTTTTGATACTGCGCAATTTTATTGCTTCTAAAATTGAATATTTCGGAACACTGTTATTAGTTTTATTCGATTATAATATCCACGGCTTTGATGGTCTAGTGGTTAAGACACTGCGTTGTGGCCACAGTAACCCAGGTTCGAGTCCTGGTCAAGGCATGTTGTTTTGATCTATGTCTGTAAAGGATATCTGTGTCAGTTGTGTTTTGAAGTGAGTTGGTATAAAGCGGGCAAGTTTGGGCCGGCCTATTGTTCCTATTGTGTTAGTATAGGTACAGGTAAATAATTACTTACCTATCCAAATGAGTATGCAGGAAATCTAAATTAGTATACAACAAGACAAAAGGTATAGGTATTGACGTCATGAAAAGGCATTCCGTTTATTAATATTCATTTATTAAACAGGGAAATCCAAATTAGTATGCTGGAAATCCAAGGGAAATCCATAGCGCGGCGTAAAACATACTTAGACTACTACTTACAGTTGTACTAGGTTCCATACCAGGCCGAAGCACCGTTCCTCGAGCTCTTACGCAGCATGCTAGACTTGCAACAAGTCCCTTCCAATACTAATTTTCGATAACTTAGGTTCTTCGTTGGAAGGGACTTGTCCCACTTGCAGCGCAGGAAATATTTACTGGTGGATTTTTCCACTGGTGACGTAAGAAGTATATCAGCCAATGAACAAGCAATTCCTGATCTACGTCATAGGCTCGCGCGCGGTCAACACGCTAAAAAATCGATCTTACTCGGACAAGAATTTAGCAAATTTCCACCGGTTTTCCGTGGTATGGACTCTTATTTACCACGATTTACGTCATCACATGGTCAAAATGTTGTGGACTCACGTGGCGCAGCCGATTGAGTCAGCAACAAATTTTGACCTTGTGATGACGTAAATCGTGGTAAATAAGAGTCCACACCACGGAAAACCGGTGGAAATCTGTTTTTTTTATCACAATATTTAGAAATTGCGTGATGTTAGCGTCAGCACCGTTGTCTGCACTCTCATTTACCACCCGCATCGACCAATCAGATTGCGAGATTACCGGCAATTGTGGTTAAAATCAAATTTTACACAAAATGGTTGCTGCGCTCGCCATGTACTCGGTTTTTAAAACCGTAGTTTCGCATTATCGGAGTAATAGCACGCATTTAAAAGATATAAAATGGAAAGAAAAAGTTAAAAGAATACTCAGTTGCCGCTATAGTGGAAAAATAACAGCTTCAAGCGATGAAATTTTGCTTTGAGGAACTTCATATGTTTATATCCATACGGGGATATATTTCTCCGGACGTCAGTACCGAAGAAGCGGAGTTTTAAAGAATTTTCAAGCAGGCGAGGGACATAACGGTAAAAGAAATAACATTTTTCGATGGAAATTTATGTTGATATCAATTTGTGATTGACTTTTTCTTTGTGTTTTCGTCAGTTTTTGAGAAATGTTTATATTACGTGCCCAAATTCATGAGTTTCGCCTTTTGCTTTGAGGAACTTCATATTTTTATATCAATACGGGGAGATATTTCTCCGGACGTCAGTACCGAAGAAGCGGAAATTTAAAGAATTTTCAAGCAGGCGAGGGACATCACGGTAAAAGAAATAACATTTTTCGATTGAATTTTAATGTTGATATCAATTTGTGATTGACTTTTTCTTTGTGTTTTCGTCAGTTTTTGAGAAATGTTTATAAAACGTGTTTCGCCTTTTGCTTGCGAGGGCAGTCCCTCGATACGCTAACGGTACACCGTTTTGCTTTTAAAGATAAACTAACGGATATTTGAATAAAATTTTTCAAAACAACATTTTGCTGACCTTTTTTATGTGTTTGTTCATTCATTTATACATAGGATGAAAAGCGATTTTATGTAAACAAAATACCCGGTAAGACTTTGTACGTTATAACTTCACTCGCGTCGCCTTATGCAAAGATGTATGTGCATTTTTTTTGCAATTTTGATTTCCAAATCAGTTTCTTGGGCAACTGGTGTATTTTATTCAGACATTAGTCATTCTAGCTATTCTAGACTGAGAAAAAGTTGTTTTTCTAAGCTTACTGCTGTCTTGACAATGTCAGTCTGACAAGTGTTTAACCAAGCACTTCTTCTACACTCTGTTTTTTTGGGTCGGCGAATGAAATAGCTTCCGTCGGTTACCCAAGTTTTAGATTTCTTCTCCGCATAGGATACAAATTACTTCCCTTGATCTTAGCGACAGAACAACTTTGCAAAAGGTTTTCGTAGCAGTTGAACTCCCGTCCGACGCCATTCGAGTTCGCGATGACCGCGCGCGGAGCGCGTATAATTTGCAAGGTGTCAATCATTTTTTCGCGCCAAAAATTACTCGTCTGATTCAAATTGTTGCAAGTGAAACAAGTCGTCATTTATCGAATAAAACTCTACTAAAAAAAAGCGAAGGTCGAGTTTTGGCAAGTCTAGCAACAGGCTATCACATGCCTAGATGGGCACTAAGGGCTGAGGGAATCACTACCGCTTCGCCTTTCCCTAGGATGTCATCCATGACACTAAAGAGTCACGCATATATCGAAGTAAGGTAATGCGCTCAAAGGCGAACCTGCGGTGTAAAAGGGCAAAGCCCCACGCCGGGTCTAATGCAAATGAGCAAGAACAATGATTTTGCTCATTTGCAAGAGTTGGACAGTCCAACCACCTTTTATATCGCGGGTTTGGCTTTAAGGAAGTATCGCGCTTGTCTACCGGCCATCCTTCCATCACTAACTTCACCACAGTCAGTAGGCTAGCGTCACGTAAAGTTGCTTCGGTACCACTACCATGCCAAAAGCTTCAATTAAGCAATTTATTTCAACGCTGTATTGATTATCAGGGATTGGTCTCCTAAGCAGGTTCCATTTTATTGATTTTTATAACTTAGCTTGACGCTCAATTCTTCTCTTCTTTTGGCACTCCTCGATGTAAAATTCCTAGAATAAAAACTGATAATTATACTATAGTTACAGTTGTACTAGGTTCTATAACAGGCCGAAACACCGTTCCCGCAAGCTCTTACGCAACATGCTATCACATGCCTAGATGGACAATAAGGGCTGAGGGAATCACTACCGCTTCGCCTTTCCCTAGGATGTCATCCATGACACTAAAGAGTCACGCATACCGGCCATCCTTCCATCACTAACTTCACCACAGTCTGTAGGCTAGCGCCACGTGACGTTGCTTGGCGTATCTCGTCGAGTCGCTTATCTGAAATGCATCAGTCACCAAATGAACTTATATTCATAATTCGAGCACGGTCATCCTGGTTACCTTCACTAGAGTCCAGGTGAGCTCTACTTAGCGTGTCAGCAAGGACTAGGTCGGTTTCATCACAAATACAAAATTAACATCGTGTCTGTTGTAACGCATCATTTAATGTCCTGACGACGTTTTGGAGCCATACTAAGAGGCTTATGTAATATTGCAGCAAGAGGGTTTTGGTCATAAGGCTCTTCTTTCACAGTTCGGCCGTAATCGCTAGAGATCATACAACACAGATAAAGGCTTCCTTTTGAATTTGCGCCCAGTTTCTCTCTGATGGTGTTAATGTGCGCGACGCGTACTCTATGGGACGACCTTCTTGTAGTAGTACAGCGCCAATGCCATGTTTGCTGCTATCCACTTGAATGGCAACTTCTTTTGACGCATCAAAATAGCCTAAGCATGTGGATTCAGAGAGGTTTCTCTTTAGTTTCTCGAATGCATTATCGCATTCGATGGACCATACAAATGGAGTATGTTGCATCGTAAAAGCACGGATCTGTTAAAATGTTCCGGCAAAGTCAGGCAGGGATCAAGACATGCACTGCGCCATGCCACAAAGACGTTTTACACATGCTACATCAGGAACCATGAAGGTTGGAACTAGTCATATCCAGTATCCATACATGCGATCAGGTGGAGGAAAACTGGAAGGAGACGGCCTGTTGACAGACCAGCTGGGACTGCACTACAAGAATAACAATAGAAAAACAAACTTAACTAAACTACATCTGTGAAAGCAGAATCAGATCTGTTTATTGTCATCTAAAGCCCATTTTTCCTCCAGCCATGGAGGCATGTCTCCTCTCCACTTTCCTCTCCATTCCTTCTTCAGGGTAAAAGGACAAGATATTATTAATTGGCTTTCTCTCTAAATAATTGAGCTGGATCACAACAGATGATCACCATAATAATCAGAGGAGCACTGGACAGCTGTCTGGTTTAGAAAGATAATAAGTTAAAATAATAAGTTAATGGCCTTCAGATAAGACCAGCATACAGTTGAACGTCCCGTCAGCATCCACGCAAAGTGAAACCCAAGGGGTCCTTTGTATACGGGAGGTTGGCGCTTCGAGAGGTCAGGCCACAGGAGGTCACATGCAGTGATTTCAATATACAACGTACCTATCAGCGCAAAATATTGTTTCAGTCAAGTTTTGATGCAAGGGACAAAATTTTCGTTTTATTGGACTTCTACTCTAACACATAAGTTAATTTGCATCTTTAATGACATCAAAATTTGAGTGAGTGGGCGCTTACCAGAGGTAAAAGCAATAGAAAATTTGAAATCACCCGTGTTGAAAGTGGTCAATGGCAGTTTTGCTGTTGGTACCTCTTAGGAATAAGATAAAAAAAAATGATGAAACCTTGCCCTCCAAGTAAGTTTCTGGCACCTTTGTGTTTTTTGTGTGCTTTCCGGATTGAACATAAGTGTAACAAATAAACATAAAACTCGCAAAGTAGTTATCATTTTTTATGACATTCCACCAGTACATGTTCAAGCAGTGTGCAGACTCACTGAATTCCATAAACATAAAATTCAAAAATCAACTTTTCGCCCTCAGGTAATCAAACATGGACCACGACACAAGAAAATTTTAGAATTCATTTTGGGCAGTGACATGCACTTGTAGTTAATTTTTTATTTCAGGTAATTTTTGTTTTTCCTTTGTTTCAAATTCATTAGCATATATTACCATACCCAAAACAATCGAAAAATAAAAATTACCTGAGACAAAAAATTAACTACAACACAGACAAAACCCTAACAAAATATCCGAAAGTGATTTTAAGTCTTTTTAAGTACAGTCAAACTCCGCTTAACGGACACCTGCTCAATACAGACACCCCATTGTTTTAGACTTTATTCTTGGTCCTTTCCAAAAGCCCATACATTTCATTTAAAATTTACTTGCTTAAACGGACACCCATTAATATCAACAGTGGATATTTTCCCCCTCCAGACTGTAATAATGTCATACAAAGCTAACCTTGTTAATACCAACAATTTGGCTAATTCTATGTGCGAACATTTTTTTCACAAATGCGCTACATCATGCAGCTGCATTTATACTATCAGTTTGGTTGAAAGAAAACTACAAACGTTTGTGTAGTCAAATTTTTAGTGACTAAAATGGAGTTAGATGTGCTAATTAACAATTTTTCTTGAAAAGAATAAAATGTTGAAAGTTACGTCATTCATGAGAACCCGCTTAATATTGACACCCGGTTAATACTTTCATTAGTATTAACAGGTTTCAACTGTAATACAAAAACTGGCCAAATTCAACATTTTCTTCTTAGCAGAAATTCTGTCTTCCAGATTGAGCTGTTCAAACTGACCCCAAAGAACCCAGAAACATAATGACCTCCCTTTCGAGAACGAACGCAAGGTACTGTTTATACAAAGATTAAAAAGATATTTTGACTGAAATTCATGAACCACATGTTGTTCACAAGACATTCCTTAGTTTCTGAAAGAAAGAAGGGGCTTCAATATTATGTTGTAAAAGATTACACAGTTAAATTATGTCCTGAATAGAAAAAGCTTTTGCTTAAGAGTTAACCTTTTCACTCCCAGAGTCAATTATGAAGACGAGTAGTGTAGTTCTAACTTTTGATTCGGTGGAGTAAAACCTAAGGTGTGACCATTCAAATGAAACCTCTTCAGCGGTACTTTTGCATGGTCCCATTTGTTTTGGGATTTTTCTTGAATTTTGCTGTGTGACACTCTTGGGAGTTAAAGGGTGAAACTGATTGTACAGAATCCAAAATTTTGGCTCACACCTATAGAAATTAATGTTGCAAAAATTAAAGTTCCACTTTATTAAGGTCACATAAATTAACACTCAAAAAATTAACGCAACTTAAATTCATGTTAATTTTATAACCTTAACCTTATAATATAGTATGCCCAACACAACCTAGCCACCTTTGCAGACATCCTTTGGGTTCATCATGCAATGTGTCCTTTCAAAGGACATCTGCATATGAGGATAAATGCAGCTCACATAAAAAGAGAATCCTACAGTGGATAAAAGAACATTTTTCTTAAATATCTCACCACCATATGCACCTATAATATCAAAACAACAAGAACCAAACCCACATGCTTAGTCTATCTGTTGAGAAAAGGTAAAGAAACTTAAGACAAAAACAGTTGTGTACTTTAAGTACTTAAGTCAGCAATGGTTTAAGCAGTCACAAAAACCTCTTTCAAATAATTACGGTTTAAAGAGATTCCACGTTCTTGCAGATTTCACTAATCAATAAGAACCCATTTCATACTAAAACACAACCAATATTGAATGATTCTATACATGGCTCATCAGTTGTCTAGCTGTAAGAACATTAAACAAAATTTACATAAAACATAAGAATGTATGCAACAATAAAACTTAATGCTGATGGCCTTTGTACTTAGGAAATATCTGTCATGTGATCCTTATAATGTTGAAGAAGAAGAGATTTACTGTGAACGTCTTTCTGACAAATCCAACAACAAAATATTTTTGAGTGTGACCTTTCATGTCTCCTCAAACTTCCCGCACAGTTAAAACACTTGTTACAGGTTTTGCATTTGTAAGGCTTTTCTCCAGTATGGCTTCTGATATGTATCTGTAATGTTTGCTTTGTGACAAAACACTTGTCGCAGCTTTTACATTTGTAAGGCTTTACTCCAGAGTGAGATCTTTCATGTGTTTTCAAATAAAATGCTGTGCTGAAATGCTTGTCGCAGCTTTTACATTTGTAAGGCTTTACTCCAGAGTGAGATCTTTCATGTGTTTTCAAATAAGATGCTGTGCTGAAATGCTTGTCGCAGCTGTTACATTTGTAAGGCTTCACTCCAGAGTGCAATTTTTCATGTGTTTTCAAATAAAATGCTGTGCTGAAATGCTTGTCGCAGCTTTTACATTTGTAAGGCTTTACTCCAGAGTGAGATCTTTCATGTCTTGTCAAATTCCCTGCTTGGTTAAAACACTTGTCACAGGTTTTGCATTTGTAAGGCTTTTCTCCAGTATGGCTTCTGAATGTATCTGTAATGTTTGCTTTGCAACAAAACACTTGTCACAGGTTTTGCACTTGTAAGGCTTTTCTCCAGTATGGTTTCTGATATGTATCTGTAATGATCGCTTAGTAACAAAACACTTGTCACAGGTTTTGCATTTGTAAGGCTTTACTCCAGAGTGAGATCTTTCATGTGCAGTCAAATTCCCTGCTTGGTTAAAACACTTGTCACAGGTTTTGCATTTGTAGGGCTTTTCTCCAGTATGGCTTCTGATATGTATCTGTAATTTTTCCTTTGTAACAAAACACTTGTCACAGGTTTTGCACTTGTAAGGCTTTTCTCCAGTATGGCTTCTGATATGTATCTGTAATTTTTCCTTTGTAACAAAACACTTGTCACAGGTTTTGCATTTGTAAGGCTTTACTCCAGAGTGAGATCTTTCATGTGTAGTCAAATGACATGCTTGCTTAAAACACTTGTCACAGGTTTTGCATTTGTAGGGCTTTTCTCCAGTATGGCTTCTGATATGTATCTGTAAGTGTTCCTTTCTATAAAAACATTTATCACAGGTTTTGCATTTATTAGGCTTTACTTCTGAGTGGGATCTTTCATGTCTAGTCAAATGTCCTGCTTGGCTGAAATGTTTATCACAGATTTTGCATTTGTAATGCTTCTTTCCAGCATGGGTTCTGATATGTATGTGTAACTCTTTTTTTGTCTGAAACTGCTTGTCACAAGTTCTGCATTTGTTACGCTTCTTTTCAAAATGGTATCTTTCATGGGAGCTCAAACATCCCAATGTGCTAAAATACTTGTGACAAATTTTGCACTTGTAATGCTTCACTCCTGTATGGGATCTTTTGCCTCTCTGCATTATGCAAACACTAGAAAACATTGCTGGAAAAACAATACAAAAAGTGTTTGACCTAATATTTCTGATGAAGGCACTGCTTGGAAACATAATATTGAACCTGGGCTCTCCCGGTTAACCAGGCTGGCTCAGCTTGCCAAAATGACTTTCAGCCTGGTATTACATGGGCGATCCATCCCTAGCATCAACGTTTTTGTCTGAAAGTTGTCGTTTTGAATGTTTTAATTAACATTTTAGCTCATTTTCTTTGTGCTTTTAGAACTATGCAGTCTTGTGTACCACTTGGTAATTTAGAAAAAAAAAAGCAATTTACAGGTGAGCGGGTTTGATCTTAGGCAATTTTGTTTTTGCTGTCGTAGTTAGCGGGTCTGGCCTGGTAAATGCAATGACATGGGAAAATGTCAGTCTGGTTAGCCGGGATACCAGCATCTCAATACCGTGATCCCAGCTAAACGGGCTGGCCCAGTTGTCATGTAATCGCAAAGTTGACTTTTGTTGCATTTTACAGATGGGCCGAGATCTCTTGCAAAACTGGGCTAGCCTAGTTCATGTACTCAGGACCTTAGAGAAGAAAAAGTTGTTTTAATCGAAGAGTATCACTTGGATGTTATTTATAGTTCACAAGGAACAACAGAGAGTATTTATAGACAAGGTATCACGAATGTTTACAAAATGGTGACGACTCTAAAACGTGAACAACGCATGAACATTTTTTGATCATGTTTTATTCATACCAGATGTGAGGGCCCCCCGTGGTCACAGATTGACTTTTTCACCTACAATTTACTAACTTTTTGCAGACTCCAGCAGGTAAGAATTATGATTTGCAGAGTCCCATAATGCAGAGTTTTACTTTTGGCAAATTTCGGGGGTCGGTCGGATCACAAATGGTCCGAATCAGGTACAAAATGGAACGACCCAATTCAAAGTCACACGATGGCAGTATGTGAAACGACTTTCATTTCGAGAGTACCGTTTTACGCAGTTCTACCGTTAACCAGTCGTGTTGAGGCATTGTATTTATTATTAACAAATTTCTTTACCTTTAACGTGAAAAGGTTGTCAGCTTGATGCTTTAATCCTTCAAAGATGTGCCTCAAAGAAGTTGATTTTACAGGCATGGCGCCATGTGCAAGTGTGCAACAGTGAAGGAAGGTTGTTGATCTGGACTCAGGTGCCGCTCCTTGCTCTAACGTGGTGCGCGGGGTGTTGTGGGGCGTTGACGGCGCCCGGGGGACGAGGCGGGTAAAGGGGAAAAGATTCAGCAGGAGATTCGTCAACTGCACACCCGGGGGGGAGGGGGGTACTCCCTATAATGGGCTATACGGGGATGCTCCGCCCGAAAGGGGTACCTTTTCGAGGCTGTAGGTATATGAAAGGGTCGGGATTTCACGAGGTGAAGTATGTGAAAGGGTAGGGATTTCACGAAGAATAGTATATGGTAGCGAAAACACGAGTTGAAGCATAAAAAAGGTAGGGAAAACTGCAATTTAAGTATTATAAAAAGGGCCTTTCAAAATATATCAAACAGACGCACGCAAAGGCTATATGAAAGGGGTACCATTTTCAATGAAAGGTATATGAAAGGGGTACCATTTTCAATGAAAGGTATATGAAAGGGGTACCTTTTCTGTCAAAAACGGTATATGAAAGTGCACGGCTCTCTGGAAGAGCATTTTTATGAATGAGATTCCGTGACTAAATAAGGATGATTGATTGATTGATTGATTGAAGGGTTTGGACCTCGGGGCATAGCATCCCCGTACAAAACTTTGTTGCTTTGTTGAGTACCCCCCCCCCCGCCGGGACTGCACGAAGTGAGAGTTGTAAAATTGCAATCGTTCGCGCGCGGAATTTGGCTGTGGTTCGAAGCTCGGCTCTGCTGGTAATGTATTCTTTTTAGCGGTTTGTGTGAGGCGGCGAAGTGATTACATCATGAGCGACTAGCGACTGTATAAGAGGCAAGAGCCGACAATTACAACTGTAACTACAATTATCACACTGACTTTATTGGGTTTAACTACGGTATTCATATGTACATGAATTGACGTGAATCACTAAACACAGAAACATTATAAATGCTGAATAATCCTAAATCATTCTTAGTCACGATGAATCATCTGCGAAATAGTAACTACAATGTATGCTTGCTTGCGTGTACGTGGGAAGTAAATATAGCGATTATAGCGATGGAAACTTAAAACACCTTGTTATGTAAGCCTTGTATATAATATTGTCACAAGCTTGTGCGGTAATAGCGATCACTCAATCGAGGCGCAAACGATCTGCACATATGTTAATACATCAACACCCTGGATCCAGAGGTTCTGAACATCACGAGTGAAATTAACCGCATAAAAAAAGTACAAGGATATTTTCCCTAAGTAACTCGCCCGAGACCTTTTCGCGCGGCCGGCACAAAAGTGTCACACCACCATCACAAAGGATTTGTGGTTTCCTTTTGGAGTCTTCGTTATATAACAATCAAAAGTACAAACGTGGTTTACACAAATGCGGATTAAGTACAAGGAATATTTGTTGGCCACATCGGGCTTCTTTAACATTATCATTTTTGTTTTAGACAAATTATTGCTGTTCTTATTGCTGCGGAACGAGCGTAGCGAGTGAGCAGCAACATAATCAGGATTTAAGAGAAATATATGAGAAAAAAATACAAACTACGAAAAGTCTCGATTTGATCGCTTTTTACCAGAATTCACTGCGCCACGCACACATTTTGGGCCAGAATACACTGCGCCACGAACAATAGCCTCGCTTGCTGCTTCAAGCTGTTGGCTGCGAGATTTGTAATATTTTGGTCCAACATGTGCCAGTCGTAATCGGAACTGAAGTGTCGAAGACTACCGCGAGTTGAGCGAGGACTGTGAGGCATGGTGATAGGACCGTTGGATAGCAAAGATTTTCGAAGATTGTACGGAATAAAAGACAAATTTATTTTGAAATCACTCCGACAGCGGTCGATGAGACTGAGCTGGGCGCGTGGGGACGCGAAACCTGAGCTGAGCGCGTGGAGACGAATACGATACGGCTAGCTAGTAACGCAAGATATTCATTATCAACAACAACAATAATATCTATACATGGCATTACCTAAGCTACATATATTAATTCTAATTAAATTTATCTATAATTCATGATATCGAAAATAAAAGCAGCAATTGATCTACAAATAAAGGGATCAATGCTGTTAAAAAGGAACAAAATTTTTGAGTTGATATCGAAGTCTTTGAAAAAGCTGTATTTTTCAATGACTTCGTCAAAAAATTTTGAGCGAAACTTATTATACAATGCGCAAGAGAATATAACATGAGATTCATTTTCAACTTCATTAGATTGGCACAGAGAACAAATTCTTAAATTTTCGGGAGTTTTGGGAACAGTGTAACGCTTGCGACAAACGAGACGAAAACTTCGAGGGGTGTCGCTAAGGCGTGTTTTCGAAGTGTCGGGACTATTTTACAGGTCGTGTAGCAATCACGGAAAACCAAGGTGACGGTTAACGGTGTTTATTGCATCAAAGAGTTTAGTGACGATCACGATGACGATCGTAAACTGAAATAACAATAACATTATAACGAATCTATCAATCTATACTTGAAATAATGCGTAAGGCATGAACAAGAAACGCTTTACGTGCCTACGTCGATAACGTGATTAAAATAACGACGATTAACGTGAATTAACATAAACAAATCAAAAAAGGCTACGTTAAAACTACTCGAGATTCAATGATCGGCTACAAGTTGAACATTTGCGGCTGATTAACAGCCCAAAGACTAAATGTGGGCGTTACTGGCTAAGCGTCTCATTCTTTCAATTTACTCCTTTTGATTCCAAGACAATTAATTGTACTATTGTACAATACCGTACATAGTGTGCTATATCGCCCAAGGTGGAAAAGTAAACTTAGACAAATTAAAACTAAACTACAAAAATCACTTACATATCGGTCCCGCTTGTGCCAAAGGTTTAAAAACGAGCAATAACAAAGGTACTTCTAGTCAAGGCGAAATCTTGCGAAACTCTCATTTAAAGGGACGCTAACTTAGCTTTTATATGCGCGCGGTGACGCTAAAAGATCCGATTTCAAACCAATGGGAAAACAGATAAACATTGTAACTATGTTCGTAACTAGGCACACAAAAGTAATCGATAACTGATCTAATCAAATTGTTCTTTAGTCTGATATCCTTAACATGGCTCCCCTGAAATATTGATATTTCACTAATCAATATATCCGACAATTTCTTAATTAATCTATTAGTTAATCTAATAATGTTCTATAAGTTCTTTTTCACAGTTCAGTTCAATTCTTGGAAGGCTCCTCGGCTGGGAATTACCCCGGATCTCAATTATCCTTTGACGCTGGCAACAGTAATACTAACTTCTGTACTGGCCTCTCCAGGTACCGCACAGTTCTGATCCTCTTGCCTTTGTTGTCCAAGCAGCTATCCGCAAGAGCTACTTGAACCATGCGAACCTGGCCATCGGAACTGGGGTAGACCACTGACACTCATGCTAGCTGCCAGGCGCTCCGAGGGAGACTTTCATCTTTGACTATGACTACATCATCGACAATCAAGTTTCTCCGAGGGCGTGACCACCTTTGGCGCTGCTGTAAACTAAGGAGGAATTCCTTTCTCCATCGAGTCCAGAACTCGTTCGCCAAATGCTGGACTCGCCTCCAACGCTTTCTGCAATACATGTCGGCTGGCTGGAAGGCACCTGGTGGAGCAAGAACGACCTTTGACTTCATCGTCAAGAGATGGTTGGGAGTGGGAGGACTGGCGGAATCTGGATCAGTAAGCTGGGTCACTGTCAAGGGGCGGCTGTTGACAATAGCTTCCGCTTCGCACATCAGGGTTCTTAGAGACTCGTCGTCCAACTGTTGTCCATTGTCTTGTAACAGTGATGAGAGGACGTTACGAACTGTTCTGATTTGTCGCTCCCAAACGCCTCCCATGTGGCTCGCCGCTGGGACGTTCATTTTGAAGGTGAACCAGTCACACTGTTCTTCGAGCAGCCTTTTCTTTATTTTGTCTTGGTTCATCTCAGCTAATGCTTGGGCGAGTTCTGTGCGAGCTCCAACGAAGTTCGTTCCCTGATCACTTCTTAGCTGGCGAATAGGTGCTCGACGACTTATGAATCTTCTTAAGGCATTGATGAATGAGTCAGTCTCGAGTGAGTTGGCAGTCTCGATGTGTATAGCTCTCGAAGCCATGCATGTGAAGAGCACGCCATAACGTTTTAGTTCCTTCCTTCCCTCTTTGATCACAAAGGGCCCAAAATAATCGACGGCGCAGTACGTGAATGGTGGTGTGGACTCGAGGCGATCTTCGGGTAAGTCTGACATCCTTTGTTCTTGCACTGCTCCGCGCAATCTCTGGCACTTGACGCAGGATGAAATCATACTGGCGACTACCGATGAACCGCTGACCACCCAGAAACCATTCGATCGTACTTCGTTTAAGGTCATTCCTTTGCCTTGATGTTGTGTACGCTCGTGAAAATGCTTGACAATCAACTTGGTGACGTGGCTGTTTCGAGGCAGGATGATGGGAAATTTTATGTCTTCTGTCAAGCTTGCACGTCTGAGACGTCCACCGACTCGCAAAATTCCGTTCACATCTAAGAACGGGTCAAGCTTGTAGAGCGAGCTGCTTGTTTTCAGTTCGCCATCGTACTACAAGGCAAGCCATGCACTAGACGGGGAATACTCTCCACCGTGAGCTCGATTTTCGATCCTCTCGGATTCGTTGCTCCGCTTTTGCTGGATGGAAAGTCAATCCTTCAAGAGTTGTGTCGCCATGAAGTAGGCTGGGATGATCCGATACCAGAAGACGTCAAAGTCAAGTGGGAAAAGTGGAGATCAGAGAGTTGGTGATTAATTAGGGCTTTGTGCATATTTTGAACGACGTGAGAAATAAACACTTTACTATTGTTTTCATTTAAAATCATGGAACTTGAATTATATTTATTGCATAAAATTTTAATTTTCTGTAATATTCCCGGCTGGTTTTTATCAGCCATATCTTTGGAAATGTGTAAACATTGTTTTGCAATATTATTATCTGGCAATTTTTGTAAATGGATCCAAAATTTAAAAATAGAAGAGTCTATCATCAATTTCAAAGATAATCTACCTAGTTCATTTCTGGCTGCAACATTTGGACATTGTTTATTTACACCTAGAGATTGTTTACAAAGGAAAATATGTGTTTTTTCAATTACATCTTTTTCCCAAATGTTAAAATCATCTTTATCGTAAATCCCCCATACCTCCGATCCGTAAAGGAGAATGGGTAGAAAAAGTGTATTAAAAAGTTTATTTGTGATATCAAGTGGTACTTTTGAGAAATCTAAATAACGACGGGTAGCAAAGAAGGATCGTCTTACCTTATCTTTCGAATTTAATTTACAGACTTTAAAGTTTCCGTTAGTAGAAAAGTTGATTCCAAGATAAGTGTAATTACTGACAATTTCTATTTTGTGTTTATTAATCTGAAAACAGTGTTTTTCAAGAATTGATTTCCTATATTTCTTCTGAAAGATCATTACTTTTGTTTTCTTTGGATTCACAGATAACAACCAACTATCACAATAGTCTGAGAGAATGGAAAGTGCCTTTTCTAGGCCTTTGGCTGAGTGAGAAATCAACACTAAGTCATCCGCATAGAGTAAACAGTTTAGGTGTGATCCGTTTGGTAAAACTATAGGATCTCTGTCTTCTCGGTCAAGTAGAAAAGGAATTTCATTTAGGTATAAATTAAACAGCATGGGAGAGAGGATACAACCTTGCCCAACACCTTTGCAATAATCAAAGAATTCTGTTCTTTGATCAGAAATTTTTATTGAACATTTGGTTTTAGAGTAAAGATTTTTAATTAGGTCATAAAATTTACCCCCAATGTTGTATTGGAGAAGTTTGTAAAGTAGGCCATTATGCCAAACTGAATCAAAAGCTTTCTTAAAGTCAATGAAGCAGGTGTATAATTTACCTTTTGGGACTTGATTGACGTATTTATCAATCAAAGTTCTTAGAGTGAAGATGTGATCGGATGTGCGATGATTTGGTAAAAATCCAGTTTGAGCTTGATGTAAAATGTCTTGATCGAGTACATGATTTTTTAGTCTGGTATTAAGAACAGCGGTGAAAAGTTTTCCTAGGCAACTATTAATGCATATGCCCCTGTAGTTTGCTGGGTCACGTTTGTTACCAGATTTATAAATTGGAGTTATTATTCCCTCGCACCAAGAACTAGGGAAAAAACCACTTTGAAGTATTAGATTAAATAACTTGCAAAGGGCAGCGTTCAAAAATTGTATTCCAGTTTTTAACATTTCATTACGGATTTTGTCAGGTCCGGGGGCCTTTTTCGATTTCAGTGATTTAACCATATTTTTTATTTCAGAAAGTAAAATAGGGCTATCTAAAACGTTGTGGATGTCTTTTGTTTGTTCTAAATTAGAAATATCTTCCTTTAATGAGTTTGGACCTGATGGAAGGGAAGAAAGGTCTGGGTGTGAATGTAGTTGTTTAAAATGTTTAAAAAGATTGTCCACTGGGATATCCTGATTATTTGACGGGAGGTTTTGTTCTTCCTTCAGGGATTTGAGATATGTCCAAAATTGTTGGTTGTCTTTGTTCTGCGTAAGTTCTTCAACTTGAGAGTTGAAGAGTTTCGCTTTTTTATATTTAATCAGTTTCTTAAAGTTTTTACGCGTTGTATGGTAATCTTGCCTAAGGCTTGAATCAAGAGGATTTCTATGTTTTTTGTTAGAAAGTAAACTTAATTGTTTTCTTAAAGAAACACAATCCGTATCAAACCATTTTTTATGTTTCTTTGAATTCCTTTTTGTGTGAGCTAATCTAAGAGAGCGTATACAAACATCATTTATGATATCTGTGAACTGCTCTGTTGCCAAATCAATACCTTCACTATCTGTGGTAAAGGTAGTTTTTTCAAACAAAGTTAGACGTGAGAGAAACTCGTCTTGTTTTAGGGCATTAAGGAACGTTTCATCAGAAGTTTGGTTCCAAACGAATTGTTTTGGAAGAGTAAACTAACGGTGAGATCGTTGCCCAACAAATAAGTTGAGAATGGTCTGAAAAAATCGTTGGCTCTTTAACTATAAAATTTTCAAACAAGTGCATTAATTCATGGCTAACAATGAAATAATCTACAGTACTAATTCCTTTTGGGGAATGAAAAGTTATTTTTCCAAAAGAGTCACCTGTTGTTCTCCCATTTAGGATTCTTAAATCGCATGCTTTACAAATTTCAAGTAGAGACTGACCATGTTCATTGATGTGGGAGTCAAAGTTTTTCCTCCGTCGTAAGGAGCGTAAGGGAGGAAGATTATCACCGGGGACATGAATACATTGGTCTACGTCAACGAAATCTAGTGCGCAACCTGTTCTGGCATTTAAGTCATCTGTCAGCATAATAAGGCCTTCTGAACTATATTTAGCAATGTCATTTTGAAGGTCATCAAAAATGTCGGGGTTAAAATAGGGGGAATCTCTCGGGGGGATATAAATAGCACATAAAAATATATCTTGATCTAAATTGAAAAAAGTTTTATCGAGTTTGGACCATATGAAATTCGAAGTAGATGCGATTAATTCGATGCCTTGTTTAACAGCATTTTTAAATCCAAGGGCAATACCACCTGATGATCTACCATTTTTCTTATTGTGATGTTTTTTGCTAGGATTGATAAATAATTCATAACCGGGTAAATTAAACCTAAATTTTCACACCTTCCTCGTGGTGAACGCGTCCTTTGCTCAACAATATTCTACAGACATTGCAAGAACTTGATGCGTGAATTACAAAACAAAATTAGTCTTATCAGCTGGAGTTTTCGTCGATTCATCCCGGTTACATTTGCTTTGCTTTCCCTCAAAAAACGAAAGAGAAAATTCTGTAATACCAGCGAGGCGATAAAACAGCATTATTACAACAAATTTACCGCAGCAATTACTATCTTTTGGATACACTAGTATGTAGTACATAAAAATGTAGTACATGTATAAATGTTTCTTATTCATGCCCATAACATCGTTTTCCTGATGTATTGATTAATTGCTGTGTACGGAGAAGCGTACTGTTCATTTTCATATTTATAGTTTAAAACTTGTAGTGTTCTTGCAAGGTTAAATAGTAAAAGATTTATCGATCGTATCGATAAGCATCTTGTTGACATTGTCAGTTTATCCTAAATTTCATCACCTATTTTTCATAATAGCGGTGTTTTTATGCCTACCGTACAATGATCATTTAAGTTTTATAGCATTCTATTCTTACGTGTAATGTAGTTAAGTTTTATAGTTCAATTCTTAGTTTAATGTAGTTTGATAAATTGAAGAAACCTTGATCGTAGTTTTCATTGTACTTAGCTTTATCTTTCTTAGTTAAGTAGTTTTATAGGTAATGTACTCTAGTGTAAATTCACACGACTCCTAGGAAGACCATGTAAATATGATACGATTTCGTGTATAAATAAAGATTGATGATGATGATGATGATGATGATGATGATGATGGTATTCTTTATGTTGTAGCAAATAGTTTAGTGGAAAGTAGATCACCCTTACCCCAAAAATGTGTAATGGGTCCACCTATAGACGTTGACATGTCATAATAAAAGTACCACTGCCATGCCAAAAGCTTCAATTAAGCAATTTACTTCAACGCTGTGTTGATTATCAGGGATTGGTCTCCTAAGCAGGTTCCATTTTATTGATTTTTTAACTTAGCTTGACGCTCAATTCTTCTCTTCTTTTGGCACTCCTTGATGTAAAATTCCTAGAATAAAAAGATAATTATACTATAGTTACAGTTGTACTAGGTTCTATACCAGGCCGAAACACCGTTCCCGCAAGCTCTTACGCAACATGCTATCACATGCCTAGATGGGCACTAAGGGCTGAGGGAATCACTACCGCTTCGCCTTTCCCTAGGATGTCATCCATGACACTAAAGAGTCACGCATACCGGCCATCCTTCCATCACTAACTTCACCACAGTCTGTAGGCTAGCGCCACGTGACGTTGCCTTGCGTATCTCGTCGAGTCGCTTATCTGGCATGCATCAGTCACCAAATGAACTTATATTCATAATTCAAGCACGGTCATCCTGGTTACCTTCACTAGAGTCCAGATGAGCTCTACTTAGCGTGTCAGCAAGGACTAGGTCGGTTTTCCTTCACAAATACAAAATTAACATCGTGTCTGTTGTAACGCATCATTTAATGTCCTGAAGACGTTTTGGAGCCATACTAAGAGGTTTATGTAATATTGCAGCAAGAGGGTTTCGTTATTCGGCTCTACTTTCACAGTTGGGCCGTAAGTATATTGGTCAAATCGCTCGAGACCATATAGCACAGATAAAGGCTTCCTTTTCAATTTGCGCTCAGTTTGTCTCTGATGGTGTCAATGTGCGCGACGCGTACTCTAAGGGACGACCTTTTTGTAGCAGTACAGCGCCAATCCCATGTTTACTGCTATCCACTTAAATGGCAACTTCTTTTGACGCATTAAAGAGGATTAAAATAGGCTAAGCATGTGGATTCAGAGAGGTTTCTCTTTAGTTTCTTGAATGCGCTCTCGCATTCGATGGACCATACAAATGGCGTGTGTTTTCTCGTAAGAGGACGGATCTGTTCAAATGTTCCGGCAAGGTCAGGCAGGAATCAAGATGTGCACCATGCCATGCCACAAGGACGTTTTACTCCTGCTACATCAGGAACCATGAAGGTTGGAACTAGTCATAACCAGAATCCTTAGATTCAGATGGAGGGGAAATTGGGTGGAGAGGGTCTGTTGCAGACTCGTACCTAGTCGCTATTAATTGGTTTTTGGGGCGAGAGAAGATTGGATACTAGGGTGAATTGAGGCGTGCGGGGTGTCATGGGAAGGGTTCCCATGACACCCCCCACAACTCAATTCACCCTAGTATCCAATGAGAGTTTGGGCCTGTTGACAGATCAGCCTGGACTGCACTACAAGAATGACAATGGAAAAACGAAGTAAACTCATTGATAAAAGCAGAGTCGGATCTGTCCATTGTCACCTAAAATCCATTTTACCTCCAAACATGGAGGTATGTTTCCTCTCCATTCCTTCTCCAGGGTAAAAGAATGACAGTATAGAATTAAATCTGCTTTTGTTCTCAATAATTGAGCTGGATCATAACAGATGATCACCATAATAATCAGAAGAGCACTGGACAGCTTCATTTGTCTGGCTTAGCAAGGTTTCTGTCAAAATTGAAAAAAATGAATTAAAATAATAAAATACCAAGTTTTCAAGTTGAAGGGTTTCCACAAGTTTAATACGTTAATGGCCTTCAGATAAGACCAGTATACAGTTAAACATCCCGTCAGCATCCACTCACAGTGAAAGCAAAGGGGTTGCTTGTATACGCTTCGAGAGGTCAGACCACAGGAGGTCACATGCAGTGATTTTAATATACAACGTACTTGTCAGCGTAAAATATTGTTGCATATTAAATTGTGATGCAAGGGACAAAATTTTCATTTTATTGGACTTGTACTCTAACACATTAGTTAATTTGCATCTGTAGTGACATCAAAATTTGGGTGAGTGGGCGCTTACTCACCATCGTTTATTATTGGAATCTCCACCAAACTCCCTTCAAAATAAAATACTGGTACCTTTTATGGGTGTCTTTGAAAATTTCCAAGGCCTTACCCATCATCTTTTATTACCGGAATCCGCACCAAACTCCCCCCTCCCCCTGTCTGCATGGCAGCACAATAATCGTAGGCTACGTTCCTTCTGATCCACCAAGGGGATTTGTGGAAAGGATAATCTGTGGATCAGTTTCTGTAACCCAGAGAGGTTGTATAAAGGGGGCTGTCTGTGAATGGCCCTCCGCTAAACCCTAACCTGGAAAAGCGCTGGGAACAAGGTTGCGACTTACACTTTACACCTTGTTTCATATTATAAGGCAAAACATACCCCCACTCAAACCAAAAACACCTTGGGTCGGTGTTTAACAACAAAACCGCGGTCGAAACCAATTTTAATCTGACAACCCTAATATTTAAACGTTATTAACTATAAATAGTGTCTTGTATGCCAAATACTATCTCTACAATCAAAAACTCAACCATCAAGAATTAGATGTACAAGAAGGCATATAGCACCGACTAGAAAAACATTTATCTACTTTAAATGACCCACATATGAACAGATGTGAGGTCCATTAATTGTCTTAAACCGCGGTCTAAGTTAGACTTCGTTTAAATAACCGGCCCTATAAACTACTATAGTTTATAAACCACTATAAACACCCCACTCATCCAACCTTACCAGTGGCGTCGTTACCGTAATTATTCGAATTAGCGCCTTACTCCCCATTAGCGCCTGCTTTGTAATAAGCTCCCCCCATGTGTGTCGTTTTATTGAGGCGGGCCAATACATGAATTTCAATGAAATTACAAGAGGTTTAAAGAAGGGATAGAAGAAAGAAAATGATTTTTGGAACACCAACAGGGATTTGATACCCACGAAAGAACACCCCCAGGTTGTTAGTGGACAATTTTTGTGTCCATTTACTAATTTTTAACTTCAAATGCTAATTTTAGAACTAAATTGTCGTTTATTGTTTTGGTTGTAAAGGAAAAGGGAGGAGAAGGGGGACTTAAAAGAGAAGGAGGGGGAGGGGGATTAAAAGAGAGGTAGGAGAAGGGGACTTAAAAGAGAGGAAGGAGAAGGGGGCTTAAAAGAGAGGGAGGAGAAGGGGGCTTAAAAGAGAGGGAGGAGAAGGGGGCTTAAAAGAGAGGGAGGAGAAGGGGGCTTAAAAGAGAGGGAGGAGAAGGGGGACTTAAAAGAGAGGGAGGAGAAGGGGGCTTAAAAGAGAGGGAGGAGAAGGGGGGACTTAAAAGAGAGGGAGGAGAAGGGGGCTTAAAAGAGAGGGAGGAGAACGGGGCTTAAAAGAGAGGGAGGGGGAGGGGGGCTTAAAAGAGAGGGAGGAGAAGGGGGCTTAAAAGAGAGGGAGGAGAAGGGGGGACTTAAAAGAGAGGAAGGAGAAGGGGGCTTAAAAGAGAGGGAGGAGAAGGGGCTTAAAAGAGAGGGAGGGGGAGGGGGGCTTAAAAGAGAGGGAGGAGAAGGGAGCTTAAAAGAGAGGGAGGAGAAGGGGGGGGGACTTAAAAGAGAGGGAGGAGAAGGGGGCTTAAAAGAGAGGGAGGGGGAAGGGGGCTTAAAAGAGAGGGAGGAGAAGGGGGCTTAAAAGAGAGGGAGGGGGAAGGGAGCTTAAAAGAGAGGGAGCCGGAAGGGAGTGATAAATTTCTTGCTCCAAAAAAGGGGGGTGGGTATTAGAGAGGGGACTTTTTTGAGGTTTTACGATATGTTAAAATTATAACTTGTTTTTTGCTGCGTAGTTTTCATTTGAGTATTGTGAAACCGATGTTTGTTTGCTTTATTTCTTGGATAATGGAAGGATATCCGGCCCATTATACAGCGGTGCCAATTTATTATTACGTATATACGCAATATAATGCCTCCATTTGCAGGAATTATTTATTCAAATAGGCAGCAGATGTCAGTTTTTCGTCAGATATGTATATCTTTTTTCCGCTTCTTGCAGGTGAAAATTTATCAGTCAAAGCACTTCCATACTCATCAAACTTTGTGGTGAAATTGTTCGCGTATCAAGAAGAAACAGGGTTTATCTGGCTCGAAGCATTGTTGTCATTGTAGCAGAAAATCTTCACACAAGTGTGGAAAAATGGCTGGCAAGATTACCATTACCTGTAGGGGAGATCGCCAAGTCAGGTAAAATAAAAACCTACTGGCTGTGAATTTTTAGTTAAGAATAGAATTCTCCACCCCGTTTGGGGATTGTACTGAATTCATTAGCACGGCGTTTTTTACTAAGGATTTCAAGATTGATTTCATGTCAGCTCTGAGAAAACGGAGTTGAAACTGAAAACTCAACTGAAAACTCGGTTGAGTTGACTGAAATGTAAATTTTAACGATTGCTCGTAAAAACGTAGTAAACGTACAGTCGTTTTCCGGTTTAATTTTAACTGAACATGGAATTGGCAATACAAAGAACAACATTGTCGCTTGATTTGGCTCACTATATCACGTTATGACGATTAATTGAAAGTGTAGTTATTAAATATATCCGAGCTATACCCGAAGTTTACCAAACCTTTATTTATGTCGCCAATTTTTTAATCTGTCAGGAGCCCCGAATCAAAGTGAGTTTATGCCAAAAGGACAAAAAACATCAAAATGTTTATGTCTGTTCAATTTTTAGTTCCTATGCGTTTTATCAGAAGCTTCTGTTATGAGCTTCTGGTTTTATTTATACGAATTTTAAAGAAATTTCCATTTCAAGCTTCATGGACTGAGTGTCACCTGCCGCTTCAACACCAAGATCGGCCTCCGAATTAATATACTAAACTTGAATTCAAACCACAACGTTTATTATTCGTGGTTGTTATTAAAGGATTATTTTCGGGTTACAGATTAGTGACGAGTTTCGCGGCATCTTTCGATGACTGACTGTTCGAAATGAAATGAGCTTTTCTAGCGCACGGTACGCCTCTAGATCGGTTGTGTAAATATTTAATACTGATGACGTACTTACTCGGGGGGTCAGCTGACTGACAAACGTTAATTTTAAACCGGTATTTTGTATTCCTTTATTCCTTTTTTTTGTGCAAACGTAAAGGAAAAAATCCGTAATTAGATCTCTTGTAAAATATCACTTCTGCTATTTGCTGGTTTTTCAGTGTGGGTTTATTTTAAGACTGAATCAATAAACTGAATTGTTGCCATGTTACAGCAAAGACGGATATGCAGGGTGACGTCAAAGACAATTAGAAATTAACTGTTAGTCTACAGTCTGTCAGAAAAAATTCAATATATCTAATAAGAATAGAACGAGCCACCCGACTATCGACTACAGATAGGAAAACTTAAGACTGAGAAAATTGTGCTATTTTAGAAAAGGCGAAAAGTGGTTCCTTTCGACATGAAAGCTCTACTGTTCTCGTGAGATTATTATTGGAATATTTTCAGTTTGGTCACCTTCATTCATCACCTGACATGACATCTTGTCTATATTTCTGGACCTTTCTGGCACTTCATTTTATGGAAGCATTTTTGCGTGCTGGAAAGAGATGTAGAATACCGTTTTCGGTTACTGAAATGGGGCAAACTGGGCACGAAATAAAGTGCTTTATAAAACTTTGATGTCTCTAGTCTGAAAATCAAACCTTGTCATTTTGCCAATTTTCCTGAGGTTCGTGTCGCTGTCTGAGTTTCGTGCACTACCACATTGCAAGTTT
This sequence comes from Dendrophyllia cribrosa, assembly GCA_024195265.1. NCBI lineage: Eukaryota > Metazoa > Cnidaria > Anthozoa > Scleractinia > Dendrophylliidae > Dendrophyllia > Dendrophyllia cribrosa. The sequence continues at coordinate 32,101,811 of JAJLRJ010000008.1, read as the reverse complement.
GCAATGTCACGGAATCTTGTTGTCGTTCGTCATCATTTCACTTCACTGATGTCGCTGTAAAACAGGGCCTCACTGATGAATTTGCTAACCGATCACTGGACGGATCACAATTTCATTCATTTTCTCATGATATATTGACATTCAAATTTGCTTCTTATTATACAATTCTGCTCGGACATAGTTGTTACTTATAAAGCTTGGCAAAGGGTGTAGTAGCCCAATTTCAGTGAAAGCAATTCCATGTTTTTAACTCTTTATGATTTTATATAACAAAACTCATCCTCGGAGACCTAGGGGCAATTAGGTGGGGTGCGACGAAAATCGGCATAAGGCGTTCTTAAAACCTTATGCCGATTTTCGTCGCGCGGATGAACAAAACTATGAAAATTTTAAAACTTCACAATTCGCGTACCATCAGAGCACATGGAATGTTATGTATAGGTAATCATACGGTTTCGAGTTCAATTTGGGATTAATTTTAATACACGAGTGAGTTTTTCAAAAAGCTCAAATTGCACGAGCCGCTTCGGTCGCAGTCACTTACGACAGGTGGTCTATGCATCTAAAATTTAAAATCGGCAGTTGGAACACAGGCAGCCCAAGCTCACGTATCGAGCGGTCGGTAAGTGTTGCGTAAGACTACTGCTTGACCGTTGAGAACTGAATTATAAGGCTTTGTATGGGAATTGTTATCACTGGGTTGATTTTGCCGTAATTTTGTAAATACACAAAATAAACTTTTGCCATTTTCCGTGTCCCTTTCATTCCCTTTCAAAGCTCGTCCTACTGAGTAACTACACCGCAACTTCCTTACTGGCAAATATACAGCGCGCTGCTGACATTCTCTGCAGACTTACTTTACAAGCCAAAGACACCAACAAACCCAAACGTATACCTTTTATTATGACTTTCAATCCTTTACTTTCCTCGCATCTCTAACAAAATTAATTAAAAAAACATTATAATTTGCTGCTCTCTTCTGAACGTTGTAAAAAAGCTTTTAAACATTTGCCTCTTGTAGCCTTCAGACGCTGCCCTGACCTCCAGACATACTAGTGAGCTACTAGTTCAGCTAAACTCCCTTCTAACTCTACTAACCCCATCCCCAACTCCCTTGCGGTTCTTTCTGTTGCGGAAAGAACTGCGCTACTTGTCCCTACATTTCTAACGGACTTACTAAAAATTTTTTCTAACCGAGACTCAATACGTAAGGCCAAAGAAGCTTTCTTAATTTGAAAAGGCAGAACACTTGTACCTCACGGCCTCAACATTCGCGAAGAAACATAATTATTATTCATTTTTGTATTAGTTTCCTTTTATTATCTATTTCTTTTTTTCATTTTTTATTAAAAGAGGAAGTCTTCTTCGCTTACACGTGGTTTACAAAAGGGTCCTCAAAAAATTACAGTAAAAAAATAAATAAAGACATATCTATATGGTATACAATGAATCTAAGAAAATCTATGAGAAAACTAGTTAAAAATGTACGTTTTTAGCCATTTAAATAATTTACTCGAAGCATTAAATGATTAGAACTAATTATTAAAGATAAAAATAAGTTAAGTAGTATGGTAAACAAGGATTAAAAAAATGGTCTTAGATAAGCAACAATAATGGTCTTTGATCGGTCCTTGCAGTGGTCTGTTGCTTATCACTGTTTGTATTTGATCACATGTGACGCAATAGATTGTTCACGGTATCTGCAGTTTAGTTGATTTATTATTATTTCTATACCGTGGTGGTCTACTGAATAGATCCGATCTATGTGCATTCTATCTAAAGGAGAAGAATGGTTTGGCCATTCCTTGTTATCAGCTAGTTTTATTTCTGTCTATCATTGTTATTTTTATAGTCAGAGCCCTACATATTTCCGTTGTTACGTTGTTTACATGTTAGTCAACTACATAAAAAAAATGTAAATTTTACCTCATTGTACCTGAAGAAGGCTGGTTTGGTCAGCCGAAACATAGTACACCTTTAAAATTTTTAACTATGTTGTATCGGCCTTTGCTTCTATAAAATAAAACTTTTTAGGTGTACTTCAACGGTCAACCGGTACTCTTACGCAACATGACCGACCGCTCGAGACGTGAGTTTGGGCAGCCTGTGGATGGAAATCAGATTTTAATAGTAGATGTTAGTTTTCTGTCACCTTATATATGTATATCTTTTTTTCTGCTTCTTGTTAAAGCAAGAAGCGGGACTTGCATGTGAAAATTTATCAGTCAAAGCACTTCAATACGCATTGAATTTTTTGGTTAAATTGTTCGCGTATCAAGAAGAAACAGGGCTTATCTGGCTCGAAGCATTGTTGCCATTGTAAACAGAAAATCTTCAGACAAGTGTGGAAAAATGGCTGGCAAGATTACCATTACCTGTAGGGGAGATCGCGAAGTCGGGTAAAATATAAACCTTACTGGCTGTGAATTTTTAGTTCAGAGTAGAATTCAACCTGGCAAACTTATATTAAATTTATATAAATTTTTGTTTTGAATTTGTTGATGCACTTCGGTAACAGCATACATGGAGTATTAAAAGGGAGTAATCCGCCATGCCGTTGTGTTTTACACATGAAAACAAATGCTCGATGAGCTGAAACGTCGGTTTGGGAAAACGTTGGGGTTCTTTTACTTGTTATTATTGTTTGGCAAGGATATGTGACACTAATAATGAAGGAAAAGATAAGTTTGTCCCGTAATTTTCATTTTCGCTAGTAAACATTCCTTCGTGTGAGGCTGACAGACATTGCGGAGCTGAGATTAAGCAGTACGGACTGTAATTCATCTTTAAAGCATTGTTGATAAAAATAACAGTGCATTTTACCTGCCACGTGTTTGCTATCTGGAGAATAAAGGTTTAAGAGGTCCTTCTTTGGTAAAAGATATTGGTACGTGGATCTGCAACATAAGGAAAGTAGTCATAACATACAATCTAAGAAGACCCACCTTGTGTAGCACAAAACAAATCGACAGGTAAGAACTTAAAAGTAAAACAACGAAAGAGTTCTTACCTGTCGATTTGTTTTAACAATTTGGTTCTTAAAATAACAATTCGAGTTTAGGAGTGTAGGGTAGAAAAAGGTCCGATGGTTGTTTCGTATTCACGACTTCGCTCGCAAGGAGCCTTGATTTTATTGAGGATTTCAAGATCGATTTCATTTCAGCTCTGAGAAATCAGAGTTGACTGAAATGCAAATTACACCAGCTGTATGCCTGGTTAGAGAGGGAGAGAGAGACAATTTGGAGTAAAGCTTCTTGTCCAAGGAAACAGAGACCAGGTCTTGAACTAGCGACCTGTTACCACTATACACCTCTACGCCTCTACCACTTTCAGCGAAAATTATGATAGTTTTAAATTACCTTATTCGTACTAATTTTCGCGAGGCTTTAATTTCGCGATTTTCGCGATTTGTAAAAAATCGCGAAATTAAAGACTCGCTAAAATTAGGATACGCGAAAATTAAACACGCGAAATTTAATACACTTCTATAATTGATTTAATCAATGATTAGGCTGCGTTTATAGCGACATGGTAATTGTCATCAGTCTATTTATCTTCTACTTCAGCACTTTCTTCATCCGAATCACTCATTTCTTCTTCTTGTACATGTAGCTCTTTTAAAACATCTTTCGTGCAGTCGTCAAAATGTCCATTTAGGTCAGGCTCTTTATAATTAGCCAACACAAGCTCTTTGTATTTGTCAATTATCAATCTGTTCTTTGCAGTGGCTTCCATTTCAATCACAACTTTAACTGGAATTTCAATATTTTTACAATTGACTTTTATTAAGTACAATATTGCATTAGCATTTGATTGATTTGCAGTATTTGCTTGATTAGTCTGATTATAAACGCTATTTCTATTACCTAATTGCAAATCATGATTGCAAATCAATCGTCATTTAAGTGATCATTCAATAAAAAACGGTTTTCTAAGTCTGTCTTTTGTCAATTTTCGCGAAATTAAATGCCCTAAATTTATCATTTTTTGCAAAATCGCAAAAATTAATGCTCGCGAAATATTTGTGTTCCAAATTCGCGAAATTAAGTGCCCGTGAAAATTAGTACGAATAAGGTATATAATTTTTTTCACTTGTTTTCGCAGTGTCTAAATTTTGTTCAAAATGAAAATACAATTGTCTGGAGTGAAGTGTCCGAAAATGTTAGGTTTTAATGTAAGCATGATGTTTATTTGGTTAATAAGGAATTGTATTTTCTCTTCAGGTTTACCAAGTATGATTTGATTGCACTGTGCCTGGCCATTTTCATCCCACTCACTGCCATTATTCTTACTATGGTCGCAATTCTGCCAGCGTTAGGAGCACCTCCTTTACCTAACTTTGGCGACCCTACTAAGGTACGTCACATCAAAATCCACCAATTTATGAAAAATGAGAGAGTGTTATTTTAATATTGTTAATTTTAATTAAACCCTTTCACTCCCAGAGTCAATTATGGAGACATGTAGTATAGTTCTAACTTTTCAGTCTGTGGATGAAATCCTATGATGTGACCATTCAAATGAAACCTCAGTCAGCAGTACCACTTGTTTTTCAATATTTTACAAAATGAAATTTGGGATTTTTCTTGTATTTTGGTATTTGGCACTCTTGGGAGTTAAAGGGTTATAAAAATAGTAAAAATTTTATACGTCAATGGATTGGTAACTATAGTTGAACCTCCCATAAGCGACTGCCCAAAATGCAAAGCCAAGTGCTTACGTGAGGTAGTCGCTTACAAGAGGTCACGCCACAGGGGGTCTTAGTTGAAGCATATGAACCTATAATAACCAGCTACAGTATACATATCAGCACAAAATACAGTGCATTGACTATCATATTAAACTCTTGATGCAAGGAACAAAAGTTTCATTTTACTAGACTTAAACTGCAACACATTATCTAATTTGCATCTGTAGTAACATCCAAAATATGGGCGAGTGGTCACTAATAAGGGGCAAAAAACAATAGAAATTTGGTCTTTTGGAAAAGTAGTGGCTTAGAAGAGGTGGTCACTGTAGTGTACTTTCAGTATAGCTTACATGATGTATCTAGGCGTGCATAGGTTCAAGGGATGGATTATTGAAAGCATGGTGGATTAGATTCGGAGTTGTTTGTGTTATGACTAATAATCCATTTGCATCGGTTTCAATACGCGATAAGGACACAACAGTCATATATATATATATATATATATATAATTCATTTCATTCCTTTTATTTTATTTCATTTTATTTCATTTCATTTTATTTCATTTTATTTCATTTCATTTCATTTTATTTCATTTTCATTTTTTATTTATTTTATTTCATTTCATTTATTTCATTTCATTTCTTTTCTTTTCTTTTATTTCATTTCTTTTATTTTTTTTTCATTAATTTACCGTTAACATTTACTATCTTTCTTTTTTTTTTACTTAGATTTAGTTGTTATCCCATAAACATTTCACAGTGAATTTAAGTGACCCCTTACAGTCACTCATCACACATTGTCTGACCTAGATGATTAAAATGTCCATGGCGCGCAACTAATTTTACATTGTGTTGCTCCAGAAAATATCCATACCTTCCCAGCTGAAGGATTTTGGTTTAACCCCCCACCCCATCCCTCTGGAAATTCCAGTTTGGCTTCAAGAATTTCCCATGACCTTACATTATGTCTGACCAATTTTGTAAAATGAGCTATCAAAAAATGGCATGGAATGACATTTGTGGTTAAGAAAGAAAAATTATTTCTGTCCTGGCTTAACCCTTTCACTGCTAGGGTCAATGTTATGTAGACATGTAATGTATGTCTAAATTTTTAATCTGTCGACAAAATCATGATTGTGTTGTGAACATTGGCCGTTTTTATGCTAGAGACGTTAATATCGTCTGAGACGTTAAAGTCGTCTCGAGACGACTTTAACGTCTCAGTATAAAAACGGAAAATAAGCCAGACGGATTTAACGTCTGACGACTTTAACGTCCTATTTTAAGTGCGTCGTTCAGACGCACTTAACAGACAACTTTAACGTCTCAGACGTTAAATACGTCTGGTATAAAAACGAGACGGCCTTAACTGGGACGAATTTAGCCCTATTTGTATATTCGCGCTCTTAAAATTTATTTGGCGATGAGTTTAGTCGTGTCCAGTCACTTCTGAGGATAGCTTTTTTAAGAAAATCTTGTGTTTTTTCTGTTTGGCCGTCTACTTTAATGCGTCCCGTTTTTATTCCAGACGCATTTAACGTCTGAGACGTTAAATACGTCTAGACGACTTTAACGTCTCTAGCATAAAAACGGCCATTCAATTGAAACCTCTTCGGCAGTACTTTCGCATGGTACCATTTCTTTTTCAAATACTTCACAAAATGCAATGTGGGATTTTTCTTGAATTTTGATTTTTTGCACTCTTGGGAGATTCAGGATTAAATACAATTTTCCGTTCCATTCTGTGTAGTTAGAGCACTAAAAAGAACCCTTAAATTGGGTAGAGCTTACCGTGATAGCTTACTGTAGGGAGTATCTCTTGCTTCTCTGAGTTTCTGCAAAACTAACGGCTCAATATTTTCCAGGGATTTGAACCCAGAGGAACAGACCTCAGTGACCAGATTGTGACGTTTGAGAATATTTATGAAGCTATCAACAAAAAGCGCACACTTATTACGATACTTCCAGCTGCAAAAGGAGGTAAAGTGGGACCAGCTAAGAGCTTCCAAGAAAATGATGCAGATACAGTCAAGCGTAAACGGCGCTCAGTGCAAAGTTCACTTGAACCTCCTCTCCCTAAATACGTATATTATTCCATGGTGCTTGTCTTCAAGGCTTCAGACCCAGAGCAAGACTTGTTTGAGGCAAACAAACTTAAAGCCATCTGTTCCATGGACACTGATGTTGTGCGATTAAGCCCATTGTTTGAGTCAAATTGCGTTTTGAGTCAAATTGGTGGTCGATGTTCCTCAAGCTGGTCTCTTGGAAATTATGTTGCACTGTTGAACGACCATAAATCATGTCAAGATATAACTAATGAAGATGTGAAGAAAATGAAAAACTTGTTGAAGAATTGTTCATCGTATTTTGTGAAGCAGACTCTGAAGGCTGATTGTGAATACCCAGACGTGTCAATGAACATAACATCTAACTGCCCATCTGTGCCACCAGACTGCATCAAGCACACTGCTGTTTACAACATTTTTCAGTATCTTGTAGACAATGAGTTCATGGTTACATCAAATAATGCCGTTCTTAAATATACTTTATCCATTCCACCAGTGCGGTGGCGCGGAAATTTCTTTTATGAAGAGATCTATGAGAAGTTAAAGGACAAAAGCCCTGTAAAAGACGGTGTAGAATTAGCGGCCTTCGAGTTTGGGAACTTTAGGTACGACAAATTTGCCAAAGAGCTTATTGCTGAGGTTATTTTTCCTGCTCTGGCTATGATAGTTGTGTTTTGTATCATGTGGTTTTTCCTGGGTTCTTTCATTCTCACTTTTTGTGGCCTCTTTAGCATAATTTATGCTTGTGGTCTTTCGTACTTTCTTTACAACATTGTTTTTGGTATGGATTTTTTCCCTTTTCTAAATGTTCTTACTCTGGTATTCTTGGTGGGTATTGGGGCAGATGATACATTTGTATACTATGACATATGGAGGCAGACACGGGCTGCAAACCCTAATGCAAACATCATGCAGTTGACTCTGAAGACATTACGTTATTCTGCTCTCTCCATGCTGGTAACAAGTTTGACAACAGCATCAGCATTTTTTGCTGGGGTGTCTTCCACCATCACTGCCATTAAGTGCTTTGGAATATTTGCAGGTACATCCATCTTAACCAACTACCTTCTGATGATCACTTACTTCCCAGCGGTGGTTGCTCTACATGAAAAGTGGGTGATGAAGTACAATGACGGTCAAAAGTCGAATGATCTGACATCAACTGAGTTGAAAGAAGAACCAACTGAGGCTGTGGCAGCACCAGTTCCACAAGACATGTCAAAAGACAGGGAAGCAGCAAGCAGTCGTGATAATCAAGAGCAGATAAGTTTGTGCATTTTGCAGATTGTCGACTTTCCTTGCTCTCTTGCAGTATCAGCCACAGATGGTATTCAAAGATTCAACTCTAAGTTTTTTGGCCGTTGGTTGCCATTCGTAGTCATTAAGTTTCACTGGATTTGGGTAGCCCTGCTAGTTTGCCTTACAGCTGGATTTTTGTGTGTTAACTTTGTAAAACCTCGCCTTCAGTTACCAAAAAGTAAGGAGTTCCAAATGTTTTCTTCTTCCCATCCCCTGGAGCAGTACAATTTAAAATACAAGAGCTTCTTTAGGTTTGAGCAGAGTGGAAGTTCAAGCATACAGCTGATCTGGGGAATTAAACCTGCAGACAATGGCAAACATTTTAACCCAGATGACAAAGGGACCCTTGAATTTGATGAATCATTTGGCAATCTCTTAACCCGAGAAGGACAGACATTTCTACGTTCCCTGTGCAAATCTGCTGAAAAGCAATCATTCTTTGCTGCATTTTCTGGGAACGAGGGATGCCCAATAGAAGCATTCATCTCAAGATGTGCAACGAATGCAGGGTACAATGCTACCGTTTTTCCACTCCCAGCTAAAGACGCTGAAACATGTCCTATGAAATTGGCCGATCTTGAAACAGGATTTTTGTTTGATGCTAACAGTAAAAAAATCAAAGGATTTAGGATTAAAATTTACACCAACCAAGCATTCACAACAGGCTTTACCGTTATAAATGATGTCCATAACCAAGTGAGTTCTTGGTTTAAAACTGAATTGTCCAAAGCTCCTCCAGGGCTGCAAAATGGCTGGGTTGGAAGTTGGTTATTCAGCTTTTACGGTCTACAGATTGGCCTCTCACAGGGCACATTCTCATCTTTGGGCATATCAGTAGCGGTATCCTTTTTTGTCATGTTGCTCACAACGCTCAACATCTTCATCAGCATCTATGCAATCATCACCATCATTGGAATTATATCGATTACCATTGGATCTTTGGTATTAGCAGGCTGGCAGTTGAATATATTAGAGTCCATCGTGATGTCAGTGGCCGTGGGGCTGTCTATTGACTTTACCATGCATTACGGCGTGGCTTACAGACTGGCCCCAGACAAAAGCCAAAGAGAAAGCAGGGTACGCTACTCACTGGTGCACATTGGATCAGCAATAACCATGGCAGCACTAACAACATTTCTGACAGGTATGATTTTTTTCTTGCTTTCTTTGGTTGCTGCCTACACGGCATTCTATCTGAGTGTTTCTTATATAAAATCGTACAATGATTGCTGAAGGATCTGTCGCATTGCAAATTGTCATCAGCTTCTACTTTGTTGATTGAAAACACGAGTTGGCAATATCGTGTATTCACACGACAGACTTCTAGACACCTCAACTTCGTTCTCAGGTTGCTTTCCTCTCAAGGGAGGAAGACAGAAGACCGCGTGAAACGAGGTTGCACATACTGGCATTGCAGCAATCGTTCACATGTCAAATGTTAGTTTGCCAACTCAAAAAAGTTGTCGAAAAGGTGGGCAAGAATAGAAACAAGTTTTATTCGTCGCCAACAGTTTACCAAACACGTTTTTCAACTGTTATGTGACGTTCACACACGCCAACTTAAAGGGGCATTGTTACGCAGATTTTGCTGTGTTTTGGTCAAAATACACTAAATATATGACAAAGTACCTTTGCTCAAACATAAAATTGCTTTTAGAACACCAAGAAGATAATATCAAGTGATTTCTTCAAGGAAGAACAAACCATAATAAGTTTTTCTGCGATTTTTCCACGACTCTTGGGAGGAACTTTAAAAAATTGGCCAATTTTTTCAAGTTGCAATCCATTTCCATCCGCAGCCATCCGCAGCCAAAGATAAGGAATACTAGTTTCTGAGCACTGGTAGAGTATTTGTTAACAAAACTGGACCATTATTTTAAGGTTTCCATTGAAACAAATATGTTTTTTTGGCTTTTCAAAGTGATACTAAAAATAGGTGGCAGTGTCCCTTTAAGTTTGTCGTGTGAACGTGCCTTAATAGAGAGGTCCGTGCAAACGGTAGGTATACTGTCAGAGTGTCAGTGGATGTTATTTATCAGGACTTCGGCTTTGTCCATAATAATGGAGCAAGTTTACAACTAGTCTCCCACGTAACCGTTATTTGTCTCGTCACGCAATGCACCTCCAGGAGGAGCGTTGCCTGACGAGACAGATAACGGCTGCGTGGGAGACTAGTTGTCCACGTTATTGATGTATATTGTAATTTGATAACATAAAACAAATTGTTCTCTCAATGTTCTCAATGCTATTATATTTCCTCAGTTTCTATCTGTTCCGCAAACAATTGCGGCCCCTCTTGATTAATTACCCCCTTCTTTTTTAGGGAACTTTTCAAATGTCATGTCACTATTTAGGGGTGAAGAATAAACAAACACAATATCTATTGATGTAAATTGTTCTGTAGAACAGAACTAATTTTTTGGCGCTTGTCAAAGGTACTTTTTCAAATAATATCACTTTCCCTTATTTTAGGATTGATGATGATGCCGGCGAAAGTGCTTGCATATTTCCAGCTTGGTCAGTTTTTGATGTTAGTCATGGTGTTCAGCTGGCTTTATTCCACCTTTAGTTTCTTATCAATCTGCACCATGATTGGTCCAAAGAATGATTTTGGTCAGCTGAGCATCACTCGCTTATTACGGCACTGTGGTCTTTGCCGAGTCGCACCCGCGGAAAACTCTGCGGAAAAATCCCCGGAACCTGCTGAAAAGAATGCACTTGTCACTATGGATCAACATGTCGTCACTGATCCATCTCCAGGAGAAACAACGGCACTCTGAATTGCATGGCTCTTGACAAGCCCTATCTGGTCATCTGGAACAAACAGACTTGACTGTCGGCAAGTAACTTTTCATGGCACAAAAAATGTTTTTTTGCTGCGAAGCACTCACGTTGAATGATAATATTGAAATTCAGTTAAGATTGAGTGCTGAAAAACTGTTACAAAGACAGTAAGACATTTTGGGGATAACTCCTTTATCAGCATTTGTGTTCTCACGAGACAAACGCTCGTGCTCACTGATGAAGGGGTTATCCCCGAAACGTCTGACTGTCTTTGTAACAGTTTTTTCAGCACTTAATCTTAACTAAATTTCAATATTATCAATTAACTTTTAATGCTTACTTGCCCATTGAAGAATCTCTTCTGACTGCTTTAAAGCTATAATAAAAAATTACCGAGAAAGTTCCTTACTAGGCATCTACACCTTAAAAGCAGCTTGCCCTTTAAATTTTAGTAATCTTAAACCCCTTCCAAAAGGTCATTAATTAAGAGATAGAAAATAACGCACCTACAAACATAAGAGGGAGTTAATGAGATTTAAAAGTTTTTAAATTTGAGCTTTTGAGCTTAGACTGTAGCTGTTTACTAAGTTTCTAGGGTTCTCAGGGTTATCCTTCGTTCAGTGAAACAGGTTATAAAAATGTCAAATGTACCAATAAATTGTGTGGTGACTTAAGTCTACTAAAAAAGCGATATCACTGAGATCCCAGCAGTAATTAATGGTGTCAGAGATGGCAAATTTCACCATTTTAGTACTTCTTGATAAGGAGAACCCAGAACGTTGATTTGATTTTTCCAGACTTCCTCTTGCTGTAATTGGGTTTGCATAGTTCAATTAAAGTATGCATAAAGTGACCTATAAAGTAAGGTGACATCATCCCCTGTTTTCATAAGCTAAGCTGATATTAAATGAATATTACGCAACCAGAACAAGAGGCATTATAGGAACCAAATGATGTAAATAATACTTAACTATTGCATGGCTATAAATGCCGTGGAAAATATTCCAGAACCACTTATTTAATATTTGTGGTGAATGTGGACATGTTGTGTTGTACTGGGGTTACTGTAAAAATCATAATTATATAGCAGTCAGTTAATCCAGTATTGTCAGCACGGCTATTATCCTTTAATTTCTCAGAACTGTCCAATTTGGGATTTAATTGGACAGTTTAGTTTGAGACAGTTCCCATAGTTTTCCTTGCGAAGCTGTATTTCTTCACTAGCTATATAATTAATAAGTAATAGGACTACATGCTTGTCCAATTTGGAAATAATTGGATTCAAAAAATTCCTCTGACAGCCAAATTGGACTTGACCTACGGCCTCATCCAATTTTGGCTGTCCTCGGAATTTTTTTCATCCAATTATTTCCAAATTGGACAGCATGTAGTCCTATTACATATACTAACATTAAGGGCCGGTTATTTAAACGATGTTTAGACGGTGTTTAACAAAACCGCAGTCTAAACCAATTTCTATCTGGCGAACCCCAACTCTGTTTACTGCAAACAGTGTCAAGAAGGCGTATAGCACAGACAGAAAAACAATTATCTACTTAAAGTGACCCACTTATTAACAGCTGTGAAAGTCCATTAATTGTCTTAACTAAGTTAGACTTCATTGAAATAACCGGCTTTAAGTGTCTGCACAGGCAGCCCAGCCATGCGAAATTACGTTCGACACTCGAAGGAAGACCGCTCTATTGAGGTTTTGCACGGCAGCCATGTTGCATGGTAGGAACAATGAAAATGTTTTGCATTAGAAAGAACATTCTTTCCCATGGGGAAAATAATCTATTGTTCCTGCCATGCAACATGGCTGCCGTGCAAAACCTCTATAGTGATTGCAATTAAGTAATTAATCGTTGCAACTAAACAAAGTTGAGATGGGAATATTAAGGTTTCCAGTTCACTGTTCTGAAGTTAGCTTTTTTTAGTAAATACAGATTACTTGTGTATGCGGATGCATGTATTTTCGTTTTATGGAATAACAGGTGTGTTTTAACCAAAGATTAAGTAGTTCAGGGAAAGGAGCCGGAAAAATGTCTGCTCTCATAGGATAGAGAAATGGAGTAAATAAAAAAAATGAACAGAGAGAAATAAATTTCACTTGTGAAAAAAATTACTCTTCAAATGTGGAACAGTATAACTAATGAAATTTTCATAGTGATAAAATTGGTCTTACAGTTTCATAATAAGAGTACCAACACAATAAAGCTGATAAATACTGTTTTTAAGTAACAGTAACAATAGTTTATTTATTTTTTAGATGTCAGTTGTATTTTACAAGCATATTAATTTGCATCACATTTTATTTATAAGCTTATGTATTAATAAATAATGTAATAATAAAGTGTTTGAAACCCTTGCGCATTTCGTATTTTGTTCAGTTTGCTGGACTTGTTACACTGTAACTGTTCTTCGGACGCAATTAGAACGCAAAGGATAGTGGGAAGGAGAAAGAAGACGAGACTTCGACTTCCATTTTACTCTTCCAGGTTTTCTGGAGCCCTGATTGCTTTCCTTTGGAGCCCCTTGGAGCCCTGAAAAAGTCCCTTTTTGGTCTTGGAGCCCTGGAGTCCCCCTTTTTTGTTCTTAACCCTTTAGGATCTTAACAGTTTCTTTAGAAGCTAACAGCAACCTTTCAGTTTATCCTATTTAAAGTAAATAGTGTTTGATTAAGAAAATACATTTCCGCGATATCGTCCTCACGAGGCAGCTTTTATCACAAATACAAATTCTTTAATTCTTTTTAGCAATAAAGACGTTTGCATCGAAGAAGTTTTTGAAGGTTTTGTACTAAAATTATTGGAGTATTCCGCCACCGCTCCGGTGTGCAGTAAGAAGGCAAAGGCGTAGCCAACATTTGGAAGACCGAGGGGGGGGGGGGGGGGGGGGTCCCAAAGCTCCCGAGAGCGCCGAAGGTATAGAAAAGGTGCGATTTTACGATCGCCGTAGGCGCGAGCTTTCATGGGGGTCCGGTCCGCATTCTCCTCCGAGAAATTTTAAAAACTTAGGTTGTCTGAGACTGATTCTCGTGCATTTTGAAAGCAGTTTGACATGAAATAAGGCGGCTTTCTGACAGATTTGCCGTTCACTCAGCTAGGATATCAGAAAGAAGAAGGCGCCGCGGATGCTTCCGTGCAAAGGTGTCGATTTGCCAACTGTAATGCATGTTCATTAGAGCAAGTCCAGACTCTCGCTCGCTGGTCATGGTCGCCCTCAAGTATGTCTTTAGTCGGCGCAATGTGCTGAAAGATCGATCACGTTCTGCTGATGTGATTTGCAACGTGCATAAAATTTGCAGCATCCTGTGCACATTTGGATAGAGAACATAGTCGCATTCTGCCAAAGCCTAAATTGCACTGCTGGGTGTTTCGTGATACGCTGGCGCACTTAGCCATTTGCACCGCCAACGGACGATATCCACATCAGCAACCTGGACTGATGGAAGGTCATAGTCTGCATAGTACTGAAAGCAGCTTGCACAGGGTTCCCCTCTCGAGAAACTAGACGAAGGCGCTGAATCCCACACTGATCGCAGGCCCGTATACACAGAAGGCCCGGATTATGCATCCTTTTATCATAAACCCTCAATATATATGCGATGCCTTTTCAACTTTTTTTTCCTTTTTTTATTTCGGCGGAAGAAGGGGTTACGGTTATGTTTTCCTCTTGAACATTTGTTATGGTCAGAACCCAAAAGAGGGGGAACCGGAAACCTTGGAACTTCCCCTGGCTACGCCCCTGGAAAGGGCGATTAAAAGGGAAAAGAAACAAAATTGAACACTCAGTTGATAAAGTAAATTGTCCTCCGTAAACAGATTCAATTTAAGCTGAAGTTTCGAGGGCTGGAAGGACTAACGATGGACTGAGCCTCGGCTTTGAAATCTTTTAACGCACGGTAGCCAATTCAACTTAGTTGATAGCAATTTGTAGTGTTTCAATTCCCAAGCAACGCAACACCACAGTTTCCGAGAAGCTAACAGTAACCCTTTTTATCTGTTCTCGGGGGGATTGACGGGGGCCGTGGGCGACTCCCATGTGAAAGGCACGGGGGATGTTCGTCCCGTACCATTCATATGGGAGTCCCCCCTCCCGGGTATCTGCCTTGCCACAACCTAGCTTATTCCAGGCGAAGTGAAAGTCTGAAAGATGGCGTGCGGCGAGGAAAAAAAGTGAGTGATGACGCTCGGAATATTTATCATCCGTGCGCCGCTTTGACGCTTCGAACAGGCTAACATAACCACAACCGTCCATTCATAGATATAAATCCCAAGGAAACTTATGTAACGCAATCCAGGAATAACGTTAAATGCCGGTTATAGGCCCACTACAAGGGACAAACAACCCGCATCGCGCCAACTCCACAGCAGCGGTCCCTACACATTTCAACCTACCAGGCCACTCTTTCGCGGAAATGAGACTCATCCCGCTTGAACTCCAGCCTACCATCAATACTTCCCGTCGAAAAGCACGCGAGGCCTTTTTAATTCATAGAGGGAACACTTTGTCACCAGAAGGCATTAACCGAAGGAACGAACGCTGAACTCAGTTTTGTATCATACACTACAAATGTCATATATTATTTTTATCTTATGTTTACAAGTGCGCTGTCTACATGTCATGTATTAGCCAATCATTTACAACCATGTAATTTTCAAATTTGAGGAGCCGTTACAATATTTTCTTTAGTATCGGCCCTGGCCCTGAGGAAGACTAATACTATTAGTCGAAATATTGTCCATTAATAAATCTGCCCTTTGCCGTAGTGCCAGCCTTGCATTCAGTTTTGTATTCTCACTACACTTTGGTAACAAAACATCATTCCGGTTGTATCCCCAATAAGCACACGACAGTTCCCCCAAATTTGCACTAAATTAACTAAAACAACGCTTATTTATCAAAATATAATTTGCTTGCCAGCCAAACAAACCCTTACGAAGTTGTATAAGTCCTTGCCAGGATCTTATTACCCCCCTTGTCGATATGTCGGGAAAATCGCCGAACATCGCAGAAATCTGGGACGCGTCGGGAAAAAGAAACACTCCCGATTTTTCCGATTTGTCCCCGACCATTCCAGATGATCGGGGATGTCTACGATTTCGTGTTTTCATAAGTCGGCAAAATCTGGGACGGTCGGGAAAGAACGAAATCCCCTATCGTTTGGGATTTTCCCGAAATTTTATAACCGGTATTTTACGGTATAATAGTCAAAGGGCTCTGCAAGCCATCTCGTTAATACGATGAGGTAAGGTTCATTTTAGAGACCGCAAGAAACCAAACTTAGGCAGTTACTACTTATCTTGCAACAAAGACCTTCAAAGAAACTCTAGCCCTATTATTTTTCGAGCTAGCAAACAAATGACGGCATGACTAAACATTCTAAAGACGTAAGAGCTGAACTCTAAAGATCTACTAGTACACAACACCACGAAACCCACAGGAGTCATTTTAGGCCTGTCAACATAGTCCCTAACTGCCAATGGAAATGGCTTGTTGAAATGCTTGGTTTGTCATTCAATTGCTCACTCCAGAAACTATTAAAATACCATAATACTTTTTAAAGTGCAGGCTTGGGTGGTGCTTGACTTCTCTTGCATACTGTTGCATAATCAAACCGTAATTTTTTTATCAGTATCAGCACATGGCACATCGAAGCATGTAGCTAAACCCAATAATGACAATGATTCAGTATTCCAAAATAGAACAACTATCTATTTCTGTACCCGTTCCCGTATACTCCCGTTTACTGACTACATCTTGACTATCTTGTTTACGCTTACGCATTACCGAGATAAAAGTAGAACTTGGTCGGTTGGTCCAGTGCCTTCCCGGTTGAGACCGTGTGAACAACGCCCATTCCCCACCCTACCCTTGAAAGAAATCCCGTAATTCGTTCCCGAAGCAAAGTTATGCAAAGTTATGCTCTGTAAATAGGTGTTTGTTGCCCTGTTTGGATCAATTTTTAAAATCAATATGAAGGAAAACGTGTTCCTTTTTATCCCTAACTTGATTGGTAAGTACTTTGTAGCTCTTCATCGCCAGATGAGAAAATTTTTGGTTAGTACACCGCGGTGTTTTTATATTTCAAAGTGCTCGTACAAATGACAGCTGTTCGCAAAGCGAGCGCCATATTTCAAAACAATAAGTAACCTTTATCCACAAATTAACAGATCTCTAGCTAAGGAAACAATTCCTTTTTCACAGGTTATGCAAGAATCGTGCTGGCCATACTGTCGTTCTATTTTATGCCGACCGACTATATTGTTGCTGCTAATATGTATCTTCTCAGTGGCTTGCTGGATGCATTCGACGGACATGCTGCAAGATATTTCAATCAAAGTGAGACATAGTTTATTATTGAATTCGAATGTATTTTCTAGTTTTCAAATTTCTACTAAATTGCCTTTCATCTGAGTTTGTTGCAAACGATTTTTGATTCTGTTTGAAATTGTTTGCGCGCAATATGATAATATTCTGATGTGCATTTGTAATGCACAGTGAAAGTTGCGCGTATTAGGTGCGGTTACAAGGTACCTTACCGCGGTAAATGACCCTTTTACCACGGGAAAATTCATTTACGACGTGTGACTAACTTTCCCGTGGTAAATTCTACATTTAGGGCATTAATTTACTGTGGGATTTTTTTACCATTTAGCATGGTGTGTGTCATTGCACCTATCATGCCCCCTGGGTCTATTTATTTCAAGCGCATTTGAGGGGGGGGGGGAGCTTATTATAATTAAGTGAAACATGATGTCATCATGAACTACCTGCACATGGATAAATGTCCATCAACCATACTTTAGTATTGATCAATGAAGTGTTTATACGTTCATGATTACTGTTAATTGCACTGTATGATTATTTTTTAGTACCAGTACCAGTGATATTGCCTGAATTTGTACAAAGGAAATATACCTGTGATACAGTCTGTTGTTTATTGTTTTGGTTGTAAAGGAGAAGGGAGGGGGGGGCTTAAAAGAGGAGGGCTTAATAAATTTCTTGCTCCAAACAGGAGGTGCTTATAAGAGGGGGGGGGGGGGGGGGGGGGGTGCTTAATAGAGGATTAACAGTATTGCAAAAAGGTTGATGAAGGATGTGGTGTGAATTTTGAACCCACTCTCCCTAAACTCTTTTACCACCATGTCTCTTACTTGCCAAATTTCCTGTATTTTTCTGGAGTCTCCCAGGTACAGAACAAATCTCCCATGTATGTATAATTATTCATTCACAGCAACAACAAAAATCATATTCTGTAAATTAAAATAATCTTCTTTCTTGCCTGCACTTTCTAACATCTTTGTCACAGAAACTTAGAACGCCATTTGTCAGGTAATGTAATAGAGATTTACAGACAAGCTGTAAATCGCAGTTAATTGAGCGTGCACTAGAGTCCCATTTGGGTTTTTTTTTTTTTCTGTCGCATGACTAACTCTGAGGCTTTACATACCAGGCACAAATGTACTGGACCATTATGTCTTTATTGCCTCAAAATGTACAATGAAGTACAAAGTCTATTCTCCAAGCCATGTTGCAATCCAGTCTGGTACTTTTATAAGATTGTATGGGTAACAGCTTTATAATTATCCCCATTCATGTCTCTTGAATGCCTTGTGAGTTCCTGTGATGCTATGGTATGTTATTTGCCATTGGGTTAGTTTTAGACGTGTGTTTAGCTATAAAAGGTATATTTTAAGTTCAAAGCCACATTTGCGTGTCTAGCTATAAAAGGTCTATTTTAAGTTCAAAGCCACATTTGCTTGCTGTCTTGCTTACTGAAAGGTCTTCCTTAAGTTTGTAAATTTATAATTCCCACCCTCTCTCCTTTTGGAGGTGACTTTGTGGTCATTAATATAAATAAATCTGGGGTCGCCTCTCAAGTTCACTTTGGGTTAAGTCTTACAGTGACTTCCCCAAGCTTTGTTTTTTCTAGCTTGTTTTAGTTGTGCTAGTTTTAAGCTCAGTTATTTGCCGTATTCTTATGATCCAGCATGTGCCGGTGGTGTCGGCTCATAGCTTAAGTGCTAGAACGATAAATTGGCTTGAGCAATATAACTGCCTACACTCGTTCCATTATGTAGCCAATGCTGGCCCGAGGTTTCAGCTCGCAGTGACATGGAGAGTTAGGCTTTAAGGTCACGTGAGGTTTTTGACCTACCAGTCTGATTCGGCGTGGGTATTTGCTGGGGAGATAGGTGGGGCTTTTTAGTCATGCAATGGAAGTCGTATGTCACGCCGCTTGCAGAGCAGTGTCCCCCTTTAATGCCAATACTTTGTTTTGTTATTGCACCAGTATCTTAATTAAATATAGCTATAGGAACTGCAATATTAAGTAGTTATTTTTGGAAAGCTCAACAGAAAATGACATAATTTTCTGGCATTTTAATTACTAGGTGCCCCTTGGATACCCTCCCTATACCCCAAGGGAAATGTAAATAATGGATTGGGGGGGGGGGGGGGGGGGGGGAGGTTGGTCACAAAACTAAAACAATCTTCAGATTTCAGATCTCTAGAGGTTGGCATCTCTGAAGTGTACCCATGTTTACATTATTTCTTTTTTTAATGTTCCTAAATGTATGTTTGCAATCTATTTAAAAATTAATTAGAATGTCACTACTGTCAGTGTTAGTTTTCTTAAAAATTATTTGTATTTGATAGGTACAACGTTTGGTGCTATGTTGGATATGCTTACTGACAGGTAACTGATCAAAAATGTTTATCAGTTATCTAAGCTAGGTCAAGGAATTTATCGATTCATGCCTTACTTGAAATGCATAGAGTTTAAGTTAAGTTCTGGCTAAGCTGTGCCCCTTATTAAATTGAACTAAGACATTGCAGAAAAATATTATAGGGAGCTTCAAAACATGATGATGGTTAAGTGCCAAGGAAACTGTCACTTGATATTTGAATAAAAATAATTTATACTATTTTAAACTACTTTGCAATTGTTGCAATTAGTTTAATTTGTCAAGTGTGACTGAATTGTACAGGAGCTGAATTTGTCTAGGGATGGCTTTCCAGTTCAAATAGATAAAGGAAAATTAACAGTTACTGTTGCGTGTCACATTCTCCACAAAACGTGTTATAATTTGACATTGGTTAATTGTTCTGCAGGGAACAACAAAGGAATGTAACAAAACATAAACACACATGCAGAGGCATTGTTTTCGCTCATTTAACAAATTGTTTTGTGCCGATCTCCCTGAAGTCACTCATTAAAACTAGTTAGGGATATTGAGAACCCACATCACTTCTGGTAAAGAAGAGAAGATGTAGTCCTTGGTGTTCTGGTTTGTTTGTGTCCTGCCTGTGCTTATGTGGGTTGAGTGAGATCATGAGTGGGTTATATACAATGCCATTAGGGTACCTTTTTCTATATTGAGGTGCTATCTCACCTCTCAAATAGATTATAAAGCACATTTAAAGATGTACATGCGTTATACATAACTGAGTATAATTATACCAGTAAACCACATGAAATGTGTAGTTTTTATATAACAACAACAAACCACACATTTCTACATGTATGTTTTATCAGTGTAGTAAACCACTTTAGATGTTGGACATTAGCACTTGAAAAGCTTGTAAATCACTTAAAATATCTAGTTTGTTGTGTTCTTCCAACATTCCACTTGGTTTATTGAGCCGATAGATCATAGAAATGTGTGGTCTATTGCTTATATAACTACAGGTACATGGATTCTGCGGCATATTCAGAATACATAATTATAACAATTCCACGTGGGACTTGTTTTTTATTTAATTTCAGATGTGTTACCACAGCACTGCTTGTAATGCTGGGTCTTTTCTATCCAAAGTACATTTTTGTTTTTCAAATGCTGATTTGCTTGGATATTGCAAGTCATTGGATTCATGTGCAAAGGTAAATGTTAATCATTTTTTCAACAAACTCCTAGAAATCTGGTTTTATCAATGACAGAAACAGAAAAGTAATCTATTTACAGCGATCTTACCCGCACTCCTGTTGAGGTATGGAGATATGGCGGCCACCTTCAGATGAAGAGAAGTACAACAGTGAGTACATAACAAGGGGGGGAG
Organism: Dendrophyllia cribrosa; assembly: GCA_024195265.1. Classification (NCBI taxonomy): domain Eukaryota; kingdom Metazoa; phylum Cnidaria; class Anthozoa; order Scleractinia; family Dendrophylliidae; genus Dendrophyllia; species Dendrophyllia cribrosa. Next base: position 32,080,908 of record JAJLRJ010000008.1, on the reverse strand, counting down.
GCGAGGGTGGGAAACAACAATCCGAAGGTGGCTGCTTGGAGTGAAGTACAGGTAAGAAAGCTGGGTGACCTCTTACAAAGCGCTTGAGTCTTCTATCGAAATGATAATGAATTCATGGAGGCGATACCTCTTATACTCGCTTGGGTAAGACCGCTGAAAATAGTAATCTATTTACAGCGATCTTACCCGCACTCCTGTTGAGGTTTGGAGATATGGCGGCCACACAGAGGAATATAACTAAACCCAGGACACAGCCCAACAGGACAAGGAGACCACATAATGACTCCCAATCTAAAAGAGAAATCCCAAGCCTTAAACCAAAATACACCCTAGCCCGCGGGGAGAGACCGTGGAGAAAGGGAAACGAAAACAAAATTAAGATGGAAGTGGACGTTTAAGCACAGAAGAAGCTGGGAACGGAAAAGCGGCAACAAAATTCTTTAAATTGTTGAAGTCAGAATAAACGCGGGAAGCGTCAGGAGTGGACTGATGCGAAGATGCATCAGAAGAGAGAACATCAGCGGGGGCACCAGCACGGATGACATCAGCTAACTTGATGTAGTATAGAGCAGTCTTAGGACTTGACCAACCAACATGTGACATAACGTCTGCCAGCGGGGAGCCCGACAAGGTTAGAGTAATGGCGCAACCTGCACGGAAGCTATGAAGTGCTTCACCATTGTCTATCTGGGCGTCTTTGAGGTACTTCTTTAAGCGAGATTCAGCGGTAGAGCTTGCAAGCGGTTTATCAACTACATGGCCCTGCCGGTTGGTTGTGCGGAACAGGTATCCATTACAGAGCGAGATTCCCAATTCGCGCGAGACGGCGACGTAAGTCTCAATGCCCCTTATAGGACAAATAGCGGGATTAGGATGACGTCGTATGCCAAAAAGGTTCGAGGACCCATCTCTTAGAGTCTTTCCCCAAATGTGATTAAACAAAAAGCCGTTGTCATCTGGAAAGCGGGCTATTTCAGATGTCTTTGCCTGTCCCAGGTCGCTTCCCCTGTCCCCGGAGAAGAACAGAGTTTTAAAGAAAGCTTGATCTCTTGCAGTAACGTATATCTCAGAAGGGGAAAGCGAAGGGAGGAGAAGGCGCTTCTCAAGGTGGCGAGAAAGCAAAAGGAGCTTATCAATAAACAGAGGAGTAGCCTGTTTCGGGGTGACACGAGCCTGAAGTTGTTCTGCGGTAACCTCTTTTAGGTATTGCTTGACTTGGAGGTCAGTCGCTGGGTTGCCAGGAGAAGCGTGCGATTCCAGTCGCCTTGGCGGCCAATATCAGAGAAAATGGAGCGGAGTTTACCAATATAGGAGTCTACCGTGGAGTAGGCAAGTCGTAACGGGCATTCACAAGAGGAACTATCTCTATGGCCGAGATGAGGGCATCCTTGTCTGTGAACTCGTGTTTTCCCTTTGGAATCCTTAAATACTAGGAAACGGCAGACATCAAGGGGGGGTAGCGTCAAACAGAGTTTTTTGACCTGGGAGGGCGCATAGAAAACTCTCCAACTCGGACTTTCAAGATTGTTTTTGTTTGGAGTAGGCTGTTGACAAACGATTTGACTGGAGCGCGTTAATTCGCTCGTCGATAGCAGTAAGGCTAAATGTTACAGGGGACGGGGAGGACACTGTAATACGACGTCTGCTATATCCGCAATTCTGACAAAACCGGAAGGTATGATCATTGGCATAATAACAAGCGGGACATGCCACTGCTGGAACAAACAAGCGAGGGACTGGGGGAAGGGCCTAAACAAAAGAAAGGAAGGCATAAGCAAAGGGGAAAATACAAGACTGAGGAAAATAGTGCAAAGAGGTATATTTAATGCACAATCAAGCAAAACTAAATTAAATCGACATTTGTTATCAACGTTATGCTACCAGGGACTATAACAATATTTGTATACACCGGTAATATTTACGAGCTTATACAATGTCTTACACGCAAGCATACGATGATATTGCTAACAGCTGGTTACAATTAAATCAGCTTAAATAGGCTAGGGCTTAGAAATGCGGAAGACCCACAGGTCCCAAGGAAGGGGCCAGGAGGGAGAAAACCCTTGGGTAGATGGGGGGAGAACTATACCAGAAGTGCCCTTGGTTGCCAATAGAAAAGAGGGATATGATTGAAGAAGGGGCCACCAAAATTTACGAGGTCGAACATCGGGAATAACAAGAGTGCACGGAAAGGATCGTTCTGTGACAAACCGCAAGATATGGGGAATGAGAACAATGGGAGGGAAAACGTACAGGTTAGAGAAGAGATCGCCATGCGTGGCTGGAAGCTGCGCAAAAACATTGACGCCAGAGGAACCAGGAGAGGGGTATGGGGAAAAGAAAGGAAGGGAAGAACCATCCAAAGCGGATTGCACATTTGATGGTAAGGCCATTAAGTCCGCGGAATGACCAAATTGACCTCCAAATTTCGCTTGAACCTTGGACCAAGCAGATGGGGATAATGTAGCATCCTGCAGGGTCAAAATAGGGGAGGGAGCGTCTGCTGGATTATCCTTAGAGGGAATGTAAGAAAGATTGAGATGAATATTAGAGGAGGCAACAATCCAAAACAACTTCTTAAGTGCGGCGGCCAAAACCTGGGACTTGGCACCTTGAGATTTCCAGGCCTTAATTAGGACTTGACTATCGGTAAACACATCAACCCAGCTGTCGCGGAAAGCGAAGGCCTCTAAAGCATTTGAAAGAGCCAAGGTTTCCTTGACATTAATGTGAAGGTCGCGTTGCTCCGCAGGCCAATAGTCGCGTATAATGGCGTCTTGAGCATTGAAGCCAAGAGAACACGCTCACGCGAAAGAAGAAGCATCCGAACATAGCTTTATTTGATGATGGAATTCCTGACGCCAAGGAAGGTAACCAGTCCAAGACTCAAGAAACAACCAATGTTGAATTTCCTCCTTCAGAGAACCAGAAACAGGAATAGGGCGAGAAGAGCGAAGACCTTTTGATATGGCCAAATTAATTTCATTGATGAAAAGACGCGCAGCCGGGACTGCAAGAGAAAACGACATGTACTTTCCAGACAAACGCTGAAGAGTCTTAACATCAGTAGAGCGAGAGGCGAGTACATGCCGCGTGAGGGAAAGACACTTCTGCTTCTTTTGCTCAATAAGCAAAAAGGCCTGTCGAACTGAGTCTACCAAAAACCCAAGGTATGGGACAACCTGTACGGGGGTGAGGAGAGATATAGCGAGACCAATAAAGTATCCCAAGCTAATTAAAGTGTAACAAACAATGAAAATGGCGGTGGACGCCCGGGAAAAGGATTTTTCTGAAGAAGAGGAGAAAGAACGATATGCCGGGGCGTTAGGGGACAGCTGAATTTCTCCTGTATGGCGATCATCTATATACAACGAACAAGGTATAAGGAGAGAACGAAAATAATGAGATGCGAGAAGCCCAATTGAGTTGTAAATGTAGGCTGAAGATTTCCACCCGAAGGGGATGGTGTTACTAGTGAAAAACCAGCCGCCCCATTCAAAGCCAAAAAACGTACGACTTTCCGGGGCGAGGAAGACATGGTCATAACCAGATTTGTCATCACAAACTGACTGGAATGAAGATGGGCTGACATAACGAGGAAGGCCTGCAATGGAAACCAACTGAAAGGGTGCGTCCTTTATCCATAGATTAAGGAAGCGGTTATCGTTGCAAAGGCGCGGTTTTGAGGGCTCCACTGTCAGGGGCATAACTAGATGGGGAGGAGAAACATAACCCACTTTTCCCCATACTGAGATAGCCCCTGATGTTAGACGTGCCAGGATAGTATCCGAGATGAACTTGGAATAAGGTTTACATGAAATAGAATTAGAAAAAAATTTTATGGGGGGTAGAGCGGAATCAAAATTCTCCCCCTTAAATTGACCTTTAAACGGCTGAAAAAAAATTCGTGCACATTAACAAAGTTATTGATCCAGCGAAGTACACTGGGGGTGAGTTCATACGGAGCAACTTTAGAAATATACTCCCAGGCTGAACTGTGGCTGTGGAGATTGCCCGCAACAAAAGTAGCCGGATCCCTGAAGGCAAGCATTGAGGCGTCTGCAAGGGCGTGGCCATCAAGGACCGCCTTAATAAACTCTTGAGAGATATGGAGGTTTTCTTCTGCCATCCCTTGAGCCATCCCAATGGGTGAATTATCAAACTGGACCCAACGTACGGTAGGTTTTTCTACACTTCCTGGGCAGAAATCTCGAGTGAATTCCCAATCCGGAATCTCTGAGGCAACCCTAACGCGCTTGAAAGGGGGCTATAAGAAAGAGGGAGAAGGAAAAAATAAACTTAAAAAAGGGGGGATGGCTCAAGGGATGACAGTTTTGAGCCTCAGTAATCCGAGAGGGAATAAGACTCCCTTTCAAAACTGCCATCCTAGAGCGTGGGGAAAACGAAGAAAGACGAAAAGAAATAGCACCAAACAAAAGGAACGTTTATTGTCAGACAAATGGTAGTAATAAATAGGTACAAAGAAAACAAAAGCTACTTATTAAAACCACGACCGCGCGCAGAGTAAGGGGTGAAACGATAAGAAGCTCGTGCTGACTGGGATCGGCGAAAACACCTCGATGCGGTATGCCCGGGGATGCCACAGCAGAAACAGACCACACGCTGAGCTCTAGGGGAACCTCTGCCAGACGGACCTGGAGAAAACTGGGATGCGTTTGAAGACTGCGAAGCCTGGATAGTAGGATCCGAACGAAGCGATTAATCCACCTTAGAAATGCGATCTAAGATTTGTGTATATTCCTTGTCGGCGAAAAGTGCCAAGAAATAAGCCTGAAAAATCTTGTTGGACTTGTGAAGGTGACTGCGCAACGTTTGAGAGGCGACGGTTAGGAAAGACGTCTTGGAGTGATTAACCTGCTTTGCGTCCGACGCCAGTGATTCAGCCATGCTCAAAGCAGTATATTTGTCGAAATCGGCCAAGTTTCTTTGGCCGTATGTAGACAGCCTGGCAATCTGGGATTCAATGTCACCCTTCTGGTGCGCCTCTAAGGTCTCTATACGCTGAAGCAGTTGCTTGATAGTGTCAGACTGAGATAAAAATGAAAACAACGCGAATAAGAAAACATAGCAAAACACTATATGACTGCACCGCACGATTGCAAGCACACAAAAGAACAACGTCGTCAAGGCAATAAGGGGCGGTAAGACTCTGGAGAATAAGAGAGGCGAGAGGAGTGTGATAAATAGAGGGAGGGGCTAAAAGGTGCGAGGAGGGTAACAATATAAACAACAAATAATACCCGGAAAGATAAAAGGTAAACTAGTAATGGGAATAACAAAGAAATGTGAAACAATTGAAGCCGCAAAAGTATACCAATTCACGGACTCGCAGGAGGCCAAAAATATGCCAAAATCAAAGAGCAAAAATATACCCAAACATCAAACACATAAGACAATGAGACAACAGAAAACATGGCAAACCGGCAGATTTATAGTAAATATTGGACACGAGGAAAATTCATTAACATCGCATGCCGTAAAATAAAACTAAACATAAGATATGACGTAAGGAAATATAAACATCGCATGCCGGAAAATATTATGCTGAACATCGGCTATGCCGGTAAACAAATACCAAAACATCTCATGCCGGGACATTGGTCATGAGGCAAGATCGCAAACATTCGCATGCCGGAAAGTGCTGTGTTGAACATCGGCCATGCGGAAACAAATACTAAAACGTCTCATGCCGGGAAATACAAAACTAAACATCGATCATGAGGCAAGATTTTATAAACATCGCATGCCGGAAAATACTGTTATGAACATCGGCCATGCGGAAACAAATACCAAAACGTCTCATACCGGCAAATAAATATAAATCTGAGCATCAGTAATGAGGGAAGATTTAAAAACATGGCATGGCGGAAAATATCGTGCTAAATAAACATCGGCCATGCGGGAACAAGTACTAAAACATCTCATACCGGGAAACATATAGCTAAACATCGGTAATGAGGCAAGATATAAACGTAATTACTGTGAATAAAGTAACTGCACGCAATGGAGCGGGAAATACACGACGTCCGATACAGCAAAAGGGAGCAAAATGCGGGCAACGGAGGGCGACGAGCGGAGGGGCGCGCAGCAGATTAGGCTAACAAAAATGAAACAGCTAAAACTAAGCTGTCGAAGGGGGAATACGACCTAAGGGCTAAACGGCAACAGGGAACAAATGTATAAACGAATACAACCAAGCCAAATAGGCAAGAGGAGTAAATGTGGATGACAGGCCACGTGGAAAAACATGGCGAGATGAACGCGAGCGACAGTAGAACTAATGTACGAAATACAGAAAGAGCAAAAATTAAAATACCTCTAGCTGGCCTGAGTTGTCACTTTGAGCTTGAGCTTGAGGAGTAGTTGGAGCCACGGCGTCTTGAATGCTGCCCGCTGGCGGCGGGTGAGGGACTTGTTCTTCGGGCGGGTTAGGCATTTTAAGAAAATCGCGTTGACTTGAACAAACTTGCTTGAGGCTTCTATCGAAATGATAATGAATTCATGGAGGCGATACCTCTTATACTCGCTTGGGTAAGACCGCTGTAAATAGACAAATAATAGATTGAAAACCGTCAACAAAACCAAAAGGAAGACTTAGGTCTGATTAGGAGCAAACACATTCTTCATCTTCCTCAGATTTAAATTAAATGATGTAGTTTTAATCCATGGAAGTACCAAAAAAAACCAGTTTATTCTCAGTTGAGAACTGTGCCTGTGTACAGAAATGAAACAGTTGTGTGAGCCCAACTGAAAAGCCTTAAATTTTCATTTATTAATAAATCTCTGCCTTAGTTAATTAATCCCATAAAAATGTACTTTTGACCCCTAAAAGGTGCAATGAACACCACTATCCCACATAAAAGTCTTTTTATATGGAAGTTTTCAACCTAGGGATCTAGGGGTAGTTGATATGGCATTTATAGTGGTTAGAGCATCGATTGCCGTTATGACATCTGGTCAATGTTGGTGATTTCTGGTTTGTCCCTTTCTCTGTAGTTCATTATTAAAAGGTGGAGCAAGCCACAAGAAAATTGATTTGTCTGGTAACTTTTTTCTCAGGATTTACTACCACTCGAGGGTAAATATATTATGTTATTCGTCTTTTGATGACCATTTGCACATTAATTTATTACTATAATTAATTTATTTATTTTACAAATTATTTATTTGCATGTTACAATTTTTGGTTATTTTTTATAACAATATTTACAAGTTAAAAACCAGGGCGGGAGATTATCTTGATTTGACATTAACTTAATTTCTATTTCATGTAGGTGGTGCTTTTTATAATGTGTGCAGGCAATGAACTGTTTTTCTGCATGTTGTACTTGCTTCATTTCACATCTGGACCAGTTTGTAAGTACATTATTAACATTTATTTATTTGTCTTTTATTCAACTGGTGAAAAAAAACTTGAAATAAAAGAAATCTAGTTTATGGACTAATCAACCCTCGCCGCACAAAGGGCCACCCCCCTTCCCCCTTAAGATTTTTCTCTCGATTCTTCCAAGCACATGCCGTCTTCAGTAGCTGTTCGTTTATCCTTGATACACATTTTGGTAAAGTTTGGCGACAACCGGTTGCTATGGTAACGAGATATAACATCATAAATGCCATGAGGTCAAGCCATTTTTGAATAAAAATCCGTGTTTTTCACCGTTTTTCGGTGAAAAAACATATAAAATGCCACCAAAGCATCAAAATGTTTAACTGTACGTTATTGTGCAGCTCCAGCAAAACATATTTGCATTTTCCACATTCTTCCGATAAATTTTAATATTTTTTAGTAAAATCCAAGATGGCAGCCATCTTGGTGGCCATTTTGGATGACGTCACGGACCCCCCCAGCAGCGCCACAACCCATAATATTGATCTTATCTTGTAGAGCACATCATAGGCTATCTATAAGACGTATAATATTTCCAAAATATTGCAACATTGCAAAAAACCCAAGGGGGGGGGGGGGGGGGGGGTTGTACTACGGTGGGGGTTATTAAGTTTGCGTGTACGTCCGAGGGATAATAAATGCTCAGCTTCTATTAAATTATTATCACTTTGACAATTTTACCCTCTTAATTTTTAGGATGGTTTGCAGTGGTGTGGTGGTGTAGTGCACTGGTTTTAAATTTTAATTTGTGTTTTTGGCAATTAAAAAAAAAATTGGTGTTGTGAAAAAAGAAATGTGTTCCATAAATTTACAAAAATTTGGTGTCCCAAATAATCACTCTTCTGTAATAATGTAGGTGTTATATTACTGGCAGAGTTTACTTTTAGCACAGGCATCCCAGACTCTATATATTGTAAAAAAAAGCCTGCTGTTTGTTTGCTCTTAGAGCCATTTCGAGGCCATTTCGGGAACTTAAAAATTAATCTTGCCAGAACAACCTCAAAATGGGTCTTAAAGGCTAAGCAAACAACAACAGTAGACAGTAACACCAGACACAAAGTAAGACATCTTTATTTAGTATCTTTTCAAAATACAGCACATATTTTGTGTGCTCTCATACATTGTCTTGAATTCAAATCAATTCCATTAACGGCTGACACATATAGAGTCCGGGTTGCCTGTGCTTTTAGAACTGCACACTTTGAATGGCAGATGTGATGTTTTACTTGCAGTGTCTGTTGGTGGCTTCAAATTTGGCTCATGGGTGGCTCTGGCATGGCTGACTCTCCCCATCTGTTTTCTCAAACAAGTAATCAGCGTCATTCAGCTAATTGTGGCTTGCATCAACACGGCACGCTTGGACAAGAGTGAACGAGAACGTGTTAATAAATGACTAGAAATGGAGGCTGGAGAGCAACAGGAAATGCTACCATGTTGAACATAAGTTCAGATTTGAAAATGTTTATTTACAGTACTTGCTGAAAACATCCAAGCTGTCATCTTTGGAACCAGAGCATGCTCTATAACTCCTATAGCGTTCCGCCCAGATTCTAAAAATAGAATTGGCGCGCAGCATCATGGGATTGAAATGCGTACAAACATTCAAGAACTATGCAGGTAGCTACGAAAAAAGCAGGTGCTACAAAGCACTGTCCTGGGTACAACTCGACAATTATCCACAACATGTACAGGAATCGCAAAAACTGGTGTTTCCGAGGCAGCCATTTTGAAATATTTGTCCGCATTTCGATCCCACAATGCAATGCTGCCAAATATGACGTCACCTGGGCGGAACGCTATAAAGATTGCTCATGCAGGCAACAAGGCCACCGCACTGACACCAAATTATCATTCCACCAATTGAACTAATTCTTATGTAGCAAATTATACATATTAAGTAATGATCCGCATAAGGATAGTGCTGAACGGCAATGCACAATGGAATGTCAGCTATTTCATTGTTACAACTAGTGATCTCATTGGCCTAGACTCAAAAACCGCTAAAAAGTTAAGGTTCGAGGTGCATTCAGTCCAATTTTTTTAAGGTTTCAAGTATTTTGAGACCCAATCGCACATGCAATTTTTAAAAGATATTGAATTTGGGGAACTTCATCTAAGAAGCAAAATTAGTAGCTTATTGTCTTCTGCTATTCTGATTGGTTAAGCACAAACATTTCCTAAAATATATTTGACGTAAATGGACTTTCTGTATTTTTATAATGAAATATAACTATGAACCATCAGCCCCTCCTCTATTCTTGAAATTAAAGATATTCTATGTGGGAAAGAGCCAATGCCGCAGAACAATGAAGTTTACTATTAATAGTTCTTATGTGAAGCATTACTTAAATTATTGTGGATAGTGATTGCTGTTTTCATTGAAGCTCAATAGTATTTATCTGTGAAAATTTATGGAACAAATGTTATTCTCACAAGCTAAGTGTATATCCATGTTAAATAAAGTATGTTATGTTGTTATAATGAGCCAACACATGGCTCTTTAAATGAACATTATAACTAATTAAATTTCCTATATTATTTAGTTAATGATAAAGTCTGTTGTTAAACAGTACCAGAAACCCATAAGTGGGTTGAAACGTGTAACACGCATTCACAGCTTCTGAATATTCATTTTTTGCTTAGTACCATATTTGGAACCCCTCGGTCCCTCAAGATTGGAAGCAAGTTGTTCTAGCGAATTCATTGGTTAATATTTTTATCTTGATTTTCCAAATATGGCTGTAACAACTTCTTAGCAAATTGAATAATTGGAAGCTTGCTTTGAAGCGTACAAGAGACAGTTGCACGTTTCAACCCACTTATGGGTTTCTGACAGTACTTTGATCTCAGATCAGTAGCTCTCAGTAGTAGTGCTAGTAATATAGGATGAAATATTTTTAGATATAATTAACTCACAGTAGTTATTAATTATCACTTAATTATTAGTTAATTACTAATTATCACTTAATAATTAGAGTGGTTTTACTAAACCCATGAAACACTATCTAACAATTAGTGTGTGATAGACCAAATTAAACAAAAGAAAACAATGGCATATATTTAAGTCTAATAGTGCATACTATTCTACTAACTATTTCACGGGTTAAGTAAAATCACTCTAATGTATTAATAATATATATACTACTAATATCATCAAGTTAGTTACAGAAAAAATGTACAAGTAGCTTTTCTTTTTCAAATGTCACTTTTATTCTAGAAGCATGTACATCCATTTTAGTATGACATTCAAGAATACTTAATATCTCTTTATTTATGTATTACCTGTGATATATTTGAAATGCCTCTTAACCCTTTTAACTCCCAAATCCCAAAGTTCATTTTGAAAAACAAATAGTAGCATGCAAAAGTACTGCTGAAGATGTTTCATTTGAATGTTCACCATAGGATTTTGTTCACAGAGTCCAGGGATGTAACTACGAGCCGGCTACCGGCTAATTTCACCAGCTGAAAGCAAACTTATCACTGGCTGAAATTTAGCTAGAAAACAAAGACTTAAGGTGATTTTGAAGGTGTACACGCCAGAAAAACCAGCTGGGCTTGTTAATGAGCCTGCTAAGTTATTTCTTAGCTACACCTCTGAGAGTCATAAGTTAGAACTATATTACAATAAATTATTGTATATATAGTTCACTCTGGGAGTGAACTATATATGTTTAATAGTCTGTTATTTGCTTATTCAGTCATATGTAGCATTAAAATGTGTAGTTTCCATGATTTGTCTTTCTTTTATAAGGAATAAAACCTCTTTCTTCATCCCTGGGAAACAGGTTGCAATCCTCTGCTCAAATCAGGAGAGTTAATAGAGGGTTGGGTAGCAATCATGTTTTACAGAATTTTAATCAACATTTTCTAGTTTTGCATACCAAAAAGATCTATGTAAGACTATGTACAGCTAGAATGTACAGCTATGTATGACTGTACAGCTCTGCATGTACATGGCTATGTATGGGTATACATAGTTGTGTATGGCTATCTTCAGGTATGTATGGATAAGTAGGGCTACCATGGCTGTGTATGGACAAGCATTAAGTGAATGGTTAAGGAAACTACAATGGATGGAGGCTACTATAATATAAGACATGCTGCCTAGTTGAACCACAGGCAGCCCAGATGTGTTTAGTGTGATTTGACCGCTATAATGAGCCGATAAGTTCTGGATGTATTACAGACTAACCAGAGTTAAAAAAATTGAAATTGTGAAATAAAGCCTGCTTATCTTTAGCTTAATGCATCTGTTTGCCCTGGCTGGTTTAAATTACTTTTCTGGGATTTTTCCACTCTTCTTAAGTGGATACTCCTCCGAGTGGAAAACAGACTGTATCATGGCTACATTTTCACTGAACAATCCAGGAACAAATTCATGTACAGAACTAAATATAGCCACAAAAACATTGGCGAGCTGGGAAAGAGGGACTGCTCATGGTCTAGAATGTATTATCAAGGATCAATGAAAGGATGGTTTATGGATGTTTATCCACATGCTGAAAGTTTGGAAAACATTGTGTTTCGCTAGATTTTTATAAGCCCCCCCCCTCTTTATTCAGTACCCCTCTCTATTTAACCCCCACCAAATGCACTTGAAAATTAATATAATATCCCTGTAGGGCTTAATAGGGGATTTACAGTACCCACCATTTATTAAACTGAGTGTGGAACAGAACTGTGTGTGGAAGAGTTAAGGGCATACCCAGTGATGTTTTAAGCATTGGTCCACTGGCAGAGGACATTGATGTATGAGGGGTTGCTTTTATTCATTTAAGTAATGAAGTGTGTAGTTTGCATTGCAATTTCTTTTCAATTTCCGTTGAGCTGCGGCAGGCAAACTCTCTAGGAGCATTCTGGGCTGGCTGTATGCAAGTCTCATTGGGTTACAGCTAGAGTCACATGCATTCATGTAGAGCAGGTTGCTAAAATCGCTTACAGTAAACAGTAGTTTTTATAATATACAGTAGTTTGGTTAGCATACTTAGTTGAATAAGTGCCCACCCTGAAAGCCCAAAAAATTAACAAGCGCCCACCCTCAAATAACTACAATTTAAACAGTCCAAGGTTGCTGTTGCAATTTGAATCATGCATTTTACAGTTGCTTAAATGAATGGCAGCATCCCAAATTATATTAAATGCACCATTAAAAATAACTTCAAATACTTGTGCCCATATTTAATGTGAAAATTGCATGGGTTGTTTATTCCCTTGCCTTATTATCCACGGGTAGACTGAAGTAGGTTCCCATTGTCTGCATGAGACCTAACTTCGCCTTTATAAACGAAGTCCAGAACTAAACAAGCTGAAAATGCCTCAGGACTATGCCAGGCTAAAAATAAAGTTTTTTGTTGTTTTACAAAAATTAATATCAAAGGTTGAAAATGACCTCTGAGTTCTACCAATACTGCTGCTGTCAACTGTCCTTAGGAGTGTACTTTTGCTTTGCCTTGACCTGGAGTAATTTCCTGTTGTCCCATACCCCATCCTCGACTAGGATGCCAGTCAGATAATTCCCATATACGCATCCAGAGTCAATACCTGAAGCATGCGCATGTAACTGCAGTCCCCGCCGGGCGTCATGACCAAATATAACATGTTGAGGTCCACTCCACACAGCAGCCCAGGGAAAACCATCGTCTAATTTTGAAGTTCCCTCAAATTTCTCCGGGTTATAATTTCTGATAAACATCATCCCCAGGGGGTCTTGATTTTCCAGGGGAACTCCAGGAAGCAAACCACCATGTACCACAAGCACATTCAACGAAGGAATGCTGATCGAGAACGGAAGATTCTGCAGGAAGTCCTCGTCTTCCTTGGTCAGGTCGAACACTAACTTGCGTTTCTCGCGCACAGGTTCGTTTCTTCGCTTGTGAAGAATTTCTGTTAAAATTGCCTGCTCGTGATTTCCTCGCACAGCCAACGCGCCGGTCTCCCTCGCAAAGCGAATAACTTCCACAGTTTTTGGCCCTTTGAAAACAAGGTCACCCACAAAAATTAAAACAGTCTCCTGGTCAGGTACTGTACATCTGTAGTATAGCTCTGTAAGCTCGTCCAAACAACCATGCACATCTCCCACGAAAAGTACTCTCTTTCCTTCAATAAAAGATGGATTTATCATTACATGTGGTGTTGACGGGGGAAGGGTTATTTTATGACCTTTGTCACTCTTATAGCTTAAGAAGGATCCGACGTCCCTCTTGTAACTAAGACCGAATTTGTCCAAAACGTCCACGAGGAATTTCAGCGCTACGTTCATAAGCCCTGCCATCTTTCCACCATGTTGAATTCAATCACTACGTAGTATATGTACCGTTGAAGTATCCTTCCTTTATTCAGCTATGGCCACGGATCGGCGGGTATATACTCCATGGGAGAATGCCATGGATGCACCAAAGAGTGCATCTATTTACCATACTTGGCCATACTTTGCCACACTTGGACACACGTGCTCATACCTGGACATACCTAACCCTACTTGTTCATACTTAACTCTACTTAGTCATACTACTTACCCATTCTTGGACATACTTACCCCTTCTTAGCCATACTTACCCATAAATAAATAAATAAATAAATAAATAAATAAATAAATAAATAAACAACTGTAAATAACAGCAGAATGGAGCAGGAATTTGTTGAATACCCCGCAAGAAAGAAAAATATATGGTCACAAATCCAGTGCTCTGGACATCCTTCGAGACAGCTTGAAAATCAGCCCGCTTCACGGACCGATGGTTTCACTCGGTATTAGTGAAACCAACGGTCCGTGAAGCGGGCTGATTTTTCAAGCTGTTTCGAAGGACTGGATTTTTAAGGCTCGACTACCAGCCGCTGTCCGGGAAACGAGCCCAAACGCGAGAAAGCGGCGGAAATCGAGCCTATGGATTTGCGACCATATATTTTTCATTCTTGCGGGGGTATTCAACAAATACCAAGAGACAAATACCGCTCCATTCCGCTGTTATCAGTACAATGAGAAACACTGAGTTCGCTTTGAACTGTTTTTTTTTAAGGGTGTCTAGAAAACTACGACCTAGAAAACGAAGACCATGAAACGACGACCTAGAAAGCGACGACCTAGAAAGCGACGACCTAAAAAGCGGCGACCTAGTAAACGACGACCTAGAAAACGAAGCTTTCTTCGCATTTTAACTATTAAATACAAAATTCTGACCAATACATTTCAGTGATGAATGAACTGATGAGCTTTTGCCCCTGTGATTTATGCGGATGAGCCACAAAACTTGAGTTGAAAACATGTTGCTAGAAATGGTAATTTATACTATGATAAAATACAATTTTTAGCCAATCACGGCGCGCGCAGAATTCTAACTGTGATCAGCGGGCTCTGTTGCTTTCATTAGCTTAGTTATAGGGTGATAATAAAATAATAATCATAGGGTAATCATAGGAATAATGTAGCTAAACAAAATCTTCATTTACTCAGTGGAACATTTCATTTACTCATCAGTGGCACTAAAAAACACTTTCCTGCCGGTTAACATACAATAAAATAAAATTGAACTTTACCGTTATTCTATACAAACATCAACTTCTCCTTTTCACTGCCATTTTTTCACAATGGTTGCTTTTCGGATATTTTGCAGTCAAGCTTTACTAACAAAACTTCTATGCTAGACTCGGAATTCATACAATTGTCTTTCTCGTGCTTGCTAAGACGTTACAATTTTTCCTGAAACTAAAATACAATTTCACCTGTTTTGGCCAGTAACACGGCGGTAAGAAACTGAACCGGTTATGGATGCTAATAAGTAAAAAATGCTAAATGTTAAATTCAACAGTATAAACCTAACCCAGCCATGCGTATTTGAGTTTTCACTAATTTGGCTTTACTAAAAAGAGTGCTTTGTGTTGTCCAGTTCACTAAGATCCCGTTTACACGGGTCCGGACAAATTTTTGCACAGACAAAAACTTGCACGGTTCCACCTTGCGTTTACACGGGACCGGCGGAACTGGACGAATTTTTGAACGGCTAAGTGTGTAAGTTTCCGTGTAAACACCACTGCAATCTGTAGCAGAACTTGCACGAATCCATGTAAACACGTGGTCTAGGAACAAAATTCGTCCGTGCAAAAATTTGTCCGGACCCGTGTAAACGGGGCCTAAGTTATAAAAAATTCCTCAGTCTTGTTTACTAAGTTGCGATGTACATGAGACGATGTGACACGATGTTTATGTTTATTAACAGTCAATATGAATGATCGAGTTCTTCCTTAAAAAGTGTTTTGTGTGCTTCCTTTAGGTTTACCCTTACTTCATCGGGTATTTCTAAATATTTGCTGTTGAAGTAAGGAAATCTGCTCATGATGCAATTCCGCCTGATACAATAATACTTTGTTGTATACTTTGCTGAAGGAAGTTTATTTCCTGCATTATTTGGATCCGGGTATAGCCATTTCTCTTCATGCAACATCACTAAAATGAAGGATACGATCATGGTACGACGAGGAAATTCCATTCGGCAGTGACGGCAATCTTTCGCTTTAGTTCCTCAAAGAGAAAACAGCCGGGCTGTAAGAGGTCGGTCGTTGTGATGTATTTCTCTGAACGGGTAAGCGACGCTCTGAGGGTCTCGGAACACGATGCACTTGTTTGACCATGGCTTTGTCTCCACGAGTTTCGATTGTCTCCACCTTCTTTGCCTGGACGGGGGCGACCCCGTAGCTGTCCAAACGATGTCTGTGATTAATTGCCGAACGATACAATTGATGTATCACTTGAACAATGCCCCTATCCCTAATCCCTATTCCAGCGGGACAAATCTATTGTTTTCTTAGCGAATCACAGACATCGTTTGGACAAGTGCTGGACTACCTCTGGACGGAGCTACCTTCTCCGGTACAACAAGGCCACTTTTTGAGGGCTTCGAGCGTCGTGATGACTTTTAAAGTGCTCGATGTGGTTGTGAGTTCTCTGCAACGCATAGGCTGTGCTTGTATAACATGCTAAATTTGTTACGAGGGCAGTTACAGGTGACGTGGTCTCGATACACCGTGCACTCATACATTCTTCTTTTGCAAGTCTTTGCAGCCACAAGATACTTGCAAATGCCGCCAGCGTCGAGTGACGCCATTCGTTAAATGGCATCCCGAGTTTTCAGACTGAGAATCTCGGCCTCTTTCACAATACCTGTCACCAGCTCCACCAGGATAATCCCGCGATAACAAGAAGGGCCTTGACATCGTCAGAAAACTCTTTCCACTCGGATGACTCCTGATCTTTACCTTCGCGCTTAGTTGCAACAACAATAGGCTTCTCTTTCAAGTGACGTCCTATCGGAGGTTTATCTGCAAAAACGTTACTGGAATCTCGGCGAAATGTGAAGAGAAAAAACATTCAGCAGAAAAGAAACTACTAAACTGTTTGCAAATACGTCATTTGAAACAGAGACCGAGCGCTATATAAAAAAAGACCAAGGTTTCTGCGTCCAGTTCTACAGCTTACATTATATATACATCAGTTTTGTAGTCAGTCATCATGCAACACGTAAAGAGAAGTGTTGTGTGACAAAAAGCGGATCCGACTTCCTTTTCAGTTAAACTGCAATTTAACTTCAGTTAAACGACTTTAATTCGTTTATCACTTTACAATATACTATTTAAAAGTTACTAAATAATGTTGCTAGCACCAGATCGTCGCTTTCTAGGTCGTCGTTTTATGGGTCGTAGGTCTTCGTTTTCTAGGTCATCGTTTGCTAGATACCCGTTTTTTAACGTAATAAATGTTGTCCAATATGATCTCATCAGCGCTTCAATGTTCCAGCGAATCGAAGACGAAAACGAAAACGAAAACGAAGACCTAAGAACGAAAACCTAAGACCCATGTAACATTTATGTAAAACTACATGGGGATGATGGCTAACTCATGAAACACTTCCTCGCAGTCCAAGAGGCACCTTATTGATAGGGTCTTCGTTTTGTAGAAAAGGCCGGGTCAAACTACAAAACGAAGACTCTCGCTATCGATAAGGTGTATTTCGGCGTCTGGCAAAGCGTATTAACGAGGGTCTTCGTTTTGTAGTTTGACCCGGTCTTTTCTCCAAAACGAAGACCCTATCGATAAGGTGCATCTTGGACTGCGAGGAAGTGTTTCACGAGTCAGCCATCCGTGATCCCCACGTAGTGTTACATGGGTCTTATGTCTTAGGGGCTTAGGTCTTAGGTCTTCGCCATGTTTACAACTTGAAATAGCTGAGAGCCAGTGAAGTGCTGCGATGTTACTCACCAAATAGTGTCAATACTTATAATGATTGTATATATATAGCGATTGATAAAATTGTGTTTGACATGAGAACTCTGCGTAATAAGTAAACAGCTTACCTCGAGCAAAAACGCTTTGGTTACTTTTAGGGGTGCCGCGCTATATAATGAAAAACCAACTGTATTAGCGCGCGCTAAAATAGCGCATTTAATGTCGTCAAATTGCGTCAGCAATACTTATTAACCCATTCACACCTGAGGATTTTTACGTTTTTGAGTGATTTTCTGCATACACACGCCCCATAGGATTTCGTGACTTCATATTTGGAGTTACCATTGAAAGTGCTGCTGTTCTAAAACACTGAAGGCTCGAGTTTACTGGAAACGTCATTGTGACGATCTCATTTTGCTTGGTTGATTTGCAATAAAGGGTCCAATATGAATTATCTACGATTTTTGGTAAGTTCACAGCCATTTTCATCTTTAGTAGCTGCCTGGTGAGCATCATTAAGCTTAGAGGTAGTTCAGAGTCCACTTCTCATAAGCGAGTTAGGTGTTGTACTTCGTTTACGAATTTGGCTCGTTGCTCGCGCGTTGAACTGGAAAAATGGCCGCCTGGAAACGAAGTAGCTTTGGGACTCGACTCTGGATGAATTTCTCGACCTACCGCGGCATATTTTGGAAGTTGCGACCACAGGAGAACACGACAAGCGCGAAATTTTGGCAGAGTGGCTGTGGACTTAGTATATATATGAAAATTGTGGAGGACGGAATGGACGCTGTCGAAAAATCTCTTTATTTCCCAGCATGCAGTGCGGTGGCGATGTGGAAAATCGAGGCAAGGTGATTATGCACTAGTATAAGAAGCTGTAGCTAGGCCCGAGCAACGAATAAGAGCAAAAACATTCACTGCTAAGCTAGGACTAGGACTGAATTTTGCTGTAAATGTTGACTTTTGGGTTTGCCACGATGATTTGAATAAAAAAAACTAAAGGCAAAAACATGATTTTTGTTGTTTTTCTATGACGTTAAAAACGGTAATTTTTGTTATTGTCCAAATTCAAACGCTGATATTCTGCAAAAATCGCTGACTTTTTTGTGTTTATTGGGTATTTCAATTTGAAAGACTTTCTAGTCAATGCTCACAACTGCTAGTTAAGGCAATGTTCGCACGATTGAGAAAGTTACAATTTTTTAAAGCAGTGGAGTCTTGTAGGGGCGGTTACGGGCGGTTCAGGTGTCAATGGGTTAAAGTTCAAAAATGAAAAAATTTTTCGAAAATATCCACTTTGGAGAGCGTTTTCGAAAATATCCGTTTAGGGTGAACGGGAGGCCTAAACGCATAAAAAAATATGCGTTTACGAACGTAAACGTATGCGTGTGGACGGGACCTAAGCATCGCGTTCAACGGCAAACGGAAAAGACTATAGCGCGGGCGTTGAGGGAGGGTCGGACACCTTATTGAGACTTATATAACGGAGTAACCGGTTAGCTTTCAGTTGATGTTAGGGGTAGCAGTTTATATAGTTAAATTTAGGACTAAGCAACCCGAGAAGCTAGGTGATACAGTGGTACGGTAGGCTATGTAAGCCTAAGCCTAGCTGAGGTCACAGGTTCAATCCTCAGTGGGGATTTTAGATTTTCTTTTTTATACTTAAAAATGTATTGAAAATAAAATTCTAAGTGTCGACATTACGTTATATAAGTCTCAAAAAGGTGTCCGACCCTCACTCTACGCCTGTGTTATAGCCAAACCCACGCCAAACGGCCAGGAACAGCAAATGTTAGCTTGCAGTTGATTATCTTTACTTTTCTAAGAATCAACGTTAAATATATCCATCAGAAAAATCGAAAATAATTCACACTGACGATGTTCGTGACAAACGCGAAACTACGTAAACTGCGTAAACTGCGTAAAAACGTTCCGATGTAAAAACGGCAAACGGCAGACGGCAAAAGTTGGATTTTTGCCGTTCGCGTGAAAAACAAACGTAACGCTTAATCTCTTAAATATGAAAGAGATGAGAGCGCGAGAAAAGCCTCTGCCACCCATGATATAAGAAACCAAACCGGCAGCTAAACAAAAGAACACTTGCGCTGCAGGCTAAAATTTACACTTGACAAATTACTGACAAAATATATGACTACACTTACCCATCCAGATCAAAGATTTCGCCATCGATATATTTCTCCAAAATCATTCCATCAGTCAAAGCTAATGGATACTTGACCACGTCAAGGTAATCCAATAAAAGTGGTGTGGTAATTTCCAAAGCGGAATTGTAATGGTCTCTCGAATACTCAATAGCTTCTGATAGCTCAGTCACGGAGTTTAGTATATGCACCAACATTGATGCAGTAGCCGTTTGTGGTTTAAGAATTGCAGGAAATCCAACTTGTTTCACGAAATTGTCAAGCTCAGTGGTTGTTAGAGGACGATTTATATTTATATGAGCGTAGGGTATCGGATTGGGGTCAAGAAATTTGCGTGTGTAAAATTTGTTAAATGTCAAGAAGAATGACTCGAACGAAGGCCCACGAAAAGTGGATTTGCCATACTTCTCTACGAGCGAAGGTAAAATAGGGGCCGAATCGTTGTCCAGAGCTAACGCGAAATCCACTTTGTACTCTTCTACAGCCTTGAAACAAAGTTCTGTTGCTTTCAAGTAATCAAATCTGCCCTCAATTCGACATGCATCTAATTCACTTGGAATTGAAACTACGCGGTAAAGGTGTGAATGGAATATCGGGCTTGACTGAATAATCTCGCGTTGTTCATTAGTGAATAAACACAACACTGTACAGCTGATTGTAGACTTTTTTGGAGAGGTCGACGAGACACAAGCCATTCCTACTATCACAAGGAGCAGAGGAGCCAAATTTGACCTTTACGCGTTCGATCTTCGATCTGTTGTTTCGCCCCAGCGGGACAATACCGACCCCAAGCGTAATCGGAGCTTTCCGTTGGGTAACCGCAGATTGCTGACTGTGGGCGCCACAAATTCGTACCTCGCCCGGAAAGCGCCGATTACGCTTGGGGTCCCGCTGGGGGAAAAACTCGAAAAACGCAAGACACAGCGCGCGTATAAAGCTCAAAGATCGAACGCGTATTAGGTCAAATTTGGCTCCTCTGCTCCCTGTGACTCACACGCATTTTATACCCCGCTTTCCTATGTAGCCAGGCCTGGCATCCAAAAGCATGCGTTTATTGCTGCGAGCGACGCCGCGAGCCCTTAGGCGAGCAGCACACTAATCGTGACAGGCTCCCTGAGTTTCATTTGACCGAGTGAGACCTGGGCGCTTTATAGACGGCGCAACAGGTCGTTTTGAGTTTTCGTGGACGATTTCGTGGACGATGATTTTGAGTGAGGATGCAGTGTGTATTATCAGCGGCAGTAGTTGTACAATTGTGCGTGGTCAAGCTAGGCCTGAACATGTACAACTGTATGAACACGTAAAATTGTCATTTTGAAAGAAAACGATGATTGGTTTTGAACAACTGTATCAGCAACTGTAACTAGTAGTAATCATAGATTATAGTGCGTCTCCTTATCCCGTGGCACCTCGTCTTGACCTAGTACTACCTCAGTTTCATGAATTAATTCAGCCACTGTTTAAAAGGGCTATGTCGCGAGATATGTCACGCAGGCAAAAACGTCGGGCCGTCATCAAACAAATTCACGCTATCGCCGTGGAATCGGGCAAAATCCTGCCGTGCTGTGTACTCCGAAAGGTCTCAGATTTTTCCGACATATAAATAGTATATTTGTCTTGATTTCATTTCAGTTATTTCTCCGATTCTGAAATCATACTCCTCAGTACATGTACTAATACCGGAACCGAAAATGAGAAATTTCTGAGAAAGCCTGTTCTTGGACACCGCGTTAATGGAGCATGAAATCGACGTTTAAGTCACGCAACATTCAACGTGAATTTCGCGGAATTTTTCGGATAAAATTGCACCGTACCGTAGAACATCGCGAAGAACGACGTCGGTATTTAGGTGAAAGCTTCCCAAATCAGGCAGAGAACCACAGCAAAATCAAGATAGAACATTCAAAACATACCTGAAGGGTAGCGAGGAAAATCTGTAACTTCTTGCTTGATTCCAAAGAGACCCAACAACTTACTTGGTCCGAAGAAGAACCTTCGCCCAATTTTTCCACTGCGTACTTTTACTAGGCATTGAAATATCGAGCCGTACGATTCCACAATCGGGAAAATATCCGAAACTAAATCAAGACAAATAGATTATTCACATGTGACATTTCGGAACCCCAGCTCCCCAGGATGATGCCTGATTTTCACGCGCTGGGAATGCTGGATACTATTGTGACGTTTGAAGATGGCGCAAATTTGGTACCGACACTTTTCTCGATTCGTTCAGCTTAGACGACGCGCTAAGCATGTTGGATACTATTGTGACGAATCAAGATGGCGCAGATTTGGTACCGACACTTTTCTCGATTCGTTCCGCCTAGCCGACAAGATTAGGAAGCGTCTGGAAGATTAGGAAGCAACTGTATCAGCGCGCGCTAAAATTGCGAATTAATCTCGCGATCATAGTCATTTTGTGAGAAAACGATAATTATTATCGAGAATCGAGAAAAGTGTCGGTACCAAATTTGCGCCATCTTCAAACGTCACAATAGTATCCAGCATTCCCAGCGCGTGAAAATCAGGCATCATCCTGGGGAGCTGGGTTTCCGAAATGTCACATGTGAATAATCTATTTGTCTTGATTTAGTTTCGGATATTTTCCCGATTGTGGAATCGTACGGTTCGATATTTCAATGCCTAGTAAAAGTACGCAGTGGAAAAATTGGGCGAAGGTTCTTCTTCGGACCAAGTAAGTTGTTGGGTCTCTTTGGAATCAAGCAAGAAGTTACAGATTTTCCTCGCTACCCTTCAGGTATGTTTTGAATGTTCTATCTTGATTTTGCTGTGGTTCTCTGCCTGATTTGGGAAGCTTTCACCTAAATACCGACGTCGTTCTTCGCGATGTTCTACGGTACGGTGCAATTTTATCCGAAAAATTCCGCGAAATTCACGTTGAATGTTGCGTGACTTAAACGTCGATTTCATGCTCCATTAACGCGGTGTCCAAGAACAGGCTTTCTCAGAAATTTCTCATTTTCGGTTCCGGTATTAGTACATGTACTGAGGAGTATGATTT
Organism: Dendrophyllia cribrosa; assembly: GCA_024195265.1. Lineage (NCBI taxonomy): Eukaryota > Metazoa > Cnidaria > Anthozoa > Scleractinia > Dendrophylliidae > Dendrophyllia > Dendrophyllia cribrosa. The sequence goes on along the minus strand of JAJLRJ010000008.1, from coordinate 32,058,097 downwards.
CAGAATCGGAGAAATAACTGAAATGAAATCAAGACAAATATACTATTTATATGTCGGAAAAATCTGAGACCTTTCGGAGTACACAGCACGGCAGGATTTTGCCCGATTCCACGGCGATAGCGTGAATTTGTTTGATGACGGCCCGACGTTTTTGCCTGCGTGACATATCTCGCGACATAGCCCTTTTAAACAGTGGCTGAATTAATTCATGAAACTGAGGTAGTACTAGGTCAAGACGAGGTGCCACGGGATAAGGAGACGCACTATAATCTATGATTACTACTAGTTACAGTTGCTGATACAGTTGTTCAAAACCAATCATCGTTTTCTTTCAAAATGACAATTTTACGTGTTCATACAGTTGTACATGTTCAGGCCTAGCTTGACCACGCACAATTGTACAACTACTGCCGCTGATAATACACACTGCATCCTCACTCAAAATCATCGTCCACGAAATCGTCCACGAAAACTCAAAACGACCTGTTGCGCCGTCTATAAAGCGCCCAGGTCTCACTCGGTCAAATGAAACACAGGGAGCCTGTCACGATTAGTGTGCTGCTCGCTAAGGGCTCGCGGCGTCGCTCGCAGCAATAAACGCATGCTTTTGGATGCCAGGCCTGGCTACATAGCAAAGCGGGGTATAAAATGCGTGTGAGTCACAGGGAGCAGAGGAGCCAAATTTGACCTAATACGCGTTCGATCTTTGAGCTTTATACGCGCGCTGTGTCTTGCGTTTTTCGAGTTTTTCCCCCAGCGGGACCCCAAGCGTAATCGGCGCTTTCCGGGCGAGGTACGAATTTGTGGCGCCCACAGTCAGCAATCTGCGGTTACCCAACGGAAAGCTCCGATTACGCTTGGGGTCGGTATTGTCCCGCTGGGGCGAAACAACAGATCGAAGATCGAACGCGTAAAGGTCAAATTTGGCTCCTCTGCTCCTTGTGATAGTAGGAATGGCTTGTGTCTCGTCGACCTCTCCAAAAAAGTCTACAATCAGCTGTACAGTGTTGTGTTTATTCACTAATGAACAACGCGAGATTATTCAGTCAAGCCCGATATTCCATTCACACCTTTACCGCGTAGTTTCAATTCCAAGTGAATTAGATGCATGTCGAATTGAGGGCAGATTTGATTACTTGAAAGCAACAGAACTTTGTTTCAAGGCTGTAGAAGAGTACAAAGTGGATTTCGCGTTAGCTCTGGACAACGATTCGGCCCCTATTTTACCTTCGCTCGTAGAGAAGTATGGCAAATCCACTTTTCGTGGGCCTTCGTTCGAGTCATTCTTCTTGACATTTAACAAATTTTACACACGCAAATTTCTTGACCCCAATCCGATACCCTACGCTCATATAAATATAAATCGTCCTCTAACAACCACTGAGCTTGACAATTTCGTGAAACAAGTTGGATTTCCTGCAATTCTTAAACCACAAACGGCTACTGCATCAATGTTGGTGCATATACTAAACTCCGTGACTGAGCTATCAGAAGCTATTGAGTATTCGAGAGACCATTACAATTCCGCTTTGGAAATTACCACACCACTTTTATTGGATTACCTTGACGTGGTCAAGTATCCATTAGCTTTGACTGATGGAATGATTTTGGAGAAATATATCGATGGCGAAATCTTTGATCTGGATGGGTAAGTGTAGTCATATATTTTGTCAGTAATTTGTCAAGTGTAAATTTTAGCCTGCAGCGCAAGTGTTCTTTTGTTTAGCTGCCGGTTTGGTTTCTTATATCATGGGTGGCAGAGGCTTTTCTCGCGCTCTCATCTCTTTCATATTTAAGAGATTAAGCGTTACGTTTGTTTTTCACGCGAACGGCAAAAATCCAACTTTTGCCGTCTGCCGTTTGCCGTTTTTACATCGGAACGTTTTTACGCAGTTTACGCAGTTTACGTAGTTTCGCGTTTGTCACGAACATCGTCAGTGTGAATTATTTTCGATTTTTCTGATGGATATATTTAACGTTGATTCTTAGAAAAGTAAAGATAATCAACTGCAAGCTAACATTTGCTGTTCCTGGTCGTTTGGCGTGGGTTTGGCTATAACACAGGCGTAGAGTGAGGGTCGGACACCTTTTTGAGACTTCTATAACGTAATGTCGACACTTAGAATTTTATTTTCAATACATTTTTAAGTATAAAAAAGAAAATCTAAAATCCCCACTGAGGATTGAACCTGTGACCTCAGCTAGGCTTAGGCTTACATAGCCTACCGTACCACTGTATCACCTAGCTTCTCGGGTTGCTTAGTCCTAAATTTAACTATATAAACTGCTACCCCTAACATCAACTGAAAGCTAACCGGTTACTCCGTTATATAAGTCTCAATAAGGTGTCCGACCCTCCCTCAACGCCCGCGCTATAGTCTTTTCCGTTTGCCGTTGAACGCGATGCTTAGGTCCCGTCCACACGTATACGTTTACGTTCGTAAACGCATATTTTTTTATGCGTTTAGGCCTCCCGTTCACCCTAAACGGATATTTTCGAAAACGCTCTCCAAAGTGGATATTTTCGAAAACGCCGTTTACCCGTTTACGTGTGGACAGCGTAAACGAAAATTTTCGTAAACGCTGATGTCACAGCTGTTTATGGCGCATGCTCAAGTTATCTAGCGCATGCTCAATGCAGATTTTTAGTGTTGTCGAATCGTTTTAGCGTGGACAGGTGAAAACGTATCGTAAACGATGGCTGGCTTCGTGTGGACGGGAGCGTTTTAGATAAAAAAAATATGCGTTTACGAACGTTAACGTATTCGTGTGGACGGGGCCTTAAGGTGGATTTCCACTGTCGCGTTTTTGCCTACGCACGTTAACGTACGTAAAAATTTTTAACGTACGTAAAAATGAAATTTTACGCGCGTAACTACGTGCGTTGACTTTACGTTGTCCAATTTCCAGTGCCGCGTTTTTTTCTAGGTTTTTACGTACGTTATACGCACGTAAAGGCACGTAGCCCTCGCGAGCGTTTTCGGAAAAGTTGAACTGGGTTCAACTTTTTCGCGGATGTCTGCGTTTACGCGGCGATTTAACCAATGGCAATTTCGGATTTTGTCACATGACACCAACTCCATGTAGACGCCATTTTGTTTTATCTGCTTTACATATTCCTGTAGTGCAATCCACAATGCATCGCACACCTCAGGAATTATTCTACTCACGGTTGTATGGCCAAGGCGGTAGCTAAATGATATCGTCTGTAAGGAATCACCAGTAGCTAGAAATCGAAGAGTAACAGCGAGACGTTCACCGGGACTGATTGGCTCACGATACAAGGATTTCTTAGACAGCATCGGTCCCACAAGAGAAAGAAGGTGGTCAAATCTTTCAGGTGTCATCCGGAAGTATTTATAAAATGACTCGTGGTCATTTTCGCGCATTTCTTGCACTAGAGTGTGGTATTCCCCCACTTGAAACCGATTTTGAAATAGCTCTCTGATCCGAAATCTTTTCCGATATTTTTGTCGTCTTTTTCGTCTCTGTCTAAGGTACAACAGGAGAAAGAACCGCTTGTTTATAACGGCGGCCATTACTTTAGCGGCAAATAACCTTTTCGCGCCAAAATTTCAGGATGGCAGGTATTTACGTACGTTTAACGTACGTAAAACGGAAACGTTTTTTATTATTTTTTACGCAACAGTGGAAATTGGTAACGTAAGTTTTTTTAACGCACGTTTTACGTACGTAAATTTTTACGCGACAGTGGAAATCCACCTTTAGTCTTGTATCACCCATAAATGTAATACTCACCATAAATGTAATAAAAATCAACCATAAATGTAATACCAACTATAAATGTAATAACAGAATCAACCATAAATGTAATAAATGACTAACCATAAATGTAATACATTTTTAACCATAACCAGGCTTAACTAATCAATGACATCAATGTAATCAATGAGTAATCAATGAGTAATCAATGGGTAATCAATGAGTAATCAATTGATTACTCATCGAATATTGCCAATACTCAATGAGTACTCAATGACTAATCAATGACCCACAAAATTGGTCATTGATTAGTCATTGATTTGCATGAAAAGAGGTGTTGACAGGCCAGACACGACTCATAAACTCGTGATAACATGGAACGTGACCTTTAGAGTTTTGCTCTAGCAAGTACATCCCCCCGGGATATCCCCCAAGGATTTTCCGAGGTAAGGGGGAGCTCTTTTTATATTTCTCTTAGCAATGGTTGGTTCTGAATTAAATGCCATTTGCTCATTAAGATGTTTTTAAGACTAGGCAACGCCGGGTGGTACGTTGTTATGAAAGGCAGAATTGTTTTTCGCACGTACTCCTTTTGCTGCAAAGATGACTTCCGTTCATTGAATTTTACCTCGGAAATTATTTTCTCAATGAGATTGTGAGTGTAGCCTCTAGCACGGAGGAATGCTTTGAAGTTGTTGATATTCTCACTGAATGATTTCGCTGAGGAATTTGTTTTTTAAAAGTCTCAGGGCTTCACCTTTTCTGAGCCCTTTTCTGACCCCTGGTGGGTGGCAGGAAGAGAAATGGGTGTACTGGAAGGTCTCTGTTGGTTTAAAATGAGTAATCAATTACATCAATGAGTAATCAATGACCCACAAATTTTTTTGGGTTCGATTAATCATTGATTACTTATTGAGTATTGGCAATACTCAATGATTAATCAAATGATTACCCATTGATTACCCATTGATTAATCATTGATTACTTATTGAGTATTGGCAATACTCAATGATTAATCAAATGATTACCCATTGATTACCCATTGATTACTCATTGATGTCATTGATCATTGATTAGTTATGCCTGGCCATAAATGTAATAATCTGACTCACCATAAATGTAATACATTTTAACCGTAAATGTAATAAACTGGCTATTACTATCAAATAGAGTTGGAAACTATTTTAAGTGGTTACTTATAGAAATAGAGGCTCCACATTGTAACGAAAAGTCAACCGCCTTGAATCCACCGGTAGCGAACTGCAGAACAGCTTAACAACTTCATGGTCACTTAACGTCCTTAACATATTTTTGGTGTTGTATGGCACGTCTGTCACTTCTGGAAAGCCTCAGATAAACGTAAATGAGAATGTTTTTTGTGCAGTTTTCAACAATCCAACAAATGCCGCTTTAGGAGTTTCTTCTCAGCAAGCAAAGCATTCCACTCTCAACAACCTAGAAAGTTTGAAGATATTATTATCCTTATATGTACATCGCAACGAACCGTTTACAAAAGGAGTAATTTACAAAATTTCGATTTTTGTCGACCTCGTTTCAGCACTTTGAAATAGAACATTTCGCGTCATGATACTTAAGGTTTTAAACTGACGAAGGAAGAGCGCGATACTCACAACTCATACATTAGCTTTAATAAATAGCAGTACAATCGGCAGGGACTTGCCATGTACAATTTTAGTCCAGCGGGTCTTCGTTTTAGATCAGCGTGTCTTCCTTTTTCACTCATGAATACTCGAAGCGTAATCAATGGGTTATGTCAGACGGTGGCAAATATGCAAATTTTCACTCCCTCCATCACTCGGCAGGGCTGTAAACTTTTTATGGTAATTTCGCTGACCAGTGCCTAGGGCTTCAAGCCCTGGAAAATTAAAATCGATCTGCGGACTTCAAAGGAAGTTTTCAAGACTGAGAAAAGATGTTACAGCACGGTAAATGTTGGTTTTAAAGTTAAAGTTTCCCTGCCATGTGTAAAAATCAAATAAACCATTTTTTTAGAATAAAAAATGTGTCTTAGTGCGACACAAATACGCATTGTGATGATTTTAAATTTGTTTACTTGTCAATTCTTTGACTGTTCTGTGAAACAACAAAAGCTTAGACCGAGGTTTGCAAACGTTAACCTCAGGCTTTTAAGGCTTGTCTCCCATGACGCATTTGAAGCGTTTATTTTTCCTCAGAATACATTTGTAAAGGTTCAAAATAAACCAATTTTAAAGCGTTTACTAAAAAGAAATGTCATAGCGTGACAGGATACCCACTTTTTGTAATGAGAGTAATCGATGGAAAGGTACTTAGAAATTCTTTGATTTCTGATAGCTTTTGTGTGACACGTAGAGAAACAACAAAAGCTTGTTCATCTGCATGCAGCGAGGACTGCTAAAACGCAGATAGAAAAGCTTGAAGCTGTGACGGGAGTCAAATACATAATTATTAGTACTAACATTTATTTTTGTGTGTTATATTTGCATAAATAACATAAGCTTCAAAAAGGTACCCCTTTCGAGTGGAGCATCCCCGTATGTACCCCCTGTGTGACGGTTTCGCAATCGAAACCTGATATTTACACATTGTCAAACTTATGAACCAACCGGACACTTAGTGTCACAGCATGATTTGTCACACAGTATGAAACAAAACACGGCAAATGACCTCTCGCTTGTAGCCATCTTGAATTTCAGTCAGAGTTTTCCGAGTGTAATTTTTATCATAAGCAGACAGCTTTACTGACGGCTGCCTTGACAAAATCTCAATTCTCATAACAGCTGCTTTTGAGATTTCCCATTTTAGCGATTCCCCATTTTAGAGATTCCTTATTTTAGAGATTCCCTCATTTTAGAGATTCCCTATTTTAAAGATTACCCCGTTCCCCGTTTTACACATAGCCGTTTTTGTGTTCTGCTGACATAGTCATCGAACTATTAAATAGGAAGCTTTCGCAACCACGACGGCGACGGCAGCGAGAATGGTACAAAACTATAGTGCCAGATCGGGGACAAATCGAAACTCACATTTTGTGGCGTCGAGTTGTCGTTCGGGTCGTCGTGGTTTCTTCGTGGCGTCGAGTTCCAGTTCAGAACATCATGACGAAACGAACAACTCGACATCACGAAGAACATCACAACGACACGAACAACTCAACGCCATGAAGAACATCACGACGACAAGAACGACAACTCAACGCCACGAAGAACATCACGACGACACAAACAACAACTCAACGCCATGAAGAACATCACGACGACACGAACAACAACTCAACGCCACGAAGGAAACATCACGACGACAAGTAAGAACGACAACTCGACGTCACAAAATGTAAGTTTCGATTTTGTCCCCGATCTGACACCATACCCCAAACAATAGCTTTAATGAGCGAAAGCAATGCCTCTGCACGTGCGTTTTACATTTTGGTACATTTCTTTGCCGTTGCTGCACAACAACAACGTCAAATGATCAAGTTATATGTGGAGAACGTGAACACACGACAGTTAATTTTCCTTTCTCTATTTGAACTGGAAAGCCATCCCTTCTAATTCAGCTCCTGAACAATCCAGTCACATTAGACAAACCAAACAAATTGAAACAACTACAAAGTAGTTTAAAATAGCGCCAACCCTTTTTTCAATTGACGTTTTCCTTGGCGTTGCCGTCGTCGTTGCGCAAGCTCCCAAATGTCGGCGGACGGCGTAATTTTGTATGTAAGGGAACATTTCTGGTGTACAATAGAGAAATCGCAACCAATAAAAGGGAAGAACTGACGAACTCGGAAGTGGTTCTGATAATTGAAGGGGTCGGGGCATAACCAGCCTATGTTGCTTTTTGAGTGTGTTTACTTTTTTTCTCACTTAGATTTGCCTAATTTTATCGTACAACTAATAATATTACAAACCCTTGTCGAATTTCCACTAATCCTAAGAAACTGGACTAATTTCACCTGAAAAAAAAGCAGAGTTCTGGTCTTCTAGTGGTTGTTTACATTCAGAGCGTAATTTAGACGCTGTTACAGCAGATTCAGATTAGCCGTGAGAATATGCGACCGCAATACTCCTGACCCGCGCCAACGACATGAACGAAAGTACCGTTGTTTTCCGTATTTCGTTTGGCGGACATTCCGTTTTCGTTTTCGACATTGATATCCCAACATGCTTTGCGACAGTGGCAGATAGGTCGGCTTTGTGTGGTCGCGCGGGAGATTGAAATACAGCTTTGGGCAGCTCAAAGTGAGTTCTTGTGGCCGGGTGAAATTCAGCAAGGCGGGCAAAGACTATGAGCCGGCAGCGGAGGACCGGGAGTGCTTCCTAAAGGAGGTCCGTAAGGATAAGGGAGATGGCGCGAATCTTAGTGGCTGACTATCGGTGACAAAAATGAAGCGATTTTGAGGGAATGGACTTAGGGATTTATTTTTCTTGAGCGGGATTCAGCGGTATGGGCCCAAACTTGGCCATCTGAAGTGAAAAATCAGCGTAAAATCGAGAAATTCGGATAAACCTTGGGATTCATTTTTTCGAGCGGGATTCAGCGGGAGACATGCAGATTTTTTTTTTTGCATATGTTAATTCTCAAAAACGACAGAAAAAAAAAAACAGAAAAAAACCTGAACAATGTTTTGCAACTAATTTGTAGTTCACATGCCAAAAATGGACAAATCTGAGCGAGAAAAATAAGAAACGACCTCAAAAGCAACATAGGCTGGATATGCCCCGAGCTCTTCAATAAAAATTCTTCATGCATGCTTACTTTTGAGAATTCATAACTGATAATATTTCATTGATTCACTTTTTACGACGAGTTGACGTCATTACAGTACGGTCAACTGAGTTTAATGGATAGTTTAACCTTTTCACCAGCATTCCTGCCAGTACATCTGCTCTCCAGAAAAAATCGTTTCTCAAATAATATTTGCTCGTATGCTGCACAGTTTACGCTAATCAGCAGAACACATGGACCCAGTGGGGCCCTATTTTTATAGCCAATGCCATCAGAACGCACGAAGCTTCCAATCCAATTTATTGAATTAATCCTCAGTTCTTTTAATTTTCCGTTGATTCTTTCAGATACGTATTTGACGGCAAGGTTTACCATTGGGCACTTTATGACATGACAACATGGCCGTGCAATCCAAGCGCTCTTCAAATGTTGCTTCTTCCATGTCTGCGGGCTGCTGATGTTCAACACAAACTTTGGGACATGTTTGACAGTGTCACAAACAGGTTTGACGTCATCTTGATCGGTACTATGATGTAATTTAATTTTTCTTTTGCAAATAACCGCATATTTCGGTTTATTTTTCGTTAATTTGCATAAATTAACACACATTACCGGGCTGAAACTACGTTTGTGCCAAGTGGTGTTTAAAACTCATTTCTGAAAACAGATTTTAAAAATATTAAAAACTGTGGGAGAAAAACTTGTTTTTGTGATTTCTTTATTTGAAATTCCTCTCTGATTGACAGCTGTCGATCGTCCTCAAAATTTGGTCAGACTGACCAAAATTCTGTCAAATGAATTTGGTGACTGCTCTAATTCAATTCCTTTTTGGTTGAAGTTCCTAGCATGACCCAGTTGAATTCTATAAATTGATAAAGACAATGCATTTTGAATTTCCCGCCAATCAGTCATGTGATCCTATTGGACCAATCAGAATGCTCGAAAAGGTGAAAAAGGTCCATTTTCAAATGCCCATATCTTTTGAACGATTAGAGATATTGACCCAAAACTTTGGATTTGTATATTTTATGGCATGACATTTAACTAGGAATTTTTGCAAGGCATAATTTTTTAGAGAGCATAAATTTTGCGGTGATGATACCTTAAGCGAATTTAAGACAAAACTAAGTCGCCATAGTTTTTAAGTAAAGTTTTACTGTTTTAAATATATTTTTGAACATGGCCTCCATGAAAAGCAGTTTTTATTTTTTCATATTGTACCTCTTATTTGTAGTTAGGAAGTTAGGTAGCTAGCTGATTATGATAAATTAAGCTGATGGAAATACTGTGTATAAATAAAGTTATCTATCTATTAATCTATTTCAAGCGTGTTTGGGGGGGAGGGGTGGGGAGACGGCGCTTCATGGAGAGGGAGGGGCTTATTATAATTTAGCAAAACGCGATGTCATACGAACTTCCTGCACTTGGATAAACATTCTTAAACCATACTTTGATTGAGGAATGAACAACCTCGTTCCCAGGGTTTTTACCTTTTTTAAAATTAAAAAAAGGGAAAAACCCTGGAAACGAGGTTGATGAATGAAGTGTTATACATTCATGATACCAGATACCACCGCACAAAAAAAAAAATGCCCATATTCATCATTTCACAAGAATAATCAAACTCACAACTGACTATTAGCCCTCCGTAACTCGTCTCTAATTTCCACTGTTTGCTTTTTTGCAGACTCATTCAACATGGTTTTGACAACCAGTTTCTAAATATTCAGCTCTTCTTATGCAACAATGGAGAAGTACGACTCCTGGAGATTAATGGCAGAATGTCAACAGTGTGCGTACCAATCTGTCAAATGAGCCTCCGCCCAGGAGATACAATCCAGGCTCAATTGAGCGTGGCAATGGGGATACAACCACCTACACCAGAATTCACCGGCGTACACTCTGCATTTGTTGAAATTAATCTCGCAGTTTCAGGCAAGGCAGATGAAATAATCGATTTCACGGTTGCTGAAACCATGGAAAATGTGGAATTGCATGTGAAGCGCGATGACTTTATACAGCCCATAGGGGAAGGCGGGAAGGAATGCGGCTTCGCGTATCTGTGCGCTGAAAGCCGTGAAGAGATCATGCGCAAACATAGCGAACTTTACCACAAACTGTTTAAGAAACACCCTATGGGGTGTTAAAGGGACAATGTACCGCAAAAAATATAGAAATTTCGCTTACTTAATTTCAATGTTGTATTCTGTGTATTGCCAAATACCACCAAATATACAACTAAATTGGATAAAAAGATTCTACAGAGCAAACCTGAACAAGTAGTTTAGGAATAAAGTTCAGGATTACAAGGATAGAAGTGGATTACATTTCATCAGATTGATTTCATGGCAGGCGGTCCAGAAATTAAAATGTCTTTTTTAGTCGATATATTTATTTGCTTTCATTACTTTTGGCAATTTTTTTCTTTCTATTTCTATATAATAAAGCAAGCCTGGTCATACTCAAGAGAACATGATATAACCCCCCACCCCCGGGGGGAAGGGGGGAGGACTCTCATGCAAATGGCCAGGGTGCTGGTCGGAAATTTTTTTGAAAAACACTGTAAGAGGTACAGGAATCTTGTTTGATTGGTGTGGCTCAAATTGATTTTTACCCCTTAGGGGTACCAATTCTAAAACGACACGTTGTATTCTGTCATATTTTTTGGCTTTATACCCTAAAAGGTACTGCGTTAATTCTAAGTGGTGGAGGTAACAGAATCTTGTAGCATGGGCGTGGCTATGATTTATTTTTACTCTATAACCCTTTAATCCCCAATATCAAAATACAAATTGTTCTTGTGTCCCCGTATATTTTGTATAAAAGGAGTGGGGAGAAGTTGTCACAATATCAATAGAATTTACCTTGGATAATGGGTAATTATTTGATATTTTATTTTTTTATTTTGCCACACACGATGAATTACAAGCAGAATAAAAACGATAATACATAAATAGGTTAATTCATATTAAATTTAAAATTTATACATAACTTGGGAGGAGTGACTGTGGCGGGGAAATCTCCGAGAAGCCGAGCTTATGAGGAATAGAGATTTCCCCCCACGGGCAATTTAAATACTAGGCGGCATTTTAAGAAATAAAGAAAGAAGTCATTTAAGTATATAAGTGTATTTAGGGGAAAATATAGATTTAGGTTGCATTCTGTCTGACCCTTAAAAATGGTTTGATCATACACTTGAATATACTATAAGACGGGGCATTTTTGATGTCGTTCGGTAATGAATTCCATATTCTAGGTCCTTGAAACAGAATCGAAAATTTTTTAATATTTGTTCTACAGGTATGAGGTCGGTATGAGATATCAAAAGGAGAAATTTGATGCTGATCACTGTTGAGGCTTAAAGGGTGCCATACCAGCACATAAACAAGCATTTTCATTTGTTCTACTTGTTCAAAGTTTTAGAAACTGAGGACAATTTAAAACTGAACACCCTAAAAGGTAAAAAACACAGCATTCTATAGTCCCCAAATTTCCTTCAACTGGCACTGTAGTGCTTAAAGGGACCCTTTTCAGCCGAAATAACAAAATTTTGCTGATCTTATTTCTATGCTATGTTGCTAAGTGCCACCAAATATACAACTTAATTGGATAAAAAAATATAGATCAAAACAGAAGCAGTAGTGGGAAGAAAAGGTGCAATAAAAAAGGATGGAAGTGGATTACAGTTCAACTATATAGTGTATTCAAACCTAAATTCCCTAGTAATGATCAACATTTCTAGGGAATTTGGGTTTGAATACACTATATAGTTGATTTTCATGTGCCCTTCTTATACAGCATAGCGCGTGTATCATTTTTTTTGTTCCTTTTTTAGTTTGCATGACTGCGCATGTTTATGCGGCTAAATTTTTGTTCTTTTTCTCTTTTTGCTGTTTTTTTTTTTTATCCCATTTTTTATGCTACTTTACATTTTTTGGCACTATATTTCTTTCTTTTTTTTCCACATGCATTTATTTTCCTTGCACGTGCTATGTTGTTGCGCACGCTTAATGTTTATGTTTGAATTGTTACAGTTATTTACAGTTAGAGTCATAGCGGGCATGTTTCATATTTCAGTGGCGTAGAAGTATTTTGCATGTAACGGTTTTTCTTCATTCACCCTGAAGAAGACCAACAAGTCGGTCGAAATATAGGTGTTCTGAAAAAAATGTGTCTTGTCTTCATTTGAATGTGTTTAATAATATTGTTTGTGATAAGGTAATGCTTTTATTGTACATCCCCTCCCCCTTGCATTCAGTTTGAAACAGTGGGGGGGGGGGGGGGGGGGGTGAGGGCTACTACCCTAAAAAAATATTAATTTTGTCTGTAGTAGGGTGGGGCTCCTGAGGAACACCCCCTGCCCTTCTCCAATCCAGGTGCAGTTTCAGCATGTGTTTCTAGCCAGAACCAGCAGGTTCAATTATGTGTTCTGGAGGTGGCAATGTTTGTGTCTGTTCGTGTTCCGCCAGTAAATCTTCTATGTGGCTCTTAATAAACCAAACCTGTCAAGTTAACACTATTGTTTAGTATGCTGAATGGTGTGGGAAGTCAACACCATTTCAAAAAATGAACCAAGGGATGTATCTTATAGTGTATCGAAAATGATGAGCCTCTGCAAATTTTAGCCGAGTCTTGAAATCTTGGCGAATTAAAAAAGATGTCTTGGAATCTTGAGCTCGCCAAAAATAAGGCCATCGTGTATTTTGAAATCTTGGACCTTGGATGACGAGCCTTGCAAATCGTGCCTGAGTTTAGCCAGAAGCTTGCAATTCAACAAGCAGCACTGGTTTGATTGTGTGAATTGCCAAAAGCCAAGGAACCATAACGAGTGAAACTGTTATTAAAATGCACTGTAGCTTGTTGTCTCTGACACAGATTTTTGGAGGTGTTCACTTTGGGTTCAGATGTTTAAACCAGGGTCTCCGCATATTGGTGAGCCTCAGATTTGACCATTCCCTAAAATTAAAAGCCAACTATGTCTTTCTGTTATGTAATTGAGGCTGCACAGATCATCTTCAGACTTACTTCAATAGTCATGCAAAGGACTCGGCCAGAAACCAGTAGTCCAGTAACTCCCATTTGTGCATGATGTGACATGAAAGGCGACCACAGATGGGTCTTCAGTCCATACAACCACACAGGAAGCCCATGCAGGCCACAGATGGCAAATGCCCCTGCTGGGGTCTTGAATCCTGAAATAAATTTGTACAACAGTCTTTTAAAGTTGGAAAAAAGTATAAATTCTAGTAAATTAAAAAACTTCAAGAAACTCACCATTAGCCATAACAGTTTGCACCCATGAAGGTGGGTTAGGTTTTGCACTTCTCCACTGTGCTCCTAGAGAGTGAGTGCATACAAATACCACCCACTCTAACGCACTGATGAAGTATCCCCACTATCAAAGAACATGAGATACAGCAGGATTAATATGGAGTTTTACTTTTTAATTATAGCTTTGGGTTGATCGATACAGGCTTCATAACAAAATACCCCAGGATCACAGGATCTATGGGCCTATTTTTATTTTTATTTTTGTTATTTTAGGACTATACCTTATAAAGTAGGGTCCACAACATTCCTCGCCCAAGATTGTCACAAAAGACATCTAACTTGAAAAACAAACAAACAAACAAACAAACAAAACAAGAATAAACTAAGAGCAAAACAACCAGATAAAGAACACTACTACAATAACCTTTTTTGGATAGCTGATTTTCTTTTCCAATTCTTGACAGATTGTGAAAAAATGAACAAAAACGTCAATGTTTCCATTTTTATTTCAAGGCAACATTGAATCCCGCCAACTTGTGGCTTTCAGGGTTTGTAAATGCTGTTGTTTAAAGATTAGGATTAGGTTTACTTCAAGAGATGTCACCAGTTGAATGAATTTGCTTTAAGCACTTAATAGACCCGACCAGATTAGACCAACAGATATTGGGGCTATACAGAGCAAGGAATGCTGATTTTGGTCTAAATTAGGGTGGTTTTTCAGATACCTTACCACATGTATACACCTAATTCAATAAAGGTTGCTTTGGTCATTGGTAATTGGGCACCTATTGTTTGGTGTTCACTCAAGCAAAGCATTGCATTGTGTTCCGTATGCCCAAATGCCAATGCCCTTTATTGAATTAGGTATATATGTGATTGGAAGTAGGTGACCCCCATGTTTATTTTTGCATTTCTGATACAAGTAACTCATTACATATAGCTACAGTACGTTTCATTTAAAAAAAACATTGTTAGAAGATTTACTAGATTTTCATGTAAACGTCCTTAAGCTTAATAATAATATTAACATTTTAAGAATTTTGTACCCAAGCCCCAAATGCTGAGGTTTGATTCAGCTGACGTGCTACAATTCCATCAATACCTGAAAAAAAGGTGCACTCACAGTTGATTATCTCCTGCACAATGCATGCCAAGTGGATATAATGCCAAATGTCTAATGTTTCATTTTGATGGATGTAGGTGTCAAAAGAGTTTAGGTACAGAAAAGAAAGTGAAAATTTGGCCAGGACCAGCTTGCTATGTCCACCTTAAAGGTTCCGCCCAACTTAGAGAGGTGTCCGCCCACCTTAGAGAGGTGTCCACCCACTTTAGAGAGGTGTCCGCCCACCTTAGAGAGTTATCAGCTTTACAGTGGTGTCTGCTTAAGGAAGAGTCGACTATAGCTATTTTCTGTCTTGGTGGGGAGATTCCATGAATGTTCAGTTCACAGGGCCCACAGTTTACAGGGCCCACACTGATTACAGTCGTATAACTGAAGTGGCTACCCTGTTTAAAAATTTATTGTTATTATTATTACACCCAAAAATATACTGTATAAATGAGTGCTTATAAGACCCAAAATGAAATAATTGACTTCTATTTACACCACCTCGACCACATTATGGCTTTTGGTTTAACCCACCCTACCCCTCTGGAAATTCCAGTTTAGTGTCATACCTTCCTTAAGGTGGCTTGCAATAGTTCCTGGCATTTTCCATCAGTTATACTTTGATGGATCAATACAATTTATTATTTATCAGTTGATACATAAATAAACAAATAACTTCATTTAATGAGGGTGGAATACATTAATAATAATAATTATTATTATTACTGGTCGCCCAGTAGTTTTCATAATGGCCCAGTCCTAAAATATTAATCTAGTTAACTACTTATGCTGCAAAAATGGCATCAAACAAATGCCCAGTCATTGTTGAAAAAGTAATGGTCATCATTATGATGTAACTGGTTACCGTAGTAACAGTAGAACCTGTTAAAACACCCTTAATTTTAGTAGTGCTTACTGTTGTAAGTGCTTATAACTAAAAAACATGCTTGGTGACCCCATTTATTATTAGCATGTTAAGATACTTGGGATATTCTTGTGAAGGGGTTCTGAGCCACATTAAATTTTTGTTGTATTCTTCCATCAAGGTGTAAGTGCCGGATATTAAGTAAAAACAGTCATGAGACACATTAAAATTTTTGGCTTTAGAGATCCCCCTCGCTCTCGGGGGGGGGGGGGGGGGGGGGGAGGGGGGGGGAGGGGCGTGGATATTTCTTGGAACAACACATTATCACTGCTTGAGGTTCCTAATCTACCGGTAACTGTTTTACAACACTCACCATCTAGTAAAACTGAAGCTGTGTAGAAAGACAGAAACAGGACCGGATTGGTGAAGAATATCCAAGATGCTAATAATAGGATTAGACGAACATAGCCTGTGAAAACAATATTATTATTCAATATTATTTCGTTTTTTTTTTCAATATTTTGACCGGTCAGAAATGAGACGTGGCCGAGCTAAAATTTCTTTGGCTGGTCAACGTGACCGGCCACCATCCGGAAAGTATTTTGAGTCCTGCAAAGACAAAGAAACTCTAGCCCTATTATTTTTCGAGCAAGCAAACAAATGACAGCATAACTAAACATTCTAAAGACGTAAGAGCTAAACTCTGAAGGTCTAGTACACAACACCATGAAACCCACAGGAGTCATTTTTGGACTTTCCTTCTTTTTCTCGGAAAATAATTAAGCTTATTATTTTCGTTCTTTGGACTACAGAAAAAAAAGAAAAAAATTCATTTCATGGACACTTTTAAAAGCTTATCTTGGTGTATCAAAATAATGTCAAAAACATTTAACTCGCATATATGTCTTTTCAGGTTCCTACAGCTCGTCCATTTTACTATATAAGTCATTCTTTTTTTTCTGTAGTCCAAAGAACGACAATAATAATTACAATTGAAGCCCTTGAGAAGTATCTGTATTGACAAGCTACATGTACAAAGTGTTTTGGAGTGGCCGGGTATTCTGCAGTTAAGCCCATTTTTACAATAAGCATTTAGAACAAAGACAAAATATCTGACCTATCAAGTTGGGAACAAATAAAAGAACATTCTCCTTTCGTTGGTTCGTCTTCTCCATCGCACTTTCGTCATTTTTTTCTGCTCCTCACAGACTGGGTACTAATCATCGAGTCACGTGTAGTTTGGTGGTTTCAAGATGGCGGCCATGTAGGAAACAACTTGAATATCAATTTCTCTCCTGCTTTTTACGGTTTTTATCCGTGATTAATGCTTGAATTTGAATGCAAAGGCTTGAATGCCCTTGGTACAGATTAAGACTTCCAACAAAGGTGTTTTCCTTGGTTATCTTGACATCTATATTTTCTATACCGGCAGAACATATAAAACTTCAAGGGAGTATAACTTAATTTTTCGTACCCCCAAGATAAGCTTAATTTAAAATGAGCCGTTCAGTGCTCCAGACAAGAACTATTATTCCACTTTTAAGAACATCTCTTCTGAGTAGACTTTCAAGTGACTTGGCAGGAAGATCACTCGTATGCCCAGCACCAATATCAACATGTGTTGTATGTGGAAATTCATGGTTTCAAAGATACAAGAGATCAGCTGTCACGAAAACACAAACATCTTGGTTCTCTACAAAGGAGAATCAATATCCGGTAAGTGCAAGATGGCTAGGTCTTATGTGCCACAAGGCATGAAGGAGATAGGCAACGGGTAACACAACAAGACATCTAGCTACAATGTGCAACAGAAGTATTGAGGAACTGTCTAAACTACAGAATACAGGGCCACTTTTGTGCTACTAGTGAAAATGAGCTAGTTATAAGTGGTGGAAATAGTTCCCATCTTTTGAAGTTTTTTTTTATCAGCTTTTATCACAGGCCACTTCGAAAAATACCATAATACTCTTTAAAGTGCAGATTTGGGTGGTGCTTGAAGTAAGCCTGACTTTTCCAATTTCTTTTGTTTTCAGCACGACCTGCACGTGCTATGCTTCAACTTCTTGCCAATTTGCATACGGTGCACGTTTGTATACGTATAGGTAATCATACGGTTTCGAGTTCAATTTGGGATTAATTTGCACGAGTGAGTTTTTCAAAAAGCTCAAAATTGCACGAGCCACTTCTGCGAGTGCAATTTGAGCTTTTTGAAAAACTCACAAGTGCAAATTAATCCCAAATTGAACGAGAAAACCGTATGATTACTTATTAATAATTATACATGAAAAAATTTGCATCCATTTTTGTTTTTAATTTTTTTTTTTTTGCAAAAAATTTTTTTTGGAATTTTTTTTTTCGATTTGTAATTTGCACTGGTGTTACACTTTTTGCACCGGTGTTACACGTTTTGCACTGGTGTTACACTTGAACTGCACTGCTCTTAACCAATCAGAATCGAGTAATTTTTTCATGTATATTATTAGAACACATAACACTATGTCCTCGTGTTCCTACATGTATTCTGAATTCCATTGTGCCATTCTAAAAAAGGAGACTTGAAAAAATTTAAAAATTGGTATTTTTCGAAATGGGCTATTTCATAGATATTTCTCAGAAGTTATAGAAAAATAACAAGTTTCAGCAAGCATTCCTCTTGCTTGCCCATCCAGATGTGTTATCTGGCAACTAAAAAGGCAAAACTGATTTGTAGTCTAAATTTAGAAATATCCAGTCTCAGGCCCAGTGCAGTGTCTGCTAGTAGCGATATGTTTTTGGTAGCGTGGCAGCTTTCCAGCCAAGAGACAATCACAAAGTTGTTCCAGAAAAGTTGGGTACTTTCACAGAACAAATAGAGAGTTTCAGTTTCCCATTTACGGAATGTACATTCTTAGTTGTCACTGTCTCCTATCTTGTAGAAAAACTATTTAATAGTTTTTTGTAGAAGATAGGACTCAGTGACAAAATTTGTTGATAGACGGTGATGGAAAAATTTGAAGTTGAAAACTCTATTATTCAAACTTTTTGTGCATTTAAAGGCCAGCTGATAAACTGCCTTCCAGTTGATCTTACAATCTTCCTTAAAGCTTATGTCTTTGCACTATCTTCCTTGACACACAAGAAGTTCTTCACTTTTACTTGAAACTAGCTTAGTGTATAGCAATCTACTGTAGAGAGTTTAGTGTTATGTATGAATTTTGATAGGAAGAAGGGTGCTTGTTAGGAAGGGTCCTCATTATGTTTCTACGTAGACAGTTGACTGCTGCCTTTATTCCAAAAAAGGTTAGCGGCCGAAGTTGAAGGTCATATTCAAGGCATTTGCCACTTTAGAAATGAGAAGGAAACCGGGCCATGTGAACTTTCGCAACAACTTCTGGGATCATTACAGGGGATGCTCCTTTTGTCTCTGTCCCCAGTAACAGTCCCAGAAGTCGTTGCAAAAGTTCACTCGGCCCAGTTTCCTTCTCGTTTCTAAAGTGGTGAATGGCTCCTTCCTTGGTGTAGACCCCCTAGCTGTGCAGTGAAGTAAATTCCTTTTCCCTTCGGAAGCAATGTTTTTAACCCTAACAATCACTAAAAGAATAGAGCAAACTGGATTTGGAGTTCTTAAATTCCTTAAGGTTTGCTTAATTACGGTCATGTGTCTGATACATGTAATGTCATAATTTGGACAAAAAGGAAACTTCAAATCGGGTAAGAGTGTGTAACTTTAGCTAAGAGAAAATCATATGCTATTTTTTGCCTTAATACATAAAGACTATCCATGTCCGGAAAGGACAATTATTTTAATTTTATTAACAAGATATTAAAAGAAAAATGTGTCACATGACCTCTTTTATGAAATAACCCTTTAACTGTTAATCATATAGTGTAGTCAACCATTTCGGGCAGATTCATATAAGCGATAGGCCAGGAAGAACCATACAAATACATTAATGCTTTAATTTATGTCAATCATATGCCATCTCGGCCCCCTATTTTGAATTTCCTTTCTGTATAAGAAAGCAATAACAACAGGTCACGCGATGTAAATATTCGACACTTAAAGTAAACAGTGGTTTAAGGTCATCAAGTTTTATCCTGCTGCCAAGTTTGAGCTTGTTTTGGTAAATCACTTCAAAGTTATTATCATTTTCAGATTTTATGCAAATTGGGTTCTGAACCATGCCTCAACATGCTTGTGGCATATTCTGCTGTGTGTTCATTGATTGCTTTGTTCTTTAGGCTTCATAGGACTTGGTTGCTTGGCATAGATTTTAAAAGCTATTGGCATATATTTGTGTGGATTCACACAGAATGCAGACAGGCTCAGCGCCTTGTTGCAACTTTGCTGCCAAGCTACTGAGCCACCAAAAACATATACCCTCCTCGTTCTTTAAACACTGAACTGAACTGGTGAGGTACTAACATACATGCATGTACTTTCCTCGTACCACTAAAATTCTGCTTGACACTCTTGTTTATCAACTATCTCAACTGCCCTTGGCTAATGGTTTTTATTTTTGCCAGGTTTAGTGTGTAATTTTTTTTATGATATTTGTTAATTGAGTTAATCACAAGAACTGTTTCCACTCCAAACAATATAGTGCGTCATTTTGAGGCTTTAATTTTTGTGAATCAATTGGCAAATTCCCCATGGCAGGAACAAAAAAGCTGTGTAAAGGAATGCCCAGGGTATAGTTAGAAAGGAACAAACATTTTTTGAATGTAGACTTAGTAATCCAAAAGTTATTTGAAGGCTAACTCACTCAAAAGAGAAGTGTTTTCCCTCAGTGTTCTGCTAGTGACTGGTCAAATATAGCAAGTTTGCAACAAATTTCTTGTCAGAAATGGAGCCAGGATTCATTGAGGTTGACAACATGAGGGTGTTAAATGTTCCAGGGTATACTAAGGGTAGACTAATGTTTGAATGTGAGCAAATGCCTGATGAATGCCGTGGGAGAGGGGTGGGGGGAAATGAGCACTGCTGGAATTGACTCAAAATATCCGGGGCTCGATAAGATGGCTTGGGAAAATCCCTAACCCTTGACCCTTATTGACAACCCTGAATGAAATTATTTATTAACAAAACTTCCACCATTGATTGTTAAATATTATTATATAATTATAAGATTATACTTTATTTATACATACAAATGTAAATGATGAGTGCATTAGAGGTTGCAGGATTGTTGTAGTTCTTGGTGTTCTGTCCTAAACATTAGTGTTTGAGCAACATTGTTTACTTTTACCTCATTGTTATACCATTTTCTTTGCTTCAAAAGCATTATGAGAGGAGTCTCAGCAACATAATATTAATTTTCTTTTTTGTAGAGTCTTAAGTCAGCTATTTTGGACAACCCAGGTATGTGTTGCATTTGCTTATTTATTAGACATGATTAAAAGGAATGTTTTACAAATTCTCCAACTTCATGAAAATTTGGTGTCGCGATATAACGCCCTTCCAAAATTGTGAAATTAGTCTGTCGTAAAAATTACCTATAATAAGATAGTAGCAGACTATTGCTTGTGTGTGAAGTTAAATATTTCTTATTTAATTTCTTCTTTTGAAGGTTTCAGGAAAGATGTTGTCAAATTCTGCACTCAGTTCAATATAAATATCCCAGATAGAAAACACCTCCTAGCTCCATTCACTCATGAGTCGTACCTTTTAACAAATGTGCATAAACTGTCAGGACCTCACGAGAGCAATGAAAGGCTGGCATTTCTGGGTAAGGCTGTTAATGTGTGTGGTAGTTGAGTTGCGAGTTTTGCTTTTTTGTGTAGATTTTTTAGATAGAAGGTACTCTGAATACCACTTTTGCAAATTCAGTCATAAAATTTTATGATACATGTTGTGTGCTAGTCATTTGCCACTTCAGCTGCATTTTTTGGGAAAATCTGGATCTGTCTTGAATCCAAAAAAAGGATGTTACAATTTTCGTAATTACTAAAATCCAAAATCAGATCTTGAATCCATTGAATCCATACTACGTTGAGATTCATCAGATCAAATCTAAATCGGAATTTTTGACGTTCATGATCAGAGGTTTTTTATGGATATGATAAAAGTATATCTGACAATGGTCTTTTGTGCAACCACTTACATATATGTCCAGAAATGCAGGCGACTATGAAAATGGCAAACTTTTCCAATTTCATATCATTTCATATCATGGGCAATTCACAAAAGGTTTTGTTGCATATATTTTGAAAATTATTTCTCGAAGCAGAGAGAAAAACACAAGCAAGTCAATATACATGTAGGTTCATCTGCATACAATGTTTTTTTTTTTTTTGTAAAATGAACCACTCTCCTATTTTTTCATCTTTTTTTGGTCAAGAAGAATCAATGTGATCTGATGTGATCACAAATCCAATTTTGGATTCTCCCCCTCCCCCCCAAATACACTGAATTTTAGTCACACCAGTCAAGTTAGGTACATGTTTTCATCTACTGACAACCAATGATTTGACTGTTGATGAAATGTTGCCTGAATTGCATCTTAATTACAATGTTTACAGGTGCACAAACTACGAGAAAATGTGTTACAGAGCATCTCTACCACAATTTCCCTGAACTGACAGCTAGAGAGATCTGGTATGTATATGAAGTGCCTAAATACAGTAGAGCAAGTATGTAACTGATGTTGATGTGTGACCATTATACATTCAAAATTTATATAAATACGCAAACAAATGCCTGCTATCATGTCGTTTCCATTGTCAAAAAACTTTGGTCCACATTGTCTCTCTATAACATAAATCTTTTAAATAAATCTGGAGGGAGAGAGACAATTTCAGTGGAGCAAAGTTTCTTGTCCAGGGATAGAAGTTCAATGCTTATAGGTGGATTTCTCAGACACTCAGGGTCTTAAAATAACTGAGGACGAAGGTGCTGCCCTTGCTATGACATCTGCGAATGGTTAGACCTTTACGTGGCTCGGATGACCATGTAGAAATGGCAGTCCGATCTCCATTGGGGACATAAAAGAACCACTGAGGACATAACAAAACTCTGGCTGTGACCACCCTCAGTGCCATACATTGTTCATGGTGGGGTGGGAGAGATGAGATCAACAATGGCACCTTCATAAGTTGACGTCCAACCTCATTCTCAAAAGTGTAAACTAATTATGTAATGAGACATGTGATATGTGTGCCATGTAAGTCTCCTCTTATTCTTATTTCTTAACTTCCATTTCACCATTTTTAGTGTTACTTTAAAAAGGCAAAAGACATTTATAGCAGTGAAAAACCCAAAATAAAAGTCCATTTAAGTTTAAAAAAATTATTCTACTAGTGCTCTAAAAATAATTGTGTCTTGGGCTGCAGATAGCCACGATAAAAATGTATTTCAAATTTTCAAGTTTATCTCTTTGTGTCTTGGAAAACTTGCTAAAACTCTGATTATAGTTTACTATCTCTTCGAAAATTCACTTTACATGTATATCTTCCTCTCAGTGTTCTAAAAGGATTTTGTTTAAATTAGCAAACATACAAAATTCCCATGACAGCTCCTGTATTGGTGATTGTTGTCATTAACTCTCTGACTGAATGTAACAGTATTTTTTTTTGTTACTAGTACCTTAGTTCATGCCATCTTGTGTTTTAGGGATGTACAGACAGGACTGTTAGAGGACCATGTACTTGCTAAAGCCCTCCAGTGGAATATAAAAGCAATAACTCTTTACTCAGTAAGTTTTGGTACTGTATTTTATTGATAACTTTTCAGTTGTTATAATAATAGTAATAACTTTAAAATATAAAAAATTATTAGCCACCTTGTTAGCTTAGTCAGTAAATGTGTAGAGCACCAGTCTGCAGAGTGGGAGGTTGTAGATTTACATCCTGGCTGGACCAACACTCAGGGTCTTAAAATAACCAAGGATGAAGGTGCTGCCTTTAGTTTAATATTTACAAATGATTAGACCTCCACATTGTTCAGATGACCATGTAAAAACAAGATGTTTCCATCGCCAATGGGGATAGCAGCTGTCTGAGGTATATTCATGAGCTTACCTGCAGTACATGTTTAGGTCTAGTTTCATTCTCAGAATTGGATGTTAAGCACCATGAGATGCATCTGATATGTGCGCTACATGAATATTTTTTTATCTATTTAATTTTTTATATTTACTGATTTACAAACAACATTGATTTAAATTCATTTTTTAATTAACCCATTCACACCTGAGGATTTTTACGTTTTTGAGTGATTTTCTGCATACACACGCCCCATAGGATTTCGTGACTTCATATTTGGAGTTACCATTGAAAGTGCTGCTGTTCTAAAACACTGAAGGCTCGAGTTTACTGGAAACGTCATTGTGACGATCTCATTTTGCTTGGTTGATTTGCAATAAAGGGTCCAATATGAATTATCTACGATTTTTGGTAAGTTCACAGCCATTTTTCATCTTTAGTAGCTGCCTGGTGAGTATCATTAAGCTTGGAGGTAGTTCTGAGTCCACTTCTCAATGAAGCGAGTTAGGTGTTGTACTTCGTTTACGAATTTGGCTCGTTGCTCGTTGAACTGGAAAAATGGCCGCCTGGAAACGAAGTGGCTTTGGGACTCGACTCTGGATGAATTTCTCTACCTACCGCGGCATATTTTGGAAGTTGCGACCACAGGAGAATACAACAAGCGCGAAATTTCGGCGGTGGGTCGGAGTGGCTGTGGACTTAGTATAAATATGAAATGTGTGGGGAAAGAACGGAACGCTGTCAAAATTTTTGGCTTTTTCCCAGCATGCAGTGCGGTGGTGATGTTGAAAATCGAGGCAAGGTGAGTATGCACTAGTATAAGAAGCTGTAGCTAGGCCCGAGCAACGAATAAGAGCAAAAAAATTCACTGCTAAGCTAGGACTAGGACTGAATTTTGCTGTAAATGTTGACTTTTGGGTTTGCCACGATGATTTGAATAAAAAAAACTAAAGGCAAAAACGTGATTTTTGTTGTTTTTCTATGACGTTAAAAACGGTAATTTTTGTTATTGTCCAAATTCAAACGCTGATATTCTGCAAAAATCGCTGACTTTTTTGTGTTTATTGGGTATCTCAATTTGAAAGACTTTCTAGTCAATGCTCACAACTGCTAGTTAAGGCAATGTTCGCACGATTGAGAAAGTTACAATTTTTTAAAGCAGTGGAGTCTTGTACGGGCGGTTACGGGCGGTTCAGGTGTCAATGGGTTAATAAATACAGTAATGTAGAGCTTCCAAGAACAGTGACATTTATAAGAGGTGTAACACATAAAGTGTGAATTTGTTATACTTCTTTGTTTTGAATTCATTGTTAGTTCTGTTTTTCTTGTCTAGAAAAAGTCTATGAATCTTTGAATATGAACTGTAATGTTTTTTATAATATTCTTTTAGAGACATCCTCAGGATTTAATGCTGCGTCAAGCTGTACTTGCTCTTGTGGGAGCAGTTTATACTCATGAGGTCAGTATGCTGCATTTTACATGATTGCACATATTATGGTTAAATTTTTGCCAAAGGTTAACAACGTTTGAACTGGTACAACTTTTGTACTGGTTAAACTCATCGCCAATAGATGAGCTTGAGGAAGGTGCCTTAGACATGGTGGAGCTAGGCGTGATTTGAGTTGGCGTGCAGGTATCCATGGTAACCATGAGAGCGGCAACCACCAGGAACCGTCACACTGATGGAATCAGTGGAGATACTTACCAACCCACGTACTCACCAGACACAAAATACTAATACTTACCAAGACAGTGAGTGGGGAAGGAGGTGTGGGAGCAGAAAGGCAAATGACGAGCACAAGGGCTAAACGTACACTGCACGTCCGCACACAGCTGAAACACAGACCACGTCCAGCCCCTGAAAACCCCCCGAATATGCAACCCCTATCCGCGTGACCACCGCGGGGAGTGGCTGAGCAGCACTGCCCTGCCCCAATTTTCATGTCAGTGTGCCTCTTTGAGCTTTGATGGAAATTTAATGAGAAGATCAGTGTTAAGACTGAGAGATAATTTTTTTTTAATCAGAGCCCTGAGAAGGCAGATGCATTTGTCAAGTCACATCTTATACCTGAACTAACAAAAAATGAGATTGAAGAGCTGGTGAAGCTGCAGCACCCAAAGTTTATCCTTCAGTCAATAGGGGATAAAGTTGGACACTTTCCCCTTAAGACAAGGTTAGTGTGGCTTTTTGTTTGTGCTCGGGGTTAAGGATCTAATTTGATCTAAGCCTGACAAAACATGTTAGCACAGATGTCTCCTTGTTAAACAATGCATAATCCCCTTGGTTCCTGAGGGGCTTGAAAAGTGAGATTAAACCACAAAATATGCAACAGCAAGTTGGAACTCTATTTTCTTCGATTCATGTGTAGTTACATTAAGATTTTTGTGAGCTTATGTCTTTTTGTTAAAACAGCGTAAATTTAAGAACCAGGCTTCAAACATGTTTTGAAATTAACAACTAATCTGAACAATGAATTGCAAACATGTATATGCGAAACCTGTTTCGTTGAAACATGTTTACTCTAAACATGTTCGGTGCTGATGTGAACACAGCATTATTTACTCAAAAGCCTTTCAGAGAGATCATCGCCAAGGCAACCACATGCTGACACTGAGGGTGGCCACAGCCAGAGTTTGTTACATCCTTAGTGGTTCTTTGCGTACCCACTGGTTGTGGAGATAGGACCATGGTTTCTGTGTGGTCATCCATGCATGTGAAGGTCTAATCATTTGCAGATGTCATAGCAAAGGCAACACCCTTGTCCTAGTTACCATTACTATTACCATTACCTTGTTACATATACAAGCCACACTCATGGAAAAGTTACACCCCTAACTTTGAGGCTTGATTTAAAAAAAATTAAAATATACTGGACCCGGTTGTTCAAAAGGTGGATTGTGCTATCCACCAGATAAATCACTATCCAGTGGATAACACAATTGGTTTTGCTACTGCTTATCCACTGGATAGTGATTTATCCGATGGATGTGCTATCCACCTTTTGAACAACTGGGGCCTGAAGTTTATTGCTTTGTACTTCCTGGTAAGCTTATAAATAAATTTTCTGTGAGCTTAGGTTCTGGTGTGTTAGTCAAAGTCGTGTATAATTTAAAACTTTTTTTTCACCTTGAAATTAAAACTATAAGATGTTTTTCCGAGTTTGATGTTATTTCTATCATGTTTGAATTCTTAATTACTCACGTTGGAGGTTGGATGTTTGCATCTTTGGTATGCCTTAATGTGACTGCACGATGCATTTATGAGTCATATGTGCCAGTCATCATTTGGCTGTGTGACCGCACGATGCAGTTCCAGTCAAAAGCCCACATTTCACCCTTGCTCACCACAGAGTCCCAGTAGCTCAGTGGTAGAGCATTCGGCTAGATACGGAGAGTCGTGGGTTCAAATCCCATCTGGAACTCAGAATTTTTTCCGAGTTTGATGTTATTTCTATCATGCTTGAACCAGGTAACTAAAAATGTAATAAAAAGGAACAGATAGTTGACTTTCTTTTTGTTGTTTTTGCTTCTTGTGTTATGTCAAAATCTTTAAGTAGTTTTAAAGTAACAGTCAAATTTCTGGTAATTAAATGTGTTTTCTTTTGTTATAGACTTGATTACTCAAAAAAGAGCAAATCACATCTTCACTTGGATAATCCATTCAGCTATTCTGTTAGTGTTGTCCGTGGCCAAGACAGTGAAGTCCTAGCTCAAGGTATTTCACCACTTGATTTACATCTTTACTTCTGCACAAAACTTAAAATGGTACTTTAAACAGAAAAACAGAAACATTTCAAAGTCTGTTAATCGAAGGTTTTGAAATTCTTGTTTTTGCGGTGTTCATGAGTTTCAGGTAACATGGTTGTGAAATAGTTTGCAACAAACTATTGTATAAGGAAAAATAAATGTCATGTAAACTATATATGTATACTGATTAGTGGTATACATGTATCTCATTAATTCTCCATTATTTTTTCTTTCTTCAGAGGTATCCTACAGTTTAACCTTGGCAGAGAAAAAGGTATGTTTATATGATGCTCTTAATATTTTGTTTATCAGATATATTGATATTGATATAAAAAAATATCTTCACTCTTAACAGTGAAGATAAAATTGATATCTTCACATGTGTTGAGATGTGATTTTTCTTGATGGGAGAGATCCTTGTATTTCACTGACACTGTCCCGGCTGAATTATCGTGTTTTTGTGATTATGGCCAGGAGCTTGCTTTATAAGCTAACTTTACTCTCTTTTGTTGAAACTGGAAGAAACCATTGCCAAAAGTGATAGAAGCAAAGAAATATGAACTAAACACACAAAATAATGGCTAGAAAAGTCAAAATTTCACAAGAATAACAAGTATGATTTCTTGACAGCCTGTCAATAAATCAAATTTCATGAACTGTAATCCACTTCCATCCTTGCAATCCTGCACTTTATCTCCAAACTATTGTTTCTGTTTTGCTCTATAGAATATCTTTATCCAACTAAATTGTATGTTTAGTGGCATTTGGATATATAATGTGGAAATAAGCAAAACAAATTTTGCTATTTCAGCAGGACAGTGTCCCTTTAATGTATAATAAATTTATTTCAGGCATGCCAGAAGGCTCTTATAGCACATTATGCTGAAGAATTCAACAAGTTTCATCTGGCAGTCGATAAAGATGATTTTACAGTGGAAGCAGACGTTGATCTTGGTTTGATAGCTTCTGAACAGAGAATAGTGGAACTTGACAAGGTAAGCTGAATCTTAAATATTCCTTGTCATTATTATTTTGTTTATAGGACTTTTCCGTACGTCAAAAACTGAAATCATCATCTGTCCTTCGCATGCCCAGTGTTGAATAGGGTACTTACCAGAGTTTGGCTAAGCCCTTCCTTTAACCCTCAAAACAGTTTGTATTTGGTTTGTGTTTAGAGGGACCATGGTTTTTACTCAGGGTTTTTTCTTCCCCTAGCCACAGAGTTCCCATTATTTATAGGTGCTAGATGGGGATGTAGACAGATGTAGGGCAACTTATTATATTCCTCCCCCTGCCTGGGAATGACTGTCAATGCATAACATTAACCAGTGTGAGTGTGTAGACATCAGTGGTGCAATGACTAGCATATCAGACTTTGAACTTGAAGGTCGGCAAGTTTCTTAGGCAATGGACTAGCATCTTATACAGGGGGGAGTAGTAATACTTTCAGTTGCTTCTTGCTAGAAAAGCCATGTTAAGCCACTCAGCTCAGAAAGACCTTACCTGCATAACAGTATGAACTCGAATTCGACTTACTGAACTGAAGCGTTTGGTTTTAAGGGGCAAGATCAAAGTTTTGGTTTTCACATCAAGGGAGGTGAGAAGCGGAAGAAGAGAACTGAGCAATGGCTAGTATTCCATTACACCACACCCATATTTATATCGCACATTGTACCTGGGTGTGTAGCAGAAAGGTATGTACAATTTGCTGTTCAACATTATACATCACTGGAATTTTGAATACTGAAACAAGTGATATAGCAGTTCTGAGGTGCTGTTGTTATTGTAAAGAAATCCCCACACCCTGGTGCTCATATTTATTAGTTAAGGAAGGTGCTAACAAACTATGTTTTAAGGCCATAAGCCCAGGAAATACCATTAGGCCAAAACCAACTTGCACACAAATTATGGTAACTTTTTTCATACCTGAAAATCATTCAGTAAAAATGTTATTTATTACTCCTTATCTTCAGCGAAACAATAAGTTATACTAAGCATACTAGCTAATTTGCTGCTCATCTTTTAGACATGGGGGACTATCTGTTGGTGACAGGATTCTCGCTGTAAATGACAGAGTAAGCCCATTAATGTATTTTTGTATAATTATTTAATTATAACTTTTAATTACTTTTCCTTAAGTGTGGCCAGAATGCAGTTAAGGTTACCGTGTACCTTCAGATCGAAAATTTATTGAATTTTTTTTTTTGGCGTCAAAATAAAGTTTACAGAATGAACTTTCATCCAAAAAAAAATTATCGAAAAATAGTGAAAATTGACGGCGAAATGATGGTATAACTTTTGTGGGCGGAGTTTGTTTATATAGCGATAATTTTGTTTTTCTAAGCGCTGTTTTCTCAAAGTTAATTTTTCGCTTGTAGGGGACACTTTAAAGAGCTACAACTCAAAGGGAATTCGTTCGATTTTCCTCAAATTTGGACAGAAGCTAGGCTAACATATAATCAACAAAAACGTGTTGGCGAATTTCTTATTTCCGAAAACTTTTTCGTCAAGAGCCATTTCCGTGCGATCGCTCCAATTTTTTTCTCCCTTTTTCGAAAATATTCTGTAACTTTTCACTGCAATTGAATATGGGAAATCGCCGATACGTTGTTTTAGCGCTGCGTGTCCGAAAACCCGAGAACAAATCAAATTAGCAAAATACAATAATCGCTTTGAGTTACAGGGTTTTAAAGTGCCCCTGTGATCAAATTTTTGATTTTCCTCAAATTTGGACAGAAGCTAGGCTAACATATAATCAACAAAAACGTGTTGGCGAATTTCTTATTTCCGAAAACTTTTTCATCAAGAGCCATTTCCGTGCGATCGCTCCAATTTTTTTTCTCCCTTTTTCGAAAATATTCTGTAACTTTTCACTGCAATTGAATATGGGAAATCGCCGATACGTTGTTTTAGCGCTTCGTGTCCGAAAACCCGAGAACAAATCAAATTAGCAAAATACAATAATCGCTTTGAGTTATAGCGTTTTAAAGTGCCCCTGCGATCAAATTTTTGATTTTCATTTTTTTACATTTTCGTGTACAATTAGACTTTCTTACTCATCTTACCAAATTTCAATTCATTACGAACATCAGAAGTCATTTTATTTTAACATTTATTTCCGAGAATTTATGGCCGCCATTAATCAACCTTGTTCCAATGCTTGGATGCGAATGGGAGAAAGTGACGTCAAAGACTCAAACATACCTCACAGGTTGAAATTATAATAACAATAAGTATTGAAAATCACGTGAAAAGCAACAAAAAGTTTGGACTTGTTCTCCGTGCAATTTTTCTATGCTGATTGTTATTATAATTTCAACCCGTGAGGTATGTTTGAGTCTTTGACGTCACTTTCTCCCGTTCGCAACCAAGCCTTGGAACAAGGTTGATTAATGGCGGCCGTAAATTCTCGGAAATAAATGTTAAAATAAAATGTCTTCTGATGTTCGTAATGGACTGAAATTTGGCAAGATGAGTAAGAAAGTCTAATAGTACACGAAAATGTAAAAAAATGAAAATCAAAAATTTGATCACAGGGGCACTTTAAAGCTGATTCGGACGTTTGAATTTAGACGTCGTAAAAAATTCGACAATTCATTTTATTACCAAATGGTTTCCATATTTAGATAGCCAGCTCTATAAGCTTTAATTTGATATCTGGGTTTAGGTATATTAAGTGTAATCTTAAGACGCTAGATCTGTTATACTGGAGACACCCCCGAAGGTACACTGTAACCTTAAACCGTGGTTGCAAAATATTATGAAATAATGTTCCTATTTCTCCCCCTTTGTGTCACATTGGGAATCCTGCTTCTTGTCCACTCGTTCCCATCTCCCATAGACAAATTCCTATCCCTTTTCTCCCAGGTTTGCACCCCCCTGTCCCAGCCCTTTTGTTTCACCCCAACACTGACAAGCTTGCAAACGAAACTCTCCTTGGGGCTGTAAACAAAAGAGAAAGGAACTAATTTAAACTTCCTCTACCCAACAGTGTTCAGAAGGAAACAGAAAAAGGCTAAATCTTAGTTAGATATAGTATCATGAATAAAAAGACATCATCATTATCATCTCCGTCAAGACACCAGTAATGCAAGTAGTGCTTGTTTCAGTGACAACATGATAGCACTGGAGTGAGTTGTTAACCCACTGCCGGTCGGCCAGTTTGGAGGGGATGCCTCCTTAGGGTGCCACCGCCATAGTTTTATTTTTTAGTTAGAGTAACCATCTCTTAGACTAGATGCCTTCACGGTTTACCGACATGTTTGCATAACAATATTATTATGCATTGTAATAGCCCATTTCCGAGTTGCTCTTAGCCTCCTTTTCAAACCGAGGCCAAGTGCAAAACCATTCATATGGATATAAGTTTTAGGGAAGTGGTCATAACAAGTATACTCGACGAGGACCGACCTTGTGTAGGGGTAGGGGGGTTATGCAAGATACCATCCATCTGATGAGTGTAATGGACAAAATATATTGGCCTAAAAATTGGAGATGAGACTTTAATATTCTGTGTGCATGAAGCTTGCATTGCTAGTAAAACGACACTGGGGGATTTGAATCTTTCTCTCTGTTTCTACTCTTGATAAGAATGGGGGCTATACCAACAAGACACCATCTTTTTAGGTGTGGGAGAGGGGGTACGCAAAGAGACCAGCAGTCTTTTTATAAAATGGTGGGTCCTGTCCGAGTACAATAGTTTTGACCACTTCCCTTATTTGCATGTGAAAGAAAACTCATTTTCATATGAATGGTTTTGTACTTGGCCTCGGTTTAAAAAGGAGGCTAAGAGCAACTCGGAAATGGCTTGTACTGAGGGTAACTCCTCATCTAACTTGTTTTGGTTTAGAGTATGGAAGGGCTTGATCATCAACGAGCAGTAAATCTTTTGAAGTCTGTGTCTGGTGAGTTAGTCATAAATTCATCTATTTATTTTGGCTTGTCATGTACTGAGGCATGATTGTGTGACAGGCCCTAAGGATGTCTATTTCGACTCTATTTCATGCTAGAATTTTCTCTTCAGCTGATAAGTTATTGTTATATTATTGTAATTTGTATTTCAATCCCCTTTTTCCCCAATTCTTAATTACAGGAAATGTAACCTTGACTGTTGCTCATTGTAAAGAAGGTAAGCTGTCTTTTTGTTTTGATACCCTTGGTGCTTCTTTAAAAATAGCGTTAAAAATCCTTGTTTTAAAAACGTTTTGATCAAATGGCTTTTCTAGCACATTGGACGATTTTTCGAATGACATTCCTAACGCTTTAATAGCTTGTGAATATTTTTGTAACGCTTTTCCTAATGCTTTAAATGGCTTCAAATGGTGTTGATCAAATGACTTTTCTAACACATTGGATGGTTTTTCGAACGACCTTCCTTATGCTTTGAATAGCTTGTGTAAATTTATTTCAAATGGTTTGGAAACATTCTAACAGTTTTTCTAACGTTTCTAGCACTTTTCTAATCCATTAATGTTTTCCAAACAGTAAATGAACATTTAAACCGTTTAAAGGATAACTGCATGTTGGTGCACGCTTTCCCGTGGAAGGTCACATTTAAAATGTTTCTTCTTTTTCCTTTCAGCATTAATTGCTGATCAGGTTGAAATGAAATACAAAGAATTGAGACGCAAAAAACGAATGGCAGAGCTGGCATCTGACATCTGGTCTGACTGGCACCAGGCTCAAGCTAACCGCCAGCCATCGCAATACAAAGATGTCCTCAGTTATCATGATTTACCTGAAGAGACAAAGAACCCATCATCTTAGTCATCTACAGACCTTGTGCAGTCATTCATAGCACCTTGCAACGACATATGAACTCTATAGTTTAAACCCCAGTTAATGTTACATTTTACACTGCTATCAATCATAATTATGGCAACAAACATTTGACCTCTGCAAACAAAAACTGGTAAAATGGATAGAAATTCACCAATCAAAACCCACAAACTTTACCTTTTGATCTTGTCGAGTAAAGCATCCTTGTTTCTTGAGATATCCAGTATGTTACTCCTGGCAGTGTTAAACGAAACTGTTGATTGAGTTTGAACTTCAAAGTTCACATTTTATTGAAAGGTGCAGTAAGGGTGTCAGTAAAACGGGGGTCGGGGCCGGGGTCAGGGTGGGATTAGGTCTAGGATTAGGTATGATATTAGGCATAGGGTTAGGATTAGGTATAGGATTATATTTAATCCCATACCTAATCCTAGACCTAATCCCACCCCGACCCCGGCCCCGCGTTTTACTGACACCCGTGCAGTAATATATAATGCAGATAAATTTAGTAAACTTTGCCAAAACAAATAAATTGACTCGGCAAAAAAAAAAGAAAACACCGATTAGTTTTTGGGTAGTTGGCATAATATTATTGCAGCATTAATTTTGGCACACAAACTTTTTTCACATGCTTTACAACAATTGTGATTTTAAACAATTTGTCTGTAGTTACGATAGCTTCTATGTCCATTAACTCTAGCAAGTAAAAATAACTTTTGTTTTCCTTTCAAAAAAAGAAATTGAGCCCCTTGGTTGTTACAGGTGGTAGCCCGAGTGGCAAGTGATAAAAAGAAAGAAAAGGGGGATTTGGGTTTTGGTGATTTGGTTGTGAATGGAGAGAGCACGGACTGTGAAGGAAGGGGGGGGGGGGGGGGGGGGGGGGGGGGGGGGGGGGGGGGGGGGGGGGGGGGGGGGGGGGGGGGGGGGGGCAGCAATGCAGGCCATACAGATGGTACAACCCTCCTATAGGCCTTTACCGCGCGGCGGCCATGTTGACTCCCCGGAGAATAACATGCTTTGTTTTTGCCAGCCGAACCACGATTTAACTTTTTCACTGCGAGGCTTAGCGGCGTAACTCTTGTTTTTATACAAAATGACGGGGCGTGATAAAGGCCTGTTGCGAACTCAGTTGTCACCAGAGTTGTCACCATTTTTTTTTGATGTCTTGAAATGCAACTCTTTCCTTTTTCCTTGCATCTTTTTAAAGATACAGTTGATTCTCTCCGAGTTACATTAGCAGCCATCACTCTTCAGTGGCCGTCTTTATGTAATCCCATTTAAAACACTTTTTCAGTTAATATGATGCTGTATCTTACACTGACTTGTAACCAATTTCTGTAAGCGACCAGCTTTTCTGGTGCCAAAGGTGTTACCTGCACAGTAACATGTCATTTGCCTTCAATATATCAGTGCAAACTATAAAACTCTTTCAATAAAACTGACTTTATCACCAATAAAAGTTGTGAAAATACTACTTGTTAATGTGTTGTTTGCGATTGGTACCCCTTCAGTTGGACTATAAGCATCTTGCCCGAAATATGAGACTTGGCTTCTTTGTGGGTGGCTCCTCCTAAAATGTTCTGCAATTGGTATATTCAGATATGTTCAGAAGCCACATTTATTTAAAGTCTGTCCCCTTTGAATCCTTTTAAAGAGTCCCCCATTAAGGTGGGGCGGGGGATGTTCGTTTGGTTTGTTTCCGTGAGAGTATTTCATTTTGTCCTTACGTTTTGATAATGCAAGAGAACAACACAAATGTGAGAGATAAAAAGGTTGGTAAACGTTTGCACGCAGTGTGTAAAGAGCAGACACCCAAAATACTGTAGGGGAGCCCCTGAGCCCCTTCCACACTAAATCATTGAGAGGAGGCTGGGGAGAGGGAAAAAGGAATGCGCAGCGCTATTCGCTGCCCCGCTCAACCGAATACAAAACATTTATCATGTAATTGGCCACTCCGAAAAATACCATAATACTCTTTTATGCGCAGGCTCAGCCTCACCGGGGTGTAATTATTCAAGTCTCCTTTGTTAGAATGGCACAATGGCATTCAGAGTACATGAAGGAACGTTAGGACGTAGCATTGTGTCTTCGCATACAAATGTGCACCGTATGCAAATTGCCACGAAGTTGAAGCATAGCACGTGCAGTTCGTGCTGAAAACAAAAGAAATCGGAAAAATGAGGCTTACATCAAGCACCACCCAAACCTGCACTTTAAAGAGTATTATGGTATTTTTAATAGTTTCTGGAGTGGGCAATAGGCAACCACTATTGGTGTGTGTCAACACGAGCCGTATGCGACCCGTATGCGACCCTCTTTATTACGGACCGAACGTGAGCTTGCAATTTTCGGTCTGCCGTGAAATACTTGCAAACTGTTGCGTAAAGCCGCGGCTACGTCCCAACAACGTTTAGCACTCCATGTTAGATGATGTTTAGGAAGAAAAAAGTTTTTTTTTGTTGGATGACTGTTTTGTTTTGTTGAACAGCCGTTGAACCTTGTATTTCCTTACTCACTTTTTCGCTCTGTTTGCACAAAATTAACATTTTACCAGTTATTTTACATAGAAGATAAAATATAAGCTTTGGACTTAAAAAATAGGGTTGTCAAATTATTGTTAAGTTACTTGGCGGGCCCGGTACTCGAGTGCCCTCAGTCACCACTGCACAACTGACTGCAGCACCATCCTTCTCCCTCACTTTATTTTGCAGAAATGTTACATTCCCTTTTTTCATTCCAGTTTTTCTTCTCAATACAGACTCTATTGTAAGGGGTGGAGCACGCGGAGTCAATAAGAGGGGTGGGGGGGGGGGGGGGGGGGGGGAGTGACTGAAACAATTTTTCGGCCCTTAAGATGAGGTGTGGGGGTCCCCCCTAGATCCGCCACTACTTGGTGTTTCGAGCCTAGGATGACCCGACTTTCTTTGACTACGAGTAGTCATTGAATAGAAAATAGTTGCCCACGACCTTCATCTCTTTGCAGCAGGTGATTTCCGCGAGTGATCGCTTATCCCCAAAATAAATAACTGACTAGTTTCTTATAGGTTTTCTTGTTCACGAAAAATGAAACAAGGAGGTATAAAATGGAATATTTTAATGAACGTCCAACCAGTTAAGCACAGATCTCTAGTTGCCGCTTAAATCAATTAAGTTAAAACAGCATGACACGCAAACCATGCGAGTCATATTAACTGTTATTACAGTATGTCTGTTACTTCACAAGTAACTATTAATCTAAAGATAAACTATCAAAAAACAGAAATGACATATCCGGTTTTTAAAGTCAAGTGAGGATAAAGCAGTTTTCAATCCAGTGTCGAAAATAAACTGGATTTGCTTCATTGTTCTTTACGATTACACTTGCTATTTACTTGCCATTGATTTGCCAGTCTGCATAACAGGCACAATAGTTGTGCACGAGTAACATGGACAGAAAGTCAAGCGAGGGCCAGGACTCGGCAAACCCATAGCGCACACAAAAAAAATGGTTCTGCCATTTCTCTGTGGTTGTCCATTGCAGTTGCTCTCTCGTGACACTGAATTGAAAACTGCTCATATAAATTTAATGCTAAAATTATCGTGTAAACCTCTTTGCGATTTATGTTTTCCCTCATCAAACAAGTTTTTTTTTAATACTTGTGTCAAGACACTTTCCCCAGAAACAGTAGTGAGTAATGACTTATGTTGGTTCCACCACAATAGCTATGCAAATTAACTTTTGTAATATTCTCCAGAAGAACTTTTCATTTTGTTTTTAACTTTTTTTTTCAAAAATGTTCTTTAAAAAATAAAATGTACCCCAAAAGATAACCTAATATAGGTGACATGCACTCAACAGCCAACACTTTTAAATTTTTCCTTCCAAATGAAATTACGTACAATAAATATATTATTTTTTTCACATGATCTTTATACAGATTTTACAAATTGCTCACAGGATTAAACAAGCCATCACCAATCTGCATTAGTTTCTTTTGAAATTTGAAAATTCTGCATTTTGCTTCAAAATAATGAAATTGGGCTTTACTTGAAGCATTCTGATAAAATAATTTGCTTAAAAAAAGGTAATATTTTGTTTTCAAGCAGAATGCAAAATACCAACCAATGCCAGTCTTAATGGTGTTAATATTTCGATGACATGCAAAAACTAAATCAAGACATAACCTTTACAAACTTGGTTTGGCATATACATCTTAGTGTTTAGACCATTTTCCACAAAACAGGAATAAGTTTTAAATTGCAAAATCCTAAGAGCATAGTGCAGTTCTTACTTAGCTATAATAACATAAATTGTTAGAGCAATAAACTCTAATCTAAGTTAATAGTCTATTCTGCATTTTCTCGGGTTGATCCTACTGGTTCACCATATCTTAGTTTCTGCCCAGGTTGAACATGAAATTCAAAGTCTTTGGGTGCCTCAAATATCAGGACAATTGTCGATCCAAGGTTAAAAGCACCCATCCTCTCTCCTCGTGTCAGAGAAACGCCTTCACTTTTGTCCTTGACATATCCCAGCTCATCATATGAACCTGGTGAATAGCTCTCTGGGCGATTGGTTTTCAAATCCTGCAAAAGTCAACAAAGAAATCCTATTAGAAAACTCCAAACAACAGGTCATATTACAGTCAACTTTTGTCAAGCCCAACATTGAACCTTTCTACAATGGCCACCATCGAACAAAATGTTCCTGAGTAAATGAGATTGTTGTTTGAACAAGTAAAGATGTCCATTGTAAAGAGGTGACTTGTAATGGTGGAAACTCTTGAAACTAGTGGCTGTAAATTTAAACAACTTTACTTTAAATCTTTAAATTTCAGATCTTTCATTTCAACCATCTACTTGGTCTTCTAGACAGTTCACTACAGTCAGACACTTCCATAATACAGGCAGCTTTCTTGATCCCAAAGATACCAAAATTCATATAATACCTATCTCTGTAATGCAGACACATCTGTAATGTGGACTTTTGGGTCTGGCCCTTTGGTGTCTGGATCTAAACGGACACTGTCACGAAGGCACTTGCGCCAGTTTCTGGAATCGAAACTTGTAAAGTTAAGCCTAAATGTTTCAAGTTGAAGTCTCTATTTCAAAATGGCGTCAACTAGTGGCGATGTCATGGTGTTAAACAAAGAAACTCAATGCTATTTTTGAAATTGACAATTTCCACTTGAAAAATTTAGGCTAAACTTTTCAAGATTCGACTGGAAAACCTGGCGCATGTGCCCTCCTGACAATATCCCTTTAAGAGGGTCAACTGTATTTGAATACTATTTAAGCCAAACTGAACTTTAAATTTCCGCATGGTTCTACAGGTCTCCCACTATTTGATTATCCCACAATACAATCAAAAAACGCTTCATGAAACAATTTCAAAGGATTCTCATTTAATAAATTAACTAAAAATATATATCAGTATCTCATTAAGTTAATGAGACTTCACTTTACCTCATCAAACTTAAGGTTGATAGATCCAACATTGTAAGCTCCAACAGCAGTAAAACTGAAAAATCCATGCTTCCATATACCACTAAGAACAACACGTTCATTGTGGTTAAACAAGCCAGTGATTATTCTTGCAATTCCTGGGTGCACGGAAAACAGGTCGCCTATAATAGTCAAATAAAAAATGCAATTAAGTATTATGTTGCTAGATGTTTTTCAAACATTTAATCTAACCTCTTCTTAATGGACCCAGAAACAGGGCAATGACATACTATTAGCTGTAAATCAGACATTCTCAATACTCAATAATCAACTTGTGAGACCCCTGAAAAGGTAATTTTTTTTTTGGAAGATAAAAAAAATTCAGTGAAATCAGACATTTACCTCCCCTTCCCCTATTATGGACGCTGATTTTAGAGATGAGTAAACATTTTTTGTCCCTTTCCAACCATAATTCAAAAATTATGGGTCATGGGAAAGTCCTTTAACCATACAAGGGACCATTACCAGGTCTGTCAGTGCTTATGTCTGGATTCTGTGGGATTAATTTAACTAGAACTATTGCTAATCCCCCTTGGATGGGGTGCTACTCCTATACTCTTTTGAAGGGTTACTTAACCCCCCCCCCCCCCCCCCCCCCCCCCCCTCTTGCCATATGACATTTGCTGGGAACTGTTTTGGTCATACATGCTAGTGGAGTAAGACAATGTTTATGTCAATTTCTTGTCAAAGCAAACATGGAGGTATGGATTTGAATCCCACTTCTGACTTGTCACACTGAGAGAACACAGAGAGACAGGGATTGAACATCAACACAATATCTTATTCACCCATATTACATGCTGCGATATTTGCATAAACTCACACACTAAGATCATACCATTTGTCACATGACTGGAAAAGATTATGTCAGAAGTAATGGTTACAACCTTCAGGGTCATGTTTGTGTATACATATGAACATGTGATGCTACAATAAATATAACTATTGAACACTAACCTGGAAAGTGTCTCCTGAGCTTGACATCCCATTCACTTGGTGAGTGAAATGAATGATAGTCACCCGGTCCCAGATAAATAACACAGTGATACAGCCTTTTATCATCATTTGAGTCCAGCTCCTTTAATGTGGAAGCAGATGGTTGCTCAGGTCCAAGGAAGGTTTTCATTGAATAAGTTATTCCCTTAACTTGCTCCACCATATCATTTTCCACCACACCAAAGTGAAGTACACGGCCATCAGCTGGACTGACCTGTGAGGACAGGAATAAAAAAATAATTAAAATGAATGACAAAATATTTGATATATATCATTGTCAATGATACTATTGGTCAGCTGCCAGGCTAACAAATTTCCCATAGTGATCAACATGAATTTTCTTCTTACAACATCAATGTATAAGTCAAAGAGACAAGTAGGACTGTACAAAGTTAAAGAATTATCAAAATGAGATTGTTTTGATGTACAATGAATTTTCATAACAAAATTACAGGTTATGCATCAGTCAATTCCAGCAGTTTGCCTTCAAATCACTTTTGGACAAGTCTAAATTTGAAGAATTTTCCTTCTTTGTTACTATGACCAGGGCATTTGCCTATAGTTTTTCACAAAATCCTAATGCCCAGAGGTTGTGCCAGGGGTGGGGGGAATTTGGTACATGAATCTAAATGGAAAGAAACAAATAAAATAGCAAAAAAAAGGAAATGAAGTATAAAATCTTGCTCTTACAATAGAACTAGCATCGCAGATCTTTCTAGCATCAGGCTTAAGTTGTCTTCTGAAGAAAGCACCAACACTGGTATAATTGATTATTTCTTCTTCAATTGCTTCAGCTAGATTGCAGGAAAAACACCACGAAAATGTTCCAATGATGGGTTTACGAAGCCAAAGCGGCAAGTCCATGTCACAGAATTTGCCCCAAGCACGAGAACAAGCTCTTGTTGGCAGCTTCTTGAACAATGCAACCTGAAAGAAACAATCTTCAATTTGGCAACTTGAACAAAGGAAGCAATAAATTCATAACATGTAACGTGACGAAAAGAACAAGTCACGCAATCTCCTACTTACCAGCCATTGATTGGGTTCGACGGATTCACCAGATTTAAGCCTTCTTTCCTCTCTTTCCCTGATATGCCAGAACTGCTGATAACACACATAAGCGAAACCAACACTTGCCGGGATGCTAAACCACCGTAGAGTTCCTAAATAGCTTCTCACGGCCGTACCAAGTCTTTTAACGCCTGCAGATTCAAAAGAGGAGAAAGGACCTTGTACCATTGAGTAAAGGGGAAATTTTATCTAAATTATTTGAATAAACAAGTGGTAACCAAAAGGAGAATAAATAGGTAATATTTATCGGCAGTTTAGCAAAACTCTTGAGGAAAAAAGTAAGCCTAAAGCTTGCTCGTATCATTGCTCAATGCGCTCGACAGCGGCTAAACACACAACATCTACCGACGTTCGCTTCTACATCGTTGTTCTCCATTTCAGAGTAAGCTTACCTTTCCCCGAATGATA
Organism: Dendrophyllia cribrosa; assembly: GCA_024195265.1. Classification (NCBI taxonomy): domain Eukaryota; kingdom Metazoa; phylum Cnidaria; class Anthozoa; order Scleractinia; family Dendrophylliidae; genus Dendrophyllia; species Dendrophyllia cribrosa. The sequence goes on along the minus strand of JAJLRJ010000008.1, from coordinate 32,016,962 downwards.
GCTACGTGAAAGTAAAGGATAGATTCCAAGTAGCGAATATTTGCTGTAGAGAATAGGAGAATATTCTGCGACGCAACTCGATTTCACGACAACCGAACTTCGCGTGAACGAACTGTACAAAACTGCCCTCGCCGATCCACGTAAGATGCAATGCATGGTAGAAATGCGGGTTAGTTTTCTTCCTTTATGTTTTCTACGCAAGAATCAAGTTCGTCGAATGTATAAAGTCGACAAAAGAGCTAAGAAATGATGCAACAACATTGCTAGACATTTTTATCCACATGGCTTCGACACACACTGACGCAATGAATCCTGGGAGGACTTTTGTCTTTAGGGTGGAGTAGGTCTGTCGAAAAATGTCTCTGCCAGCAGGGAGGGGTGACTTGTTCAGTAAAATCCCACCAAAAAAATTCTGACCAAACTTGCGAGAAAAAATATAAAGAGCTTGCCGATTAGGGCTGGATGAAATCTTTTACGAAGGACAAAAATGACAAAATTACGTAGGTTAACTAACTTGCGTTTTGCCATGTTCTAAATCAAAGTTTCGAAATTTACCGAAATAATCAACTTTATCTCAGCTATCACGAGCATTTGTTATCAAATGAACGCCAAAATACTTTACTTTGGTATATGACGGAAAAAAAGAAAGAAAAAAGAAGCCTAGCTTTCCATCAGTACAACAACCGGTTGAAAGACCGTTTATTTCTGGATGTGAAAGGCCTACAGAAAGAACATAATCCTTCGTGAATCGTTTGCTCCAACCTATTGCTGAGGAGAGCTAAACTTCGAAGGCAAACTAAGAATGCGTCGCTAACACAAAACCACAGTTGGAAGTTTGTGAAGGCTTGTCGCGTTATTTTGAACTCTGTACTCTGTAGTGTCTGTAGTGCAAAGAAACTATCTCTTTGTGCGCCATGTATCATTCACGTGATCTCATTGATCTGGCCACACCCCATGTCAGTGATTTTCCACTTGTTTGGAAAAGTCCGTAACTCAGTTTTTTCACTATTTTTTGTACGATGAATTTTTTTCCAAATTTTTTATATAACTGAGCTTAAGCTTATCACAACTGAACGAAATTTCGCCAATCAACAACAGGTTTTTTTTTCAGTTATCCACACATCTTTTACAAAATTGTGCCAAAATCCGAGAAGGCGGGATTTTGATTGACTGATTATCGAGTAAACGGCCCACTTTTCCAGTTTTAAACCCGTTTACTAATAAAACACGCAATATAAGTTAAGTACAACAGACGGAGATTAAGCTCATCGGAACGACTGTTTATTTAAACGTTATCAGGGTTAGCCCATTACAGCCAGGGAGGCCGGTTTAGATGGGGCCCTTTGATGAGTATGGACAACTTTATTTTCACACTTCGGATGTGGGTGGGTGTCAAGAATACCGTTCACAACAGAAATCCACGCTTTAGCGAAAAATAAAAAAAGAACTCGGACCACAAAACAACGAACATTTAATACTTGGTTTGTCCTTTTGTAGCTTCACTTGTTACTAGCATTCGAAAAAGAGATCTAAATGTCCAAAAATAATGATTAGTAATACCGAGGGATCTTATCCAAATTTAACAAAAGAACGACAAATTACAACAGAAAAATCACCAATTTCTCTACTTTTTTTTGCTTTAAAACAAGTAAAAGCGAAGTCTAAGCTCCCATAGTTATGGTATCTATAAAACCCCATCTCGTACCCAAAAATTCTAACCAACGCCCCTCAAGTTAAGAGCAATCTGCTGCTGGCTGGCAACAGAAAAATCTACAAGACTATCGAAGCAAAATATCGTGGCAAAATATTTGTTTTTCAACTACTTTGTCATAAATCCTTTTGAGCTAAAAGTCCATAATTCATGACAACTACAACATAAAAGACGTTTCTCTCCATTGAAGGTGGAGAACACGGAAACGTACCGCATCGACTGGTTACAAACCTGATCAAACCGGTTTGGCCGCGACGGTCGAGCGGAAGACTCGATGACAAAATGCAAATTTGAACATTTGTACATTACCGTACCGCGTGCTGGGTGGCGAATCTATACCGTACCTTTCTTTGCAGTCTTGTGTACGAAGGTGTCTTTTTCCCGGCTAACCGGCCAAACAAGCCCATAGCTTGCAAAGGCCATGATCACGAAGAGACAGATTGTCGAATGGGCATAAAGAACACAAGACATGACCCAAGCGGAATCATGTCTGATATCAACGTGGCGATAGCCAGCAAAAGCAAGCTGATCTTCAGCGTGCACTCGCATTTTTTAAAGTAAGTTCACTTGAGGACTTTTTAATGTCGTTATTACTCTTCTATGCTTTCCTGAGCACAAAATTTCACAAGCTTTCGGATAGCTTCACACGACAGTCTTCCTCCCTGATCAATACTTTTACGAAGACCTGATAAACATTACATATTTATTATGTGGTCTATTCATACGGGTATTTGTACATGACTAGAATGAAGCGATCTGATTGGCCGTTAGGCGTTGTTCGTTCGGTGTACACGTGCACCACTAGAAAATTATGCAATCTGACCCCACAGATAGATAATCCATTCATGTCACGGTAAGGAACAGGAACAAATTAAATTTTTTGAATTCGTCTATGTTGTCTGTGGTGTCTCAAACTGACAATTCTTTGAAGTAAATAAAAATAATAAAACTCTGATCAGTTTGATGCCACTTTGATTGGTGTTTTTATAATTCTTAGCTGTAGTTTTCTTCAAATTTCGCGATTTTAGGCGAATTTTATCTCTCCGTGTTTTAAACAAATATCCTGCCATGGCAACTATGTCGGTCACGCAAGCCAAGAACCAACCTCATTACATATACGCGACAAGACCAAAAAAGAAAAAATGTGTTTTAAAAATCAATCTCGGCATTCCTTTAAATGAGGGTGTTGACACTATCTCCCAATCTCCGGAGTAATTTTCCGGGCTGCTTTTTTGCTTTACGCAAGAAAGCTGGACAATACATGCACATCAGACACATCATATGCTCTGTGCATGCTATATGCATGCAGAGTACAGTATAAGCTTTAGAATTTTTGGTATTTAAAGTATTTGAACATGCTCTCTTATCTTGCCTAGTATAAACAACTGATTACAATTCGATTAAACTCTTGAAAACACGTGCAAAGGAAGCAATTTTGAGAGTTTCACAAATAACCCCCCCCCCCCCCCACCCCCCCTTGGCCAATATAGGAAATAAGCGCCCCTCTTCCCTTCCCTTCACTTCCTTAGTCCGTTACAGTACGAGATAAAAAGGGTTTAAAGATTTAGAAATAGTGTCGAAAGAGATCATAAGGCAATCCTGTTTGTGTCGTCACTTTTACAAACAATCTTCTTCTTCTGTTTCTTCTTCCTCGACAATTAAAATAGTCTCCCACGAAGCCGTTATTTGTCTCGTCACGCAACGCTGGAGGAGCATTGCGTGACGAGACAAACAACGGCTGCGCGGCGTGGGAGACTACAATTATGAGCACTCTTTATGAATAATAGTTTTAACGCATGAGAAGACATTGTTTTCTATATATAGAATGTTGTGGTTAAACCCTTGAATAAGTGCCCCTCCCAACTTTTTTTTTCCGAAATATTAGAATGAAGTGCCCGGGCATTGATTCGAATAAATACGGTATTTTTAGTGACCGTTTCAGTCGAAGAATAAATCAGACAAAAAAGCATATGTTCCAAACCTGCCCAGGCAAATTTGGATCGCTGCAGATGTTCAGCTAAACATTATTTTACAATGACCAGGACCGGGGACCAGAAGGGCAATACATGATATTGCGGGATTACCAAATAGTATGCGCTGAAAAAACCCTTTGTTTAGTTATGTTTTGACTAAGAAACTATAAATCTGGGAGTTGTTGTCTATAAATTTTATTACCATTGTGTTAATCTGTGACTTCTTTTGTTTTCGAACAGTCGCAATGACCAATATTTATGGCGAAAAACTGTAAACTCAAATTTTAGTTTTTATACATTTAAATATTACTTTTTCCTTATAAAATAATTACAAAAAAATGCCAAAGTTTTTTCAACATCCTCTTAGATTTGAGGGACTTCTCCACTGAAATTAAGATTTTTTCTTCTCAGTAAAAAGAAAGTTGGTTTCCAGGTTGCCTAGCATAAAGAAAGAAATGAATTTGTTCAAAGAAATTTACCTGTTATTTCTCAAAGTAAGGCACTGATCAGCTGTTTTTCCTGTTATTCTTAGGCGTAAACATAACAGTAACTGTTTACATTTGAAATTAAAGACCACCGTTATTGAAATCAACATTTAATTTGTTCACGGCCATTGCAGTTTCCTCGTTCAAGCGCGCGACTTTTCTCGCGCTGTCATCTCAGTCTCATTTTGCACACCTCTTGTATTTTCACCGCTCGTAGGCCGGTTGCGATTGCACACGAAAGCACGCCGCGAAAAAAAAAAACACCTCAGGTATTCAGGATATAGCTTGCGTGCTTACAGCTTTTACATAAATTTTCCTTCCTTCGTCGGTAAAGGGAATTGGAGACGTATGCGCGTTTGCGCTGCGCGAATTGAAATCAATTCAAATATAAATATAAATAGCTGTTTTGCGCCTACATATACATGTAGCTAACACAGTACACAAAATTAGTAATTTCGATTAATTCTCGCGTTCGCGCGCGAGTGTCTCGTTCGACCAATGATCCCGGGAGGTAACTGAGACAGAATACTTGCCTATTAATAAATCTTTTCATGCGAGCACTCGATCAGACGATTTCAAGAAACGCGTTTAGTGCGCCTGAGTCGATTACACACAAGAGTAAGCAGGCATATAAACATCTGCAATGTAGTTCTTGTTGTTTATTTAACAATATTTAGTATTAAAAGTTGTTTTTCTTAAAGGCGCAAAACCATTCGTTGCATCAGTTTCTTTTGCTTTGATGTGCGCGTTTTGGCTTCAATCCAATCAACTTAATGTAGTTCAAAGTACAAAATGGTTTTGCATGTAGACATAGCCAAGTTCAGTCTGGGTTTTATTTTGAAACAATGAAAATTAATCATGTTATTCACGGTGGCATTGCGTGGACTGGTCGAAAAAACGATTGTTACAAACTTTCGAAAAAACACTGATTCCGATCAGTCACATTAAAATATATGAACTGATAAGTAAGTAATGATTTGGTTGTAGTATTAAGCAAGCTATCATGTGGAAAACATCGAGTGGAACTCTTTTTGCATATCGAGTTCCACTGAAGAAAACAAAAGAAGACATCAAATTAAGCGCGTGTACCGCGGAAAATTATTTATAGTTTTCAGCTGTTGTGCTTGATCTTTAGAGGACAAAAATACCAGTTATCGAGAATTTTGCGTTCTTATTTATTATTCTTAGAGGTTGACAGAGTTCGTGAGGTTGACCAATGAGAATGCTAGAAAGATATCGTATGATTCTTGAATTTGCATGTGTATGACGCTAAAAAAGGGCTTGGCATACTATGATCATCATAATTTATATGTACAAAATACAATTTGCGAAGACCTTTCCCTTAGATCACATGGAAACACAATCTGTAGTGTGTAAATCTGGAAAGGCTAGCAGTGATATCTTAACGAATCAGAAAATTATCGGGTCAGCTAGGAACGGCCCGGACCTTGAACCTTGGAAACGATTCGGCGCGTGGTTTTATACTTCAAAAATTTTCAAATTAAAACTCTGTCTTACCTTGCTTGGTGCCGACTTGAATTTTGATCTCCACGCTTCTGATGCTCCAAGATCGAAGAACGTTCAGTTTTGCTATTATAATAATAAATAAAACACTGAAGATGGTATGGAAGCTTAGGAGAAACGAAAGCCATGCTTGCCTCGTGGCGTCGGCGGCTTCATCAACTCGCAAGTGAAATTGTACGTCTAAAACTAACTGATCTTCGGCGTGAAATATCATAGTAAATTTGTACTTTCTTTTGCCGGCAACTTGTACTTTTCAAGGAGATTACAGGCGTCATTTTTGAGCCCCGCTTTCGTTTTCTCGGCCGAAGTGAGGGTGGTGCATGATAGCAAAAAAATGAATTTAATTTAAATATAAGTGCACCGGTCGAGAAACCATTTGGGAAGACCCGTACAGGGTCTTACAAAATAATATATACACACTCAAGATTGTTAACATGAAAACGGCAAATATGATTGGCTTCGATTCTGATCATCCGATTGTCACGTAATTTTGACACCACAAGTCTTGTCACGCAAGGAAGGTTGTCACGAAAAGCTAAAAAGTAAGACTTATGTTTTGACTACTATTTCCTATTTACATCAGAAGACGAGCCGGGACTGCCATTTCAATTTGAACTTAGCCAATTTTTTTTTAGCGTCTTAGGTATGTGTAGCGTTTCTGGAGAACTAAATGTCGTAGAAAAAATGCAATGTCTTTTAAAAACAATGTGATTCTCTGGTGTTGACAGAGGCCTGAACGGAGAGAACAAACATTTTAATAAATTTAAGCGTTAAGGTAGGAATTCCTTCTCAATTTAAGTCATCTCTCGGGTAACTTTTCTACTCCCACTCACGAGATATGCGGATTAAATTAAATGCAATAAAAAAATACCATGTTTGAAAACAAAACGGCAAAATGTATTGTTATTTTTTTCATTTCTGCACTGAACACACAGTAACTGCTATGAAAATTGAAAGATTAGCAAGAAAAGCAACTTCATTGACTTTCCTCGGGTTTTTTGTTATGCAAATATGATTCGTAACACGTAGTGTGAAATACAAACGGCTCAAACCTGCTACAGTAGAACAAATAATGTTTATAAAATACCGTATGTAGCCATATGGAGTTAAGCAAAAAAATATATTTTTAGTAACGATTGAACCCCGCAGCTATTATTCTAGCACAACAATATTTGTTCTTTGTTTTTTTTTTTTCTCTTAGAATTAATAAAAGTATTCCTCGCGTCTTTTATTTCATTGAAGCTTGCAAAACTGTCATTCTTGTTTCGTTTGCCTGCACGGCAAAACACGCGCGTAACGAGCGTTGTCGTGGAAAACGCGCGCACCACGTACTCGCGCGATTTTCAGAAAGCGAAATGCATTATGGGCAAGCAGCAAAATTCAACATGGCCTCCATAGCCTCACTGAACTGGTGCAGACTTGCAAAGCTAAGAGGAGCTTCGCGGTCAATTTCAAAGTTGTATTTCAGTACTGGTGTAAGGAAAACAGAACGGTTTTTTGATAGGATGAAGAAATTCGTATTAGGTGAAGGCGCGCCGCCAGAAGAAAGCGAGGAAGCAGAGGACAGGTTGGTTTCTGGTTATAAAGCTCAACTTTGATAACCTCTTCGAATTCACATCACAAGTCACACTACAGTACAGCTTAGTTCTAATGGCGATTCAGTGTTGAGTTGATTCTAAGCAAAGTTTGTTATTCGCTAACATTATGTTATGGGGCAAATGAGGGCACTGTTGCTCTGTGTTTCAATAATTCTTTGTAGGTTGTCAGTCCTAGTGGGTATTAAAAAAGCTTAAGCTTATGTTTCCTTTCATCAATCGTAATTAGCCGCCAAAATCTTACTACCCAAAAAAATCTGCCAGAACATTTCTAACCCCCCAAAAAGTCCCCAAAATAATAGTTATTTCAAACCCCCAAAAGGTCTTTATCCCTTTCATCACCAATAATATACATGAGTACCCCCCGCCCCCACTTATGCTAACTCTCCTGGATTATCCGAGAGTCTCCCAGATACGGAATGAATCTCCCGGTCTCCCATACAGGTCACCAAATCTCCCGGAAAAAAAGGACTTTAGATCTTTTCTCTACAATAGGCTAAGATTTTAACCCAAATTTTCCCAAAATCCCTCCAAAATTTGGTCCTTCATCATATCTTAACTTCACAAACACTTGGGTCTCAGGAATGCAGAAAACGGCACTTTTAGAGGGTAAAGCCAAAAAAATTTCTCGACCTCCCTAGATGCTTGCAACTACGTTGCTAAATTTCACCCTCAGAAAAAACTGTTTATTTTCAATCTCCAGAGGTTGGCATCTCTGTGCCCCATAGTCTCCTATTATGGCATAGCTGTTGTCCTTTGGTCACTTGGGTGTTTTAGCAATGACAACAGCAGTGAGAATGGCACAAAACAATAGGTTTCATGAGTGAAAACAATGCCTCTGCACATGCAATACATGTACATTTTGATACATTTCTTTTCTGATCCTCATAAAACAAAAATTAATGTCAAATGATCAAATTGCAGGTTTTCCTTTCTCTGTGACTATCTTGAACTTGAAAGCCTTCCCTACGAATTAAGCCCCTTGACAAATCAGTCACATTAGACAAATTAAAAAAATTGGAACAATTGCAAAGAAACTAAAGAGTGTGAATTCTTTTTTAACTGGCTCGTCGCTCTGCGACGAGTCAGTTCTTAAAATACCCTTTTTTTTTTCTGTCGTGTCACCTGCCCCGGGAATCGATTTTGCTGCGGCCAACACCGTACCTAGTCTACTTCCGGTTTTCAGAAATCAGTGATGTCATCTAAAAGACAATTTACAATTGAAATATTTACCGTTCTAATTTCGACGGAATTGCTCTGCGACGAGTCAGTTCTTAAAATACCCTTTTTTTTTTCTGTCGTGTCACCTGCCCCGGGAATCGATTTTGCTGCGGCCAACACCGTACCTAGTCTACTTCCGGTTTTCAGAAATCAGTGATGTCATCTAAAAGACAATTTACAATTGAAATATTTACCGTTCTAATTTCGACGGAATTGTTAAACATTAAATCGCTGCGATTTCAGGATGTGTTCTATTTCTGGTAAAAGGAAAGCGGGTTGAACTTTTCTAACCAAATCAATTGTCAAACAGTTGAGTTTAGATCGAAAAACACGTCCCGGCAATTCAACTGCTGAGTAAACAAGCATTACGCCATGGAGTCACGTTGAAATTCCAAACATCTCGAATTTATGTCACGCTATGGTCGGCTGTTAATTATTTGATCGATCATGTTGATATTGTTAATTTATTCGAAATCCTATCACCGATTCTCCAAAATGCCTGTGTTTAAACAATCCTGATTCCTTGTAGTAGGTGGTTTCAAGGATTTTAAAGCGAAAAAAATATACAAAGTTCTAAACTTATGTTTTTGCTAACAGTACAGAGCCAATCAGAGAAAAAATATAGACCTGAAATAATTGTAGCCTGCAAAGGGATGGACAATTTTATATTTGTCGGCGGGGAGGGGGTGGTAGCGAGCGTGTTGGGCAATTTTTCTGATAATGATTTTTTGCTCCGTCTTGATGTTGTACAATAATTTTTTTTCGGGATTGTTCCATACCCTTTTTCCTTTAGCTTGCTGTGCATTACTTTTTTTCTTTACTTTTGCTGTGCAGGAATTTTTTTTTTTTGGTAATTGCCCAACTCAACCCCCAACCCCCCCCCCCCCCCCCCCGAGACCAAACGAGCCAGTTTCGAAGCCCATCGGGCTCCTTGTTTCAATTAGTTGCTTTTGGCGTTGCCATTGTGGTTGCTATAGCTCCTTCAAACCTGAGTCACCAGTCATCTTCACAGTAGTTGCTGGCCATAATAGCGAGTTGCTGGCTTCTATTGACAGCCCTGCATGTAGATGGAAAGTTAAGCTATACCACTTATAAAAAATCTGCCAAACTAAGTCTTCTTGTTAGTAATGCTAATGTTTAAAATGTTGCAGTTATTATCAACTGGCCAAGGCTGAAGAGCCATTACTATACAGCATGGAAACAAATGAAATTGTGGACAGACTAGAAAATATTATCACAGAAGCATTACCTGATATAACAAGTGGTCAATGGGAAAATCAGTCAGTCGGTGACCTTGTAGTAAAATATAAGGTAAGGCTTGCTCTTTTAGTTTTCCTTTCAAAATCTATGTACCCTGTTTGGGGGGAGGGGGGAGAGGGTACTCATTAATATATGGGTTTGTGCCAGGATTATGGTTTCAACCCGGGGGACCCCAAAATACCTATACGGGTATGTGCCACCCAACGGGGTCGTGATTTTGGGACTCCTGATTTAGAACGGGGTATACATTTCTAGAACGGGGTATAATATTTCAAATGCACGAAAGCATCAGATTATCAGCAACCATTTTTCCTAGAACAGGGTATTAAAAATAGACCTATTTCTAGAACGGGGTATCATTTTGAGTGCAAATTCTTTCTAAAACGGGGTCCAAATTTGGAGACCAGGACGGCACATACCCACCCAAAATATACCCGAGGACCCCCCCCCCCCCCCACCCCCCCCACGGGGATTTCAAACAGTTTAGTTTGGGATAGGGTACAGAAATCAGACCGGTTTGGTGTAGTATAGGGTATCGTTAATTGGGGAACTGATCAGTGAGGCCCTGTTAGTGGAAAATGCTGACAAGCAACACGCCTTGAAACGATGATACGAGAGTCCCAAACTAGCGTCAAATGACAGACTGCTCTGATGAATTACCGAGAGCGACACCAATGGCAAAATAAACTGTCTGCTTATTTCATAATTATTGCTTAGGTGTCAAAAGCGTTTGTGTCTGCTCTTAGCATACACATGATACAATCAAATCATATTTTACTGAAATACATGATAGTCATAATAAAGACCAAACAAGGCAAGTTGTAGGTTAATGTCGTTAATTATTGACGTTGATTCAGTTGTGTTACTGACTTTGTGTATCATGTTCGTGTCCCGCGTGCACTCAGTTTATTTTCAGTCTCAGTGTGGGCTCAGTTGCAATCGATTTCATCACATACAATTTGGGTCAATTTAGAGTTTTGATTGTCAGATCAAGACAGAATCTTAAACATTGAAAAGTGTTGAAGATAGAGGCTAAAACTTGGTTTAACTATAACTTGTTCAGTTGGTGTCGACAGTCCATTTAAATATCTCAATAGTGACAATAGTTTTTGTCGTGTAAGATCGGCAAAAAGCTATAATAAGGCATTCATTTTAAATGACATCACTTTGCGAAATTCTGATGGGGGACACAAGAAAGTGGACATGGGTACCCCCCCCAACTAGGACTATGCTCCAAATATTTCAAATCCTACTTACATTAATTTTATGAAGGCTGAACTTATGTTATGTAAGCTACAAGCCTATGGTTCCCGAGACAAGGCGGTCAACATGCTACGGAGTTACTTGTACGATCGCCAATGTCGTGTACGAATCGGGACGGTAAGAAGCTCTTGGAGGCCAGTAAATCGTGGCTGCCCGGAGGGGTCAGTCTTAGGACCGCTTCTCTGGAACATTTTTCAGAACAATCTCATATATAGTTTAGACACAGGTTTAGCTATGTATGCAGATGACCATCTAATTTATGAGATAGGCAAAGAAACGTGTACTGTAGTGTCCCAACTACAGCAGAGCGCAACCCTAGCAAGCAACTGGTACGATTCGAATCTACTTCAGGGCAACCTTCAGAAGTATCAGATGATGAATATATGAAGCAAACGAGTATAACTGTTAAGGGCGAGATTATAACTGAGTCTGAAAATCTAAAACTCCTTGGCGTAACTATTGATAGTAGACCCAATTTTAACGAACACATCAATAGCGTATGCAAGAAAGTAAGTCAGAGGATCAGCGTGCTGATGCGGTTAAGGAATCTGATACCTTCCATGGCTAAGTTACAACTCTATAAATTGGCAATTCTTCCCCACCTCACTTATTGCCATTTAGTATGGCACTTTTGCAGGGCCTCAGATACTCGTAGATTAGAGAGGCTACAAGAACGTGGTTTGCCGGCTGTCTTTAAGGACACACATCTTAATTACCAACAGCTTTAAAATAAAGCAAATTTACCTTCTTTGTGCAACAGACAGCTCCAAGATTTATGTATCCTAATGTACAAAGCGAAACATAACTTATGTCCGAGACCAATTTGTAATCTATTCCAGCCTAGTAATCATACTTATCTGTTGAGACAAACTGACGTTGTGCTACCCAGATTTAATACTACTACTTATGGGAAACATTCGTTAAGATACCTTGGTCCCAAACTGTGGCATAACTTATCCAGAAAGGAGAGACTTGCAAGCAATCTTAATACCTTTAAATTGCAAATAAGAAAGCGTGACTTATCAAGCATCTTAAAAGATGGTTGTACAGTTGGTTATGCAATTCCTAGATTTTTTTTTTACATATATATTTATATATCTTAATCTTTTATACATGTACACGTACAGTTTCAGATTTTTTTAGTTATGTTTTTATATAGATTAGGTCTGCTCAGTTTAATTTTTTTTATGTTTAGTTAGGTGTCCCCTATTAGCCGAGGGTTTTCCCCTCTGCTAGATATTTTATTGACACGTTAATAAAGTTTTTATGTCATGTTATGTTATATAAATACTTGGTGAATGATTTATTGAAAAAGTTTTTAAGCAACACTTCAATAAACATTCTGGTAAGCTTATATTCCAACTTTGACATGTAAAAGATGACTAAAACTATCCCCAAGGGTCTTTGCAAAGATCTGCCACTTTAATGTGGTTTATACCTACTACTGCTTAAATCCTGAATTGCGAGTATTAATTGAAAGCTAAGGACAAGTTTTCTTCAGATATGTTGCATCTTTTTTTAATGAAAGTATTAAAATTTTCCACTTTTGTTTTCTCACAACATGTTTTTCTCATTCAGGTTCTCAGCAGATGTTATGAAGAGTTTGGTTTACAAGTCCCTGATTTCCAGTTAAGCAAAATGAACAGAGTTCAAGATGTTATTCATTTCTACACAACAGCTAAGCCCAAGGACACCAGAACATTTAAATCAATCGACATGGACAACTTACCACCAAACTTAATTATTGGAGGCAAAGTTCCTTTTAAAACTGTGTCTCCATGACATGAAGAGCCACCTTATTATTCATAAACATGTAAATTTACAGCAACTGTTGGAAGGTCAAAATAAAGAGAAGCAAACCACAAAAACAACGCTAAACCAATTTTTATGGGCTGTTGTGACAGGGCTGTCATTAAGCTTTGAGGTCGCTGGATACACAAGGAAACTAGAAGGACATTAAAATCAAGATAACCTTGCATCCATGTTGTCCTTTAGTCATCTTCAAACTTTCACTTGCTGGTCGTCATCATAATCAAACAACCTTTTGCTACACATTACATAATGTCTGCAATTTAACTTGATACTGATGAGTAATGGCTGCCTACAATCATTATCCTGTGAGGAGAGTTGCCTTAAATTGGCATTCTAACCTCCACTTGCGACCACCTCTTCTAAGTGACCAACTTTTAACTCTTTGAATATGCGTAGCGTAGCGTAATGAACAGGTTATCGGAGACGATGGCAAATTCGCTTAATCCATCACTCAGATGTAAACTTTTTCTGCACATCTACATTGAATAACAAAATTTGGCCTTGGCAATTGGCCAAATCCTAAGTTATGTAGTGGGTAAATGATGGGACAAGAGAGCCGGAGGGAGCCAAAGGATGCGAGTTCAATTCTCGCCCAGGACACTTTTTTTTTTAACTGAAAATAACTTTTTTGTGTGTTTGTTGAAAGTCGTTACTTTCATTTCCAAAAAAACCTGCAATATAGGGAAGATATCAATGACATCACCAATTGTTATAATGTGCCAACCAGAGCCTTATTGGCTGCCGAAACAAAGGGTTCTTTTGTCCCAGTGGCTGGCACATTTGAATAACAAAAAGAATGTTTGTAAACAGATATCATCCCTATTGCATTACTGTTGGCATTTCGTATTCACGGGTTGGCTTGCAGGAGCCTTTGATCTTATTTTCCAGTCAAATCATTATAGTCAAAGCCCCTCAAAGGGGACCACCTCTCCTAACCGCCCCGGACACGGTGCAACTTTTCTTAAAACATTGCTCACAACAATAATTTTTTGGGTGTCATGATGCAATTTGTTGCGCGCTATGTCACAAAGGTAGAACTCGATTCTACTTCTGCAACATTGAAAAAACAGTTGCACCATGTGTCCGGTCCTTAAGTGACGGCAACAACTTTCAAAGCTGGTGATTTGAATTTTTGCAAGTCAAGTCAAGTCATCTTTATTTAGGCGGGGTGACCCTTTCAGCACTAGGCTGGTATCAATAGGGGCCCTGCATAATTTATACACGCTCTTTTGTATCACTTCCCCCTGATGAAGGCTGAAGTTTTAGCTGAAACGTTGGGATTTTTAACATATTTTATATTTTTGGACAAAATTTTTTAACCAGAGTAACGTTTTATTTGTTATTAGTGAAACGTTGTTTAAGCAGGTTCTAAAATTAGAGCGCAATGTGGCTTCTTTAATTGTTTTGTGCAATTTATTAAAAAAGGACCGAACCTAAATATTTAAAAGTGATTTTTTCCTAAACTTAATTTAGGGTTAGATACATGTAAGTGAATGTCGTTTTTATGTCTTATGACCAGGAATGCTATGATTTCTTACAAAATAATCACATAAATATGGGGGAACTAAATCATTTAAACATTTAAAGACTAAAATACACTTGGAATGTGCATATTTCTCTGTTTCAAAATAAATTTACCCACCCTAACATTTGAAATGTTTCTTTGGTTGTAGCCCTTCTTTGTATTATATGACAATGTGCTGCTCTATTCTGCAGATGCTGTAAGTTTTTACAGCAGCCAACTGACAGCGCACCCCATACTGTATCTGTATTGTTTTTAACCTCTGGTAAACAATCACCCATATTTCAATGTCCCATATATTTCAATGTTACTACAAATGAAAATTAAATAATGTGGTGCAGTGCAATAATTGAAAGTTATGGTTTGATCTCTCATAAGTGATCACATTGGCATTTTGGGCAGTTCACAGGAAAAATAACAGCTTTTGGATATTTATGAGGTATTTGAAGAATACCCACAGAAATCCAAAATTTGGCAAAGTGAGACAGGTCACAATCAGGTTGGGAATTTTGTGGGTGTTCTATAAATACCCTAAAAATCCCAAAATGTGAATCTTGTATTTTTTCCTGTGGTTGTTAAGGGAGGTTTGACTGTAGATCAAAGGGAAGTCTGTTCACATTGTAAACAAAACTAGGTACTATCCTTACCAGTCACTTGAGAAGTTAGTAATACTTTAGCGTGCAGTTTTTACTTTGTTTGTTAGAAGACATTGTAGGAAAGTGTAGTGAGCAGATGATTACGTTACTTTGATAAGAAAAGATGAGTACTATAAGGCCACTACAAAATGATATTTTAATAGAAATACCTATTTACATTATTTTAAAAAGCACAACAATCGTGAAGACAAAATAGTATGTGCCTTAACTTTCTTTGTAAAATTCATTAATAATTCATAAGGGTACTAACAAATAGAAATGAGCCATTCCAATCACATGATTACCCTGTATAGGCCGATACAATCATGATACAACCACTAGTGGTTGTATCAAATTTGCATTCCAGATACAACTCACGAGTGGTTGTATCTAATTTACATGTGAATGTGAATTTCACAAGTTGTTTACTACATTCGTGTCCGTGTTGTATCGGCACTATACATTCACTCGCCTTTGGCTCGTGATTGTATAGGGCCGATACAACACTCCCGCTCATGTAGTAAACATTACTTATAACACTGGATACAATTTACTGTTATGCACTAATTTTCCAAAGACTGTCAGTTGTGTAAAGGCTGGTTCACATGAGCAATACAAACACAAGCAACAGTATGTTCATTAACTTTCTTTATAACACAATTTACTGTTACGCACTAATTTTCCAAAAACAGTCAAAAGGTTGATTCACATGAGCAATGCAAACACAAGCAACACACATGTACTCCCATAATGCATTTACACATCAAGAACAAAGTGTGTACTTTGTTTTAACAAAGTCTTTGTGTTTGTTATTAGTTTGTTCACTTGTGTAACACCATACTGATCCAATCTGCTAGCTTAATGTAGCGTACAGCTACAAACCAACTTGAAGTTTGAGTTCTTTGACTTGAGTTACAAGGTCTGTGATCATTTCACTCCTTCAAAGAGAACAATAATAACATTGCAAAGCCATTAATCAGTCATTGTCAAAGTGATGGTAGCCAGTGTGCATAATTAACTTCCCAGTGAAAATTGTAATTATTGTAATTGACTGAAACAAAAATTGGCCATTTTAAAAAAGACACTCACTAAACAACATTGCTTTTGGGGTCGCTCTAATAATGTATTTCCAACTCCCCTAAAGACTGACCAGAAGGTGTTGCTCACTAGACAAGCATTTTCACTTCATCATGTAATATTGGATCTAATAATAATATTTTTTTATTGTTAATCGTGGCACAAATTTTCCTTTGTGGGGAGATGTCCTCTTGTTTGCTCCCAAATGGAGGGAGGTTTCATTCTCATAAAGTAAATGGAAATGGAGAACTTTAAAATACCATAAACAATGTCCTCAAAAATAATGTCATGGGTAACAGGTTTTCGTTTTCTGTGTCCTTGTTTTATGGGTCTTAGGTCTTGGTTTTCTTTAAGACCCAGTAGTCAAATTTTGTCTTGTAACATCAATGCTTAATCATTCAGAGAAATAACTTATTGGCCAAATAACGTAATGCGACTATAGTCACTGTTTTCCAATTAGGTGTAAGACGACTATAGTCGCCTGTGCTCAGTGTGACCACAAAGAATTAAGGACATGGTCATCCAAGGTAAATTCTCTTGACATTTTAACAACTTCTCGCTGCTACTACTAAAATAAATGTATGAAAAGAAGAAAGGATTTTTTTTTGATATTGGGGATTAAATTCACTTGTTAAAAATTATCCAACTTACTCTTTTGTGAGAACTTCTCTAATGTTTCTTTGCTGTGAAGTATTGATAACTGGTAATTTTGAAGATGTTGATTTTCTTGGGCTTTTTCTTGAAGGATATGAGTTTTTGGCTTTAATCTGCAACAAAACAGAAAGAAACTCAAATCAATACACAATCACATTCCTTCTTTTGGGAAACGTCTCTCCTCCCTCCTCAACAAGAATCAAAGGGCTCTGAGAGCCATCTTGTTAATACAATGTAGGAAACGAGGTAAGGAAAAGGGAGGGAAGGAAACCAAACTTAAGCGGCTACTACTTACCTTGCAACGAAGACAAAGAAACTCTAGCTCTATTATTTTTTGAGCTAGCAAACAAATGATGGCATAACTAAACATTCTAAAAATGTAAGAGCTAAACTTTGAAGAGCTAGTACACAACACCATGAAACATGGTGTCCTCTAAGTGTCACATTACAAAAAAATGTCACAAATTTGTGACCTTCATTTCAGAATGATTTTTAATTTTTGGGATTTAGAATGACTGCTTTTGAGCAGGAGGGAAAACTTGAGAGGCCAAAGAAAAACCTCGTGGAGCAAGGACAGGAACCTGAGGGCTGTTTATTAAGTAGCTGGGGAAGTGGAAAAAAAAGCCAGGTAAAAAAACCCCAGTTCTATTGGTAGCATTGCTTTGTTATTAAAAAAAATAGCCGGGGCTCAGAAGGGAAGAAGCTGGGGAAATCCCTGGCCCCCGACTGTCATTGACAGACCTGATTAGAACCAACAATAAAGTAAACTAAACCCACACCTGACACCTACTACAGTCAAACCGTGAGCATGTACAATGTCTTCATTCTCAGCCGGCCAGCCGCAAGAATTTCCCGTGTATAAATTCAAACCAAACCATTGTAACAGCCTGATGTCAGGATAAAAGTTTTAGTAATAAAAGGAAAATTATACATAAAATTAAAGATAAGGTTTTTTTCTTTGAAAGCTCAAAGCTAAAAAACGTTCACTTTCAAGAATTTTTAAAGCGAAGAATGTTTGAGACTGGTTGGCGCTCAGTGTATATTTGTTTACTGTTTGAATGTGTGACAACCAGAAAACTGGTTTCACATGGCCTGGCTTTGGTTTGACACATGAGCAGACATTTGACAGCAGTGGTCATTGGTGGGAGCTAGATAAGTACTCTTATCACTGCGTCAACACTGCTCTTCAAGAGCACATTATCACACACTGAAACTCCTTACCCGTTGCAGGGATTCTTTGTGGAATTTTAATGATGCTTCAATCTTTTCTAACTCTCTTCTCATTTCACTCTCACCATGGGATAAAACTGGAATGCCATTGTGAATAGATTGGAAAAGAAGTTCAAGCCTGCAAAAGCAAAATTTGATTATTGTCAACAAATGTGATTGTTGTGTTGAAACAAAGAAGAGAGAAGAGAACAAAGTGTTGCTAACCACAATAAGTACAATATCCAGGGGGAGGGGGGAGGGGGTACTCCTGTATATTTTAGGGTGGTGGCGTACCACTGGGACTCAGAAACCTTTACCCTGTACCACACCACATTCAGCTGCACTTTGCAACCCTATTCTAGACTAGGCAAAAAAATTCCCTACCCTTTCCTTGATTCGCTGTTTTTCAGAAACTCTATTTGCATACCACCCGTCAGTTTCTCGGTATATGATTCCCTATTCTAGACCAAAACTCTCTGATTTCTATACCCTATCCCAGACTAAACTGCTTGAAAACCATACCCACCGATACAATAGAATGTATACCAGAAATATTGAACCCCCAAATACAAATAACAGACTGTTCTCTTCTTGTATTATATTCAAATTGTAACAATCACTTTGTCACTGATGATGACAGAAGGCTGTTGAAAAATGTGTCAGAATTAAAACTGTGGTTCTCTTCTTACAATTTGCTGTCAACCTGCTAATGTCACAATCTTTTGTTACTTCTGTAAGTAATGTAGTAAGAAATGTGTCCAAACACATTTATACTATAATTATACTAGAAGTAATCACAGATTAAAGTGCATCGCGTTAGGTACCTCGTTGTGACATGGCATTCACGTTTCAGGCATGTTTCTGGTTCAAAACATGCGCTAAGCATGCGGGATACTATTGTGACGTTTTTCGACACGCTAAGCATGCTGGATACTATTGTGGCGTTTCAAGATGGCGCAGATTTGGTACCGACACTTTCTCGACTCCTTCGTCAACGCAACTATACATATGTTTATTGTTATACTAATGAACCTGATACTGTGACAAACCTAGGTGTTGAAAATTAGTCAGTTTTATGCACCACTGGATTCACTCCTGTCCTGCATGGGTACCAGAGGCTTTTGTTCTAGTGCAGTTCTTCTTTAGGGAGTAACCATCATTACATCCAAAATTATAATGGTCATTCTTGGTTGAGTAAAGATTCAAGTAGGGAGTTAAGTCTACATTTATGTACCCATTCAGAGCTTTGTATAATCAAAGGCTCCTATGAGCCAACTCCTGAATATTTAGTGGATGGTAGACTGGGAGTCATTTGACGTAAAAGTCCAAAAAAACAAATTTTGTTTTGAAAACAATGTCTTAGCGTGACAAAAATATATGTTGTGGTTCAATTTTATCCTTGGTTCAAATTTTATTTTCCTTTGTTTTTGGCTATGGTAATGTATGATAATGAGTTTTAAACAAAGGAAAATAAAATTTGAACCAAGGATAAAATTGAACCACAACATATACATTGTGTGAAATGAGAGAGAACTGGATGAACATAATGCTTTAAATTTGTTGTGACCCCAGAGAAAAGTCCCATGCATTGTGTGAGTAAACAAATTTAAAACACTATGTCATCCAGTTCTCTCATTAATAAATAATTCAAACAATGTGTTTTTGTGTCACCCTAAGACATATTTTTTTATTCATTGTTTTTGAAACAAAATTTGGTTTATTTCAACTTTTACAAATGGCAGTTGAACTTCACACATTTAAAAACATTTACCATGCTGTATCATTTTCCTATTAGTTTTGAAAAATCCATTTTAAGTCTGCAGATTGCTTTTAATTTTAATGGGCTTGAAGGTCAAGCCTTTTTTTTCAGTGGAATTACAAATAAAAGTTACAGCCAAAAGAAAGATGTCTTTTATAACTATCTCACGAAATGAAAGAGATCTCGTGAATTGGGCCAGAGTTGCCATGCAAAACCTGTCAGATTTAACTGCCAAAATCGATTCCTTGCCCTTCTTTTTAAAAAATGTCACCTTCTTCGGCATTTTCCGGGAAACTTTTACTACATACATGTATTAAATAATATCTAGTGAAAAGCCAACAATGAGGGAAAAAAGAAATGGAATAAGAACGAAAAAGAACTTGGAGTAAACCTAAGAAAAAGAAAAGTCAAAATTTCTCCAAATTTTGCTTTGTGTGCATGCCTGAAACCCAAAGTTGATTTATTTTAACCAGGAAGGAAATGAAGCTTAGTTTTCATGTTGCAAACGACGTTTTGAACAGTTTGCTTGCAATTTACCTCCACGGCAGCCAGTTTTCTGCTATACATGTATTTCTAGAAGTCAAAGGGTTAAAGAAATTTAAGAAAAAAAAAAAAAGAAATTTACATGTATGTTTACTATTTTCGAGGCTCTTTGTAACTAAAAATTTACAAGAATGAATCAAGTCAATGTTAAAAGTCAAGTTTCATTGTCAAAATGCATGAATTATAAATTAATTACCTGTGCAGGAGTACCTGGTGATATTCTGACACATCCACCAGTTTCTCTCCGAGTCTTTCTGTTCGCAATGTGATTTTTTTACAGACACGTTGTAGTTTTTCTAAGTATTGATTCTGCTTTTCCTTTTGGTCTTTAAGTATGGAGATTCTGAAACAAGATCTCATTATGTTAGACTGATTGGCTGATTTTAGTTTATCGGCCCTCTCAACTATATTAGTCATGTAATAAAAATGGGGTTATATTGTCATTATTGACATCATGACTTACAATGTTATTTATTTGGTGACGGTTGTTGTTTGTGGCATCATGTTACAGAATATCTGGCCATGTACAGCACCTATGGTTTGTGTGCAACCACACCTCTAGCGTTTAATTTTTGTGTTAAAAAAAACAATTTCTGTTTGTTTCATGTACATGGCTACAAATTTATTTCCACAAAAGTGACTAAATTAAGATTTTTTAAAGTAAATTTTTATTTTTACCTTTTTTCTATCTCTTCCCTGGCCTTGTTCTGTTTCTGAATGTACTCTTTGCGTAAAACTTCTTGTGCTTGAATAAGCAGCTGGTAACAGTCTTCCTGCGATAGCTTCTCAGATGCTTCACCAGCTCTACAAAGCAAATGAGCAAGTCTTACTCAATAATACACTGTAGTACACTGGACAAAACAATATCGAGGATTGGATTAAAAGATAATAACTTTTAAATACTTTACCTAAATTCCAATAAAAAGGGCAATATAATGTACGAAACAACAAAATTTCGCACATGAAAAATCTTTTTTAATACCTCAGTGTTAAGAACATGAAAAGGCAGAAAAGTATGTGCCACTGATGGGTTTTGGCACCAAAAATTTGCCCTGGTTGTGCAATGTCTATATTTTTTATTTATCAGAAAAAAGGTTCTTTAACATATCAAAGCTGATGTAATGGTAAACGGTGCATTTGCAGAAACGAGAGTTTAGTATTATATAAAATAAAAATACTGCAAAAGGATAAAAAAGGCTTTCACGACAGGTAATGCATGACCCCTTTGAAAAAAGTATTGGGAGATGGGCAACAGCAAAACTCATTTTGGGAGTGACATTGCTTAAGCGACTCATGAAAGTCCCTCGTGTCAGTGCCAACTTTTTTGCTAACCGACTGCTTCATAGAATGGATGTAAATATAGAAATTAGTTCTGGAACTGTCAATTGCCAGCTCTATCAAATTAAAGAGCCAAAGAACAATTTTCTTTGCAGGTTTCAAACAAATTCTGCAGCAAAGAGAACTCAAGTGCACATTGTTTATAATTTGCTACCATATGGCAAATTTTTGGCGAGGAAAACTGATGGGGTCGCACATGTTTGCCAATCTTTTTTCTGGTCTTAATGTTAACACTAATGTATGTTGCCATTTTTAATGGAATTTAGGTAAAGCATTTAAAAGTTATTATCATTTAACCCAATTCTCAATTGTTTTGTCCAATGTACTAAATTACTTGTCTAAGAGGTTATATCTAACATGGATTATGGTTAACATTCATTGATGTTCATTCATTGATCCACTTATTTGCTAAGCCATGTATTCTGAAGTGTTCAAGTTTAGCTAAGAGAATGCTATGATCTACTGTATCAAAGGCTTTACTTAGGTGTAAGAATATTCCACAGGAGTATAATTTGTTTTCAATTGCTTTTTGGATTTTATCAGTAATAAGCAGAGCAGCTTGAGTAGTAGGGTGCCCACTTGTGACAAAATCCATTTAATAGAGGGTGATTTCAGCTTAATACAGGTTTGACTGTTACTACGCTAATCCTGTGAACTCACCTTAAGAGAGGTGTCGATGTGTTTCTTGTTAAAATCTGCTCAATCTGGCTTTTAAATAATCCTACATTCAAGTGTCTTATAGGTGAAAAACCAGCACTGTAAAAAATAAAAAAAGCAATTAAAAAATTATTGGAAAGGGACTGTCCAAAACATTAATAAATTTATTATAATTTTGGAATTTATTACCGGTAAGTCAGATCTAACAAGATGAAAGTGACCATATGTCATTAGCGTGGGGACAGAGAAAAAAAATCTGAGTCCTCATAGGAATAAAACCCATGCCTTCTGATAACCACTCACAGAGACCTGAGGCATTTTTACTACATGTATGTTCAAATATGAAGTAAGGCCTAGCTTTTTAGAGCAATACAAGATAATAAGCTGACCTTTCATAACTTGATCCTTCGTCCATTTCTGTCATTGGAGGGGTAAGTGCTCTGCCAAGCAGACTAAAAACATGTAAATTAAAAAAAATTAACATTAAGAAATCACCTTATTAAAGTAGGTTTATATTGTCAATATTAAAATGTCTTTTGGCACTAATAAAGTTATATTTATCTAAAGGACCAAGAAACAAATTATAAAATTATAGTAACAATAATAAATTATTTTAAAAACGATTGTTATATTGTTGATCGTGGAATACCTGGAAACTGTAGCTTTGTAGCTAAGTGTATTTCCATGTTAAATAAAGTATGTATGTATGTATGCATGTATGAATAAAATCAAATCTAGCTATTACTGAACTCAGAGCATTAAAATTAAAGCTAAAATGTTAGAAGCTTGAAAAACTGGAATATTAATTTTGTTCAGTTCAACCAAACTTCATCAGCCAGAATATTGTTGAATGTTAAAAGATTATTTATTTAGGCCCCACACGGGCAAGGATAGTATCATAAATTCTTAATGGAAAATGTTAATGTAGAATTTAAGTGCCGAAAATTTGAAAGTTTTCAGACGTTTCGGGGCTTAGCCCTTCTTCAGTAAAATGTCATAAGTGCCACGCAGTTTTTTAAACTTTTTTGTTCAACTATTTTGTCATAAATTCTTAGTAGGTCAAACCCACTGTCTTTATTCAAAGAGGGCTTTTGTTGCGGATCTGGATAGCTTTTTTCACTTGATGCTTGAAGGAGCTTGTTTCTGTAACAAGTACTTTGGTCTTGTTGATGTCGATGAAATGTCCTGTAGAAGTCTTTGAATAGAGACAATGGTTCAACCCTAGCCATTCAAATACACAATAAACAGTCAAAGCCCTCTGAGCGGACACTCTCGTAAGCAGACACCTCTGCTTACAGTCGCCTCTTATAAGAATCATTCCTGTAAGTGGCCAGCTCCAGTTACAGACATGTTTTTGCTTTCCGAGGGTGTCCACTTATGGGAGCTTTGACTGTATTTTCAGCATGTACAGTTTACTTAACTGCACTGTAAGCATGCTGACAGTCTGTCAAAATAAGAATTAATTTCAATATTGTTATTGACAGGAAGACTACAGATACATAATTCCAGTAACTTTTAACCTGAAAAGAAATACCTCAAAGGTTTAACAATGCACTCCATGTCTGAGGTCAAACAAAGCATTGAAGAACCAAGAATTCTGCTGTTTATGACACAAACACCCATAACTGGAGACGAGGAACTGCAACAGTACACAATGCAAACAAGATAATAAAATGTTAAAAATTTGGACTCCCATAAATGAGATGATTTCAATAACAACCCCAACCCTTCTGGAAATTCCAATTTGACTTTTAAAAACTTTGGCTTTTAAGACCCCCACCCCACCCACCTCCTCTTGGAATTTCCAATGACCTTCCATGGAGGGAGTATGAATATTTGCTGGAACTGCACAATGGCGTCCAGAAGAAGAATGAAAAATATAAACAATATTGTAATAATTATTTGTAATGCAATAGTTCTAAGCTGTTTGAAAAAATAAACAGTATCGTTGGCAGAAAAGTTAACAACCAATATAAACCATAATAATATCCCAAGGAATGGATATTACAGAAAAGGGTTACTGAATTATAAATAAAATAATGATTATAAACTTTTGTTAATATTGAACCATACAGTAATTGGTACCATTATTGATATTTTTGAATTGTTAATGTTTTAGCTGAGCAATGGAAAAAAATTGTGCAAGCATGACTGAGCAGAGTCAGTGATACCATGCCTATTAAAGCATCATTCACAATCATTTGTGATCATAAGGAAACCAACATTGTTCTGTGATCAACATACCTTGATACAGTTGGAGAGGTACAAATCATATGCTGAACAATACCTGCTTCATCAGGGTCAAAATAACCTTGGTCATCTGGAACAAAAGAGGAGATGGCATTTAAAAAAAAAATACTCAGTTTCTTTCCAAAGTCAGACCAGGACTTGAAAAAAAGTTGAATTTCAGCTTGCCCTTTGAACAAGCAATTCTCAAATCTTGCTTTCTCCCAGCAGTTACATGCTTGCCAAAGTTTAACTTTTTCTTGTTTAGTCAGCGAACGGCTTGCCTAAGGGCCTTGCCTGATAGAAATCAGGACAAGTGACTTGCCCCGCAGTAAAATCTACTTGTCCCAGATGACTGGACAGGACTTTTTTCAAGCCCTGCAGGCATCTACTTCAAACTTTTCTGACAAGTCTGTTAATGTTGTTTCATGACTGATAGACGCCCTTTCAGTACTTCCAAGTTTCTTGCAAAAACTAGTATGTTATTGCATGGTTTTAATCAACAGGGGCATTCTGAATACCTTGTACACAGAACTCTTGTAATTTCTTCACCCATGGCAGTGATACACTGTGTACTCCAGTGGTATGTGAGCAGTGATACTGGTAAGGAGATGCTGGGTCTGAAGGAGTACAAACAAAAGTAAAGTTGCATGGCATGTATATAAAGTCCTTAAGGCAGGGGTAAACATGAACGCCATTTTTCCGCCACTTGACATGGCTTTAATGGAAATATCTTGTTCACGTTTCAAGCAATCCAAAAACTCTCTGCTCATCTCATGAATCTACATGTATGTTATGGGGTGTTTTGTAAATTTTTGGGTTATTTTTAGGTATGTTTGGGAGGAAATAGTTTTTCTAAAGGATTTCTAAAATTGAGAGAAATAAGGAATATTGAAGATTTAGTGAAGTTTTAAAAATAGAATTTGTAGTTAATAATTAATAGGCGGACACCAAGTTAGTACACTAGCAACCTGGGGTACTCTTGCGTGGGTATCAACTGTCTGTTGGAGTTCCAAAAATTATTTTCTTTCTTCTATCCCTTCTTTAAACCTCTTCAAATTTCATTCAAATTTATGTTTACCCCCCGCCTTAAGATAAAAGGTAACTTAAAATACGAGTCAAGTGGCACCTGCCATAACATTTAACCGATCTTGTGGTTGACTTGCCATTAACAAAATTTTGATCACATGATGACAACTTTCAAACCAAGGAGTAAAACCAATGGTCTGTGAAACAGGGTCATTTTCAAGGGACATCTGTGGTCAATAGTATACACTAAGGTAAAGAGAAACTTTCTTTTCTGACAAAATAGCAAGGCAGCAGAGAGTAGACTTGAAACACCGACCTTTAGATTGAACTCCACTGTGGCTCTATCTTAACACTTTCTTTACCAAAGTCAATAGACAAATTTGGCTAACGCTGCTTGTTGTACCCAATTCAAACCTTCTGGGAATAAGATTTTTTGTTCACAATATTTCCATATAATTTCCATGTCAA
Source organism: Dendrophyllia cribrosa (assembly GCA_024195265.1). Lineage (NCBI taxonomy): Eukaryota > Metazoa > Cnidaria > Anthozoa > Scleractinia > Dendrophylliidae > Dendrophyllia > Dendrophyllia cribrosa. Next base: position 31,991,001 of record JAJLRJ010000008.1, on the reverse strand, counting down.
TGCTTCATTGATATGGAAGTATGACGAACAAAGAGTTCTAATTCCAAAAAGTTTGAATTGGGTACAGCAATGTGTTAGCCGAATTTGTCTATTATGGACATGTGTACTGTTAATAGTTCTAACTTTTGAATCTGTCTACGAAATCTTATGGTGTGACCATTCAACTGAAACCTCTTCAGCAGTTCTTTTGCATTATATATATATCTGTTGTACACAATTTTGGGCTTAGAACAAGGGACTTGCTTAGACTACCCCTTGCGAAAATGAAAAAAAATTTCCAGGGCTCTTTTTTTATACAGTGGGGCAAAGACCTGGAACACGCTCCCTAGGTCTGTAAGATCCATTACCAACCAATCTCAATTTAAAACTGCTCTCATCAATTTCTAAAAACCCAGACTATGATTCCCTTTTCTGCTTTAAATAAGTAATTGTAATGTAGTGTGTAATGTCTATGTATTAAACTCTTTTTAGTATTATCAATTGAAGGGCTGAGAGCATAACCAACCTATGTAGAATTTAAGGCCTTTTTTATTTGTTCTCGCTCAGATTTGTCCACTTTTGGCATGTGAACTACAAATTAGTTGCAATAAACAATGTATGCAAAAAAAAAAGAAGATATATATCTCCATGTCTTCCGCTGAATCCCGCATGAAAAAATGAATCCCAAAGTTTACCCAAATTTCTCGATTTTTTGCTGATTTTTCACTTCAGATGGCCAAGTTTGAGCCTGTGCCACTGAATCCCACTTAAGAAAAAAAAGAAAACCAAAAAAAAAAAAAACAATCCTGAACCGAAGTTCATTCCCTCAAAACCACTTCATTTTATCGCCAATAGTCACCCACTTAGTTTCGCACCACCTCCCTTACAGAACTCCCCTAGGAAGCACTGCTGGTCCTCTGCTGTTTGCCTTGCCCAATTTCGGCTGGCCAGCAAGAACTCACTTTGAGCTACCCAAAGCTGTATTTCAAGTGCCTGACCATGCATAGCAGACCCATCTGCCACTGTCGCAAAGCATGTCGGGAAATTTACCCGAAATGGACCTTCCTGCCCGAAAATTATAACAAAATATTAGAAGTCTGGAAGCACTTCGGATATCAGGCATTTCGATCCACGGCACGGATGGGAAATGGCCCACAACTCACAATGCTGCCCCTTTTCTGATCCAAAATGATTCCAGACTTTCCTGCCAGCTCATCTTGTCCACAACGGCTCATTTTCACCTCAAACGCTGAATTAGCGTTTTGGGCCGAGGTGGCAAGGACACACACTCAATTCTTTGAGAGGTACAAGGGACTTAAGGATTTCCGGACTTCATGATGTCCTTCCATCACCACACAGGCCTCAAACAAGGCTTTAACCAGCATTCGATCACTGAGTTGTACGCTGTTCAGCCATGTTGTCTTGAGTAGCAAACACGTTCGACAAGCCCCCTTAAATGGGGTTATGTTTGTTCAGATCGTTGCCGCGGGTCAGGAGTATTGCGGGTCGCATATTCTCACGGCCAATCTGCTTTGTAATGGCATCGAAATTGCGCTTTGAATGTACAGTCAAAGCACTTGAGGGCCAGAACACTGCTTTTTTCAGGTGATATTAGTCAAATTCCTTCGGGTTAGTGCAAATTCGACAAGGGTTTGTGATATTATTTGTTGTACAATAAAATGAGGCAAATCTGAGTGAGAAAGAAAAGGACTAAAATTAGACATAGGTTGGTTAAGCTCTCAGCCCTTCAATTTTAATGTTAAAAACAGTAATAATACGGGACTCGATTTAAACCAGCCAACATGTATCCTGAACTGGATACTTCCTTTTTAAATATTTGTTTAAATAAAATAAATAAATAAATAAATAAATAATAATAACAATTATTATTATTATTATTAGTTTAGAACATGAAATTTTTAAACTTTGATTGTACCTTTTTGTAGTCTCAAAACAAATGTGTTTTCATTTTCTTCTGACTCATTCTCAGAACTATCATCTGTAGTATCAGGTAATAAAGACAGCTGCAGCTCAACACATTCATTAACATAAAGAGAAAGCTTTGAATGACCATCATCAATCTTGTCAACTCTGTGTCTGTTCCGGGAAGCTATTTCCTACAATGCAATAAAAAAATCACATACACATAGTAGTATAGAACAGTATTATTACCAGCCTGCAAGCAAGCTCTTGGGTTCAGGGGGGGGGGGGGGGGGGGGGGGGGTGCGTTGTTGGGTGCTCCAGGTAAGGAGCGTCACACTGTAAAATGCAAGTCATTCTGACAACCAAAATATGCCTATTGCATTACTGAAATGTCCTACTAAGGATATGTTGTGGGTTTAAATAAATCTGAAGACCTACAGGGGGGCCTTTGTTTGTCACAACCACATTGATTTGCTTCACAAAATAAATTTAAATTTATTTTGTGACAGTCAGTGTAACCATCTCACCTCATTAGGGTCAAAAGTTTCTTCAGATTCCAATGTAATACAGTGATAAATTTTTCCACTTGCTGTTGCCATGGCAATAACAGGAGGCTGGGAAGGTAGACAGAGCAGGGAGCAAGCATCCAGCCCATAATTATCATCTGCTGCAGGGTACATAGACAGGGGACCATCCAGCTGTGGTGGCTGATACCTGAAAGTAAAATTTACTTATTTACTTATTATTTTATCATCACAGCAAGAAGCTGTACACAGCTTGAACTCGTAGCATCTTTTATAATCTATTGCAATATTGATTCCCGAGTGTTTTGAGTGCTTTTATGTAGAAACATAAAATTATGTCTGAAAAGTAAGACTACATTCAGTAACCGACACTTGAAACCACGATGGCTAACTGAAATGCAAAGTTAGATAAAACACAAATCAAGTAAATCAAACCTACGACTGGCTTAGCGGAGTGTTGAGTGATTTTGAAACGTGCAATTCAAGTTACATAACAACCTAATGCGTTAAATTTGTTGACCTTTACAGTCTCTGCATTGCATGTCAGAAGAATGTTCTTTTTTCAAACTTGTATTCCTTCCATTATACAATTTAAAACAAGCACTGAATGGAGTGCTATTAATAAAACAGGTATTCAGAAGAATCGGTAATGAAATTTAGATAAGAACATGAACCTTGAATGCTATTTTCGGAATACAATGCAAAATACAATTTTATCTGCTCTCTACACTGTATCTTTCTAGAACATGTGTCATTCAAAATCTCCCCTTTTGAGTATATACATTATAAGCATGTTTTGTGATTCGCTTTAGCAAAGTGAAAAAGACACAAAATAAATTATGTTTTCCTAACGTCTTAGGACAACCAAGTGACCTGATCTCTTACATTACTATTAAATCATGACATGAGCTTTCCATGACAATAATTATACCATAAATATCTGTCTGAACGCTGAAGCACATTTAGCCTGTGTACTTAATATGGACTTCAAGTGTGAACCGACGACCCCTATTGTCGAAATCTTCCCCCGGAAGAATTTAAGCATTTTAAAACTTGTTGGCATTTGGCGTAACGCCACAAGTAAAAAGGGCTGCAAGCCCTTACTTCTACTCTAGACCGCCAGGAGTCCTCTTCTATATAGAAGAGCAAGCAAGCTTATCATGTAAAGTAACAAGCTTAACGAGACTGCTGTAAAAGGCTCTGTCAATTCAAGAAAATTGTAATGCATTCAAACCCCCAAACTTCTTATAGCACGTCATATATACTAACAGATTGTGTCTGAGGGAAAATCCAAAATTTCAGGTGTCTGAGGAGTGACCAATTTTGTAAAATGTCCAATCAAAATGGAGGTTTGGAAGGACATTAATTTTATCCTTCTTAGTAAGATTGTGGGGGTTATTGTCGGAAATTATAAAAGTACCATAACTTCTGAAAGTTACCATAAACCTGTTTTGTGGGTGTGGCTTACCACTAACAGGTACCGATTCTTTCTGAGAAATTGTCCCTGTTGGAATATCTTTCTGGCTTAATACCCTAAAAAGTGTCAGTCAGAATTACTCTGACAGTGTTTTTTTTATTCAAACACCCTTAGCAGTACCAAACCACAAATATTAACCACTAAAATTAATGGTATGACATTCACCCCTGTCACTCGTATGTGGAGTTCCCCCACCCCAGGGGTGTAAACAGAGTCATAATACTATTACCTTGTCTGGGAAATTCTATGAACAAGATGATAGATGTCTCCATTTTCTCTCAAAATAAAGACAGGATAAGCAACTTCTGCATCAGTATCACTAGTTCTATAGCTTCCCCTTGCATCAAAATCAGTAACAGCCGGGGCAAAATCAAATGCAACGGCTGACTCCCCAAGGGCTGCTGCAAACGAAGACATTGATCCAACAGACATGGATTTCCTGCTGTATTCTGCAGTCAGTGATGGTGACTCTCCCAGGGAAATTGTTTCTTCTGGAGAAGTTGGCTTAAGCACATTATAAAGTCTGTTAAATAAGAAAAATGTATGACAAAAATTATAAATCAATTTGGAATCCTTATGATACACTAAAGTTAACTGAAAGCAAAGACAGAGATTGAGAAAATAGGCACTTGTTACTAAAGTAAACTACAGTAAGTACCAGGGTTTGTTTTCTGCTTTCAATTAACATGTTAAGGTTTGTAGTGGTACTGTAGGTAGGGCTGTTAAAAAGCTTTCAGATTGCTGGATACACAAGGAAAATAGTCAGTCATAAACTCAAGATAGACTCGCATGATTGTTGTCTTTCAGGCATTTTCAAATTTTGAGTTGCCCATTATCTAGTTCACAGCAGTTGCAAGCCAGTTATAATAGCCAGCTGACAGTTAGGTGGGTATATAATCCATGGAATACCGTTAGGTGTAATATATGTAATGCTACATTGTAACCTTGTGTAGCATCATCCAAGTACATGTAGGTGGGTCATCTGAGTGAAGTGTTTCCTGCTTTCAGTTTACATGTACATGCAAGATATTTACCAGTAAGGTTTTTACCAGTAAGGTTTGGATGACCTAACTTAGAGGTACAGGCTGTAGGATAATCCTAGTGCTGGCTCATCCTTTCACATGTACTGCTAAACCAAAAGTAGAAAACATGTCATGCTCAGATGATCTGCCTTCTAGGGTCATCCTCCTTCCATGGCATCACTGACAATACTGGTACCTTAAATTATTGTCTGAAGTAAGAACCATAAGATGGACATCTGCCTGACTTCCAGGGTGCCATTTGACATCAAGGACCTTTATCTTGTGGTGAGTAACAAAGAATCTTGGATCAATTGGAATTGTTCTGAAATAAAAAAAGTTTTATTCATTAAAAGATTAAATAACAACACAAAAATAGACAACTGCTACAAAAACCACAAAACTGTGGGATGGAGCCAAATTTACTAAATTCCTGAGGAATTTGTGTTTGTGTTCAAAGCCCAGACAGAGTTTAGCATAATTGCCTCAAATTTCTGCCCTTGGAATCCAGCAACCACAAATGTAGGGCATTGGAATTCTGAATCAGAACAAGAAACTTTAAAAAATCTGGAATCCATGGACATGGAATCTGGAGTCCAGTCACTGGATGAAAAACCAATGTGTGACCATTCATCGATCATATGAAAGTGTTTTAAGCAGTACTTTCCTGTCATGCTGTTTCTAAATGCAGTACAAGGTGGTTCTAACTTTTGAGTCTGTGGATTAAATACCAATGTGTGACCATTCAAATGAAAGCTCTTTGGCAGTACTTTCCTGTGGTGTTTTTTTAGTTATGCTGTATACGGTTGTTCTAACTTTTGAGTCTGTGCATAAAACCCTTCAGTGTCAGGACTTAAAATAATTTCCAGACAGTCACCGGTCATAATGACCGGCCAAACAAATTTTAGCTCGGTCGAGTACAATTTCTGGCCGGTCAAATATGGAAGAAAAGATAACTCTTTAAACAGGAGCCCATCAAAATCTGCTGCCGCTATTAGTAAGCACAAACAGTTGTACGCCATAAGCCTTGTCTTCAATACGTTTCTCCATACAGTCTTGTTAGCATGGTTGTACAGTTCTCTTCTCTCCGTACCTTTGTTTGTAAGGTGTTATTCTGCCTTTCTGGACATTCTCCATACCGTACATGTGCTAGGTTCGCACGGTTAATGTTGTCTTATCAACGGCTCTTTGTACATAAGTACATTCCTAAGGTACATGTACATTTGTGTATAAGTCTTGTATCCTCAACATTTCTTCGTACGTTCATTCATTTTTCAGTATCAGTCTTGTCTACTCAACATTTCTCTGTATGTTTGTTCGTACTGTATTAGTCTATAGTATTAGTCTCAACGTTTTTAAAAGTCTTACCTTGAATGTTTACAATGACTCGCCTATAACATACCATTGTGAATATCTATACAGTTCTGCCACTCGTATTTTATCTACATGTATTTACTTAACTAACATAAATAGTCTTGTCTTCTCAAAGTTTTTCAGTATGTTATATGTTCATCTAACCATATTTGTCTGGTTTTCCTGAAAAACCTAACAATCTGATAGGTCAAAAAATAATGCGAATGCGACTGGTCAAAATGAACGGCAGAGCAGGTTTTTGGCTGGTCAAGTCTCCATTCTGACCAGACATTATTATTTGTACTGTTGAAGAGCTTCTGACATGACTAGTCACATGTTGGTATTTCATCCACAGTGACTGGATGCTGGATTCCAGATTCCACATCTTTGGAGTGGCAGGATTATTATAAGTCCTTCAATCAGCATACCTGCACATAACTGATGATTCCCCACCATCATACTCGGCAAACTTGCCCCATCTCATTGGCATCTCAAGAACTGATATTCCTCTTTCTCCTATGAGCACAAGATACCTTGATGAAAGGCTGAACAGCATGGAATCCACTTCAAACAGAGGAATGTCAGTGCAAATAAATGTCTGTTTACAAGAGGACAAAAAAAAAGTTAACTCACCCACACAGACATGTCTCACTCGTTACAGTGATTGATTGAATTGCTCAATGGCTCTTATCGTAGATGAGTACACCACGCCAACATATCAGCGGTTTCTCGCTTTCTTGACCCTATAGTCTCGTTTTGATGTTTACGAGAACCTCTGACGACGATGAGAGTAAACATCAAAACGAGACTATAGGGTCAAAAAAGCGAGAAACTGCTGATATGTTGGCATGACGTACTCATCTACGATAAGGGCTATTAACACAGTTTTTATTGGAGACCCAGGTGACTGCGTGCCAGTTATGTAAGAAATATGTGGGTGGATGACCAATCACAATCAAGAATGTTGTTATTGATACGATTGATGTCATAAACAGGGTAAGGGTTTGACAGCCTGAATGGCACACCCTTAAATAATATTGGGTTGAATATTTTTTGGAAAGCATGTTTGTGATTCTGACAGATCACACTCAAGAATCAATCAACGCAATATTCAGTCTGGCAGTTAATTTAAAATGAGGCACACAAGCCACCCACCAATTGACATTTAAATAAACATTTTGTAATTTTGTAAAAAAAAATCAAAATGTCAATGCATTTCTCACTTACTTGGAATTTATAAGCGCGTTCATTGTCAAAATGCAAGTTCTTGAGATTTGCTGTGAGCAAACTGCTTTTAGCAGAATTCCACATGAAAATTTCACCGTCATTCTCAATCAAAATATTCTTCGTTGTTTTCTCTTCAAAGTCTTCTGATTTATCCAAAAGTTCTTTAAAAACCGGGTGATATGGCAAACGTTCTTGCCATGTCTTCGTCTCATCTTCCTCCTTTGCCGCCATTACTGTTTTTTCCACGTGAGTGGGGATTGGAAAGAGGCTGAAAGTGTGGTTTACATGACGTGGTAACAAGCCTCAAATCAGTTTGATGGCGGGCTCAAAACTTACGTGTCCAAGATGGCGGCCGAGGTAGCTATATTTGGAGAGTTGCTCTCTATGGTCGGTAAACTGTCCTAAATTCGTTCTCTATCTGCGCATCTTAACGCTTTTTGAATATTTACATAGGTGATCGAAATCCTGAAGAAGTGTGCTAGCAAGATAACTACATCTAGTACAAAAGAAAGACGGTATATTTGCGAAGAACTCCTCGTGCCTTGTGTGAAAAGAGAAGGTGAGTCCTTTCTTTATTAAGCCGTGAATAAAGTGAACTGTTATTTAAGATAACTGCTTTAGGCATTTCACTGCTTTGAAAAAATGGTCATATCATAAATAGCGATTTCAAAGATTGCACATATATTGGACATTAAAAAACATATGGAACTGTTATTGTCACGTGGTCCGAAGGAATTTCTAACTATTGCACCACATCATGCAAGGCGGAAGAGAGCAATAATTATTTCAGAAATTGTCTTGAAATGCCCTTTTTTTATTAAAATATAGTTTTACTGTGATATCTTTCAAGTTTGATTTTTTTTTTACATTGAATGAATCATTTCGGATTTTTTGTTTCATCAAGTGAATTATTTTTGTAGTCCCTGCTTTATCCTTATTCATTTAAAGTGCCATCCTTTAGCCAAGTTCCTCTGCAAAATGCAGGGGTATATGTATATTTTATGAAACTGCTCAATAAAGTTTTGGAGCGATTTAAGAATACCCGGCCACCTATTTACATATTCCAGAACGTTTTATAGAACGAGGCATATGAAAACAAAAGGATCCATTCGTATTCAACGAGATGCAAATGAGTGTCTGGGTATTGTACAGTTTAGCCAAAGTTTTCACAGAGTCCATATCTTTGTCAATATACAGTCAATACATCTGTTTGACAAAGTCAAAGCATACAGATGTCATCCAGTACACTGAGTTTATTAGTGTATATGTTGTGGTTCAATTTTATCCTTGGTTCAAATTTTATTTTTGTTCAAGTTTATTATTCGATAAACTGATGTTAATGAGACCTGAGACAATTGTATAAAGACACTCACTGTCGGCGTGTAACATCCCTTTTCCTAGTCCACTTGCTAATTGTATGGCTTATTGTTATGCCAATCTCAGAGGGTACTACAATTTCTGTACTCCTCTGTATCCTTGCAAGGCCAAAGTCCAAGCCTTGCTTTCTGTGTTTTCTTAAGGTCTAGGTCAAGCCTGACATTGATATAGTCGTCTTATTTACAATGTATCTTTAAGGTTTCAAGCAAAGTCCAAAGTAAGCCAATCTCTGTATGATGTTATCAAACAAAGGTCCCAGTCATTTCTGTCTTATGTTGGCCTCGTGCTCTTACCTATAATGTAATAGCATGCGTCCCACCCAGTTCATTCTTCCATCGCTTCGCACCGAGCATCTATAACAATTTTCCCCCCCACCCCCCCTATGACTGAAACCTTTGTCTCTTAAGTTTATCAACTGGAAGGTTTTCGTAGTAGAACTGCTTATTAATAAATATGGCGGCAGGGAAGTGCAACCCTTGGCTGCACTTTACCCCACAGTAAGGCTTAGCCCTTGGAGACAGGTCTGGAGAAATATCCATTCCAGGGTGGGTACCCACGGTCCCACCTGATCTGTACTCCCCCCAGGAGGGCACCCCTCTCCTGGTTCCCTAGTTCCCCGTGACTAGGGATATGGGCCTCACCCCACTGGAGACAGATCCGGACCACGTCCAGGGTGGCTACCCCCGGTACCACCTGATCTGCTCTCCCCCCAGGAGGGCACTCCTCTCCTGGTCCCTGGGGGGTTCCCTAGCGTCACTTCCCTGCCACCCTGATTTTACCCATTACCTATGCGTTGTTGTCCTTAATTAACCTACACATCAACCAGCCTGCCTCGAAAGAGGATCATTAACTTTGTTTAAAACTCATTATCATACATTACCATAGCCAAAAACAAAGGAAAATAAACTTTGGACCAAGGATAAAGTTGAACCACAACATATACATTGTCCTTTGTCCCACCATTATAGTGTTCTTTACTTTGCTTTACTTTGTTTTGTTCTGTTCATTTATGCTATGCCAGTTGTTTTAAAAATTATTCTAGTTTGACTCTTGCTTGGTCAGTAAACCTGATTACAGTGAAACCTCGATTTAACGAAGTGCCAAGGGACTGGGGAAATTGGTTTGTTATATCGAGGATTCGTTATTTGAAAACCTTGTTATAACGAATTTGCAGAAAAACAACCAAAATGTTCATTATATCGAGGTATAGTTAATAATGTTTTGTAACGGTGTTACGTATTTCCACGTCTCAAAAAATAACATTTGCACTTTAATACCTGTATGACGCTACAGTACACTATAAGTATAACTACGACACTGAAAAACTGTACAGGTTATACCATTGCCCTATAGCATACACTGTTGGTATGTTCGGCATTCATTTTTTGTCGCGCGTTGACATTTATTCGTCATATCGGGGTAGATTTTATATTTGGGCTGCCGGATTGTGTTCGTTATAACGAGGATTTCGTTATATTGAGGTTCGTTATATCAAGGTTCTGTTCCATACATTTTACTTGTAATTTTGCCGGGCTGAAGAATATTGTTCATTATACCGAGGACTTCGTTATATAGAGGTTCGTTAAATCAAGGTTCCACTGTAAACGAAGGGCGTTTGATAAGTCATAAAGTATGTAAATGAACACCATTAATTTTACAGTGTTGCCTTATTTTCGGTCATTTGTTCCCAACTCCCGGTAACTCTAACCTTTTCCGATTTCCCTTGGAGGTTCGAGTTATCAGGGTTCTTGAACTGTATAATAATTTTCGGTGCTGTCATATTCTTCAATTGTGTAGATTTTTCTGAAGTTGGAGTAAAAGCCGTGATTAAATTGATTTACCTGACGCAGCATCGTTACAGGTGATTATAGTGTTTGATTGAATAACTGATAGCAATGCTCAGTTCATTAAAATTTGCCTCTTGAATTAAGTATGGTGTATTTATCCAGTAAAAGGACACGTCCCCTTTGAAGTGTTGTGTTGATTTGTTGATCAGTAATGGCAGATACTGAAGTAATGGTCCTGCCAGAGTAATACTCAATGGATAATTTCTGTTGGTTTATCTGAACAACTACCCAGTAATTAATTTTTATAGAACAAAATAAGCAAAATAATATAGTAGCAAAACGCCTAGGAAAGGGGAGAGTCCAAAGGTGTGCAGAATCTTTTATTTAGAGCATTCGTGTTCATAAGTTGGCTCAAAGGAGCCTTTGATTTAAGCTATCCATTGTAGAAAATATCTGTACCTTTAATTTGCCATGGTGATCATAATGTGCAAATATACTCACTGGTCATAAAAAGAAGATACTTGCTCTTAATGACATTTGTATGTCTTTGCTACAGGGATAAGAAATCAAGAAATGCAATTGAAGAAGTTCTTAGAGTTCTTGCAGAGAAACATGGTACTGTAATGGATTTTTTATACCATACATTGTAATTTATTTCAGTTGAATTTTCCATTAAATCTAACAAGATCTGAAATGAAATGTACTCTGTTTTGGTTTTGTAACAGGTGCAAGTGCTGTAAAATATTTTTGCCAAGCATTTTCTGATATTGAAAAACAAATCACGTCTTCCTGCCAAAGGTAAGGGTACAAGTTACAGTTATATAAAACAGTTAACTCCTTGATTTCTAAGTGTTTTAACGGAGGGTTAGTGGGAGCGGGGATATGAAGTGTTGAATGAGTTATAGTATAAAGGGAAAAATATGCAAATTTCCACTTGGTCGATGAGCTGTAAACATTGAGCCTATGATATATAATGGTCATCTGACTTACCCATGGAGATGGTGGAGGGAGGGAGGGGAGTTGAATGCAGCGAGTTGGGGGTCGGACCTTTGATGTAATATACAGTGCACCTATCAGTGTTTAATCCCAGTGGAGGGTAAGGCTGGACACATGCTGTATGTGGGACATTTGATCTACCTGAGAAGGGGGGAGACTGGCCATTTGACCTGCCTGTGAGGGGAGGGAGGATGAGCTAGGTACATGTACATGTATTTGTGGGTCGTTTGGTCTGCCTGAGTGGGGTGTGGGGTGGGGCAGGGCTGGACATATGCATGGTATTTGACCTCTTGGGAATATTACTGTGTGTTTTCTCTTGGATCAGTCATTTTAACATGTTGTCTGCCTGTAGTTACGTGACCAGTGGCTCAAACTTGGTACTTCTGTGCTGGTCCTGTGTATTGATACGACATGTATATAGTAACACTGAACTGTGTAATGACACACAGTGGAACAGATTGGTTGCAGTTCAGTGTCTGGCTCTGCATGGAGTTCTGTCTGCTGGAACAGCTTGTGTCTGCTCAGCTGCCAGGAAGAAATTGTACAGAGTTTGGAGAGAGGTACAGTGTGTTTCACCACAATAAAATCTTATATGTAAAAAATAGTGTATTATTTTCTCTCACTGTGGTATGGTGAAAGGTTCTCATATTGTCTGTCTGTTTTTCTTTCGACAATTCCAGCTACCAGGGATAACATCTAAGTATGCTGAAGCCATCAGCAATATGGCAGCATCACAGGTTAGAAGTCATACTATTATACAGTAGAACCACACCTAGTGACCACCTCGTTATACAGCCACCTCATTATTGCAGCCACTTTTTCTTGGCTTGAACATCATCATTAATATGGCCACCTCATTTATATAGCCAGATTTTTGGTGGCGGGATTAATGGAGCTCCATTGTATGTATTGTCTTCAACCAAGTCCCAGTTTAAAATTGACTTGTTTATAATCTTTGATTTCAGGAACTTGGCTGCTTGACTGGACTTCTGTTCAATTTCTGCACAAAAAATAAAGACAGTGAAACAATAAGTAAATTTAAGGTGGGCAATAAAGACATTTGATTGATTATTTCAAAGAAGTTCAGGGCTGTCATTAGTAGTCATGGCAACCAGCTGTTATGACGGGTAAAAAAATTAAAAAAGATTAAAATTAAGAAATTTAAAAGAAATAAAAAACAAAGTAAATAAATATAAATAAGAATAAAATAAAAAATAAAATAAGCTTAATGGCGAGCAACTACAGTGAAGATGACTGACTACTCAAGATTTGAAGATGACTGACTACTCAAGATTTGAAGATGACTAAAAAACAACAAGCATGGTTCAAGAGGTACTCTGACAAAGGCAGCAGAAAGGCTGCCGGAAATTTAGTATTTTTAAGTTACATGTTTTAGGTCAGATATAAATATTTTGAGTTTTTAAAGATGGAAGACTTTCTTTGGTTTATGACTGGCTACTTTTCTTGTGGAACTGACTACTTCAAAACTTAATGACAGCCCTGGAAGGTGATAATTAGGTAAAACACATATTTTAGAAAGTAATTGCATTCAATATCAAACAGTGTATGATCTTTTATATTACAGAAACCGTTACTTGAGATGTATGTTAAGGCTGTGATTAATAGGAAGACAAGACCTTCCAATCATGTTTTGGTAAGAAATGCATTCTACATGTATGTCAGTGTTGACTTTCTATGCTGCAATTTGAAGTTTGTTTTAAAATACTAGCTAGGGATCAGTTGAATGTCAAACTGTGGTCAGTGAGTGTATGATTGACTAAAAAATCTCACTTTATAAACCAATCAGAAGTACATTGTAAAACCAAAACCAATTGTGACTTGCTTGCACACATTTTCCTGCGCTTGACACTGGCCACATGTATTTTCTTTGAGTTCTGATTGGTTCATTGGATCGTCTGAGTCAGTTGTGATTGGCCAAAGTGATTACTTTGGTTTTGTGACAGTCAAGTGAAAACCGCTCTACCATCAGTGCGAATAAATTTTGATTTCCCAAATGAATATGACTTTCTTCTAGATACACATTGGTCCTTTACTGTGTCATGTGACCCATGATGACTTCAGCAGCTTAATCTTACCTGCAGTACAGAAAGCTCTGCTACGGAACCCTGAAATAGTGTTGGAAAGTAAGTCTAGGTTAAAAGCATTTGCCCCATTTGATCATATTAGTGCTTAGTGCTTAACTTAAACCACTTGATAAATTACTATCCATCAGGCCCCAGTTGTTCAAAAGGTGTCTAGCACTTTCCACTAGAAAAATATTTATCCACTGGATAAAGATTATCCACACGATTGTACACGTTTATGCCCTGGACAGCGATTTATCAGGCGAACAGTGCTATTCACCTTTTTAACAACCCAGGCCAGATCAAATGTATCACATCAGTTGGAATATATTTCATTTGCCAGGTGGTGATTAATTCACTATATTAACCCATTGACACCTCAAACACCGAAACTGTCTATGATGGAACCATGGTCCTTCTACCAATTGTGACGTCATCGCTTTTTGTGATAAAAGATGTCTTTTCACAGTAACTAACTAACACAGAAGGAAGATATCTTTCAAAAAGTGTCCAGATGAGAGAGATCTCATGATTTTGGCCAGAGTTACACATAAAAAACCTGTCAGATTTGACTGCAAAATCGAAGGAAAATCTGATCTTCCTACCACTTGTCACCTCTTGTTAGAAAATGTCACCTTCTGCAGTGTTTTGTGGGAAAGAGTCAATTTATTTGACCCAGAAAGGAAAGGAAACTAAGTTTTCATGTCGCAAACAACATTTTGGACAGTTTGCTTGCAATTTGCCTCCACAGCAGTCAGAAAACAGCATTTTTTTAGTGGCTTCAAATTGCCATTTTCTTCGAAATTTCTTGGAGTCAGTGGGTTACAGTTATCTTCTATATGAACAACTGGACCTGATTAATGGTCAGGCTTTACCAAATGAAAAATAAAAATCATTACATGTCAGACAACATCTTTCAGAATACAAATGTACATTGTACTTTAAACACTCATGTATAAGCTGCACTCATAGATAAGCCACACCCCCAACTTTGAAGCTTCATTTAATGGGGTGAAAGGAAACCCAAGAGCACTGGTACTAAATAGAAAGCATGTGATAAGTTAGGTGCCAGGTTACCAAGATAGATACAATTGTAAGCTGCCCTTGTGATTTTGAGCACAAAATTTAAGCTAACACCAGGTATGACTTATACATGAGTTTTTATGGTACTTTTATAGAAAAATAAATTCTGACTGCTGATCCCCTTGTCATTTACCACATAGATGAAGGAAGTGATTTGATGATGTTGGAGATGATGAGTTGATGGCAAAATTTGATAATGTTGGTGGTGGCGATAATGTTGCTGATATATGATGATAATGCTGGTGATGGCATGATGACGACAACAATGATGGTGGTGGTGGTGCAGATGATGACAATGATGATGATGATGATGATGAAGATGAAGATGAGGATGATGACGATGATGATAGTGGTGATGATGGTGGTGTTAGATGTATTGAAAATGATGATGATGATGATGGTAATAGTACTATCTTTTGATAAGTACCGGTAATAGTAATTGGACTGAGTGGAGTATAATTCAGGGAGTAATCGGGTGAGTAATTTCAAATCGGCCAAGCACGTAGTGCGAGGACGATTTGTAATTATGAGCACGATTACCCCTGAATTGTACGACATGAAGTTCAATTACTATTTAATCGCATCAATAACAGAATTCGAGATTTAAAAGTTTATGTGGTCTTTTTTGTACTCAAAATGCCTAGGATATTTAATGTCAGTTTGAAAGTAGGAGGAAAAAAGGCAAAAAAGAACCCATTTAAGTGCAACCGATTGTCGTGCGTACAACGTAGGTGTCCAATTACAGCTATCCAATTACAAAAAGTTGTAATTGGATAGCTGTAATTGGACACCCAGGTGACCGCGCGCCAATTACGTAAGAAATAGGTGCGCGGATGACCAATCACAATTGAGAATTTTGTTATTGATACGATTATAATGATAATGATGAAGTTAACAGAAGTGATGATGATGATGATGATGATGATGATGTGTTTTTGTTTCAGGTGCTGCTTATTTAATTTCTTCAGTGTCGATTGATTTATCCAAGTATGCTTTGGACATCTGCAAAAACACTGTTGGTAAGAAAAGATTCTCACTTCTGTAAAAGTAGAAAACTAACTTAGAGGTTATTTAGACATTCTTTTTGGTAACATAAATATACTAAGTAGTAGTAGTAGTAATCACAGATTAAACTCATCGCAAATAGATGAGCTTGGGAACTGGTGCCTTACAGGTTAGTGGGGTGTCTGATGCAGAACAGACCCAGCAAAGGAGGTTTCCATGGCAACCCTGGAAGCGGGAACCACCCTTGCCTGCAGCCACTAACAAGCACCGTCACACTGAACGACATTCAGTGGAAACTTACCTGACGAAGATACTTACCTAGAACCAGTCAAACCAAGAAGGGTGGGTGGAGAGGGTGCAAGAATCCGCTACGATTCGCAAATATAGATCCGCTACGATCAGCAAAGTATTGATCCGCTACGATCAGCAACATGCAAAGCACAAGGAAAGCAAAGAGCAATAAAACCCTGCAATTGCCCCAAGGGCCGCCCCTGAGGTCACGTACTCCAAATGGGGTAAACCACTGACTGCATTTGCTCGAGGTTAACTTTGCCTAATAATATTAGCCACATTTAAACTCATCGCAAATAGATGAGCTTGGGAACTGGTGCCTTACAGGTTAGTGGGGTGTCTGATGCAGAACAGACCCAGCAAAGGAGGTTTCCATGGCAACCCTGGAAGCGGGAACCACCCATAGAAACCCTTCTCCAACGTGCTTGGAGAACGGAGGGACCCGAAAACAGGTTGACCTGGTACCTCCGAGCTTCCAAACTAACCCCAAGCACCACAATCGAATTAAGGCCCCCACCCCCTTAATACATACATACCTTATGCCAACGCCAGCTGTAGGTGCCAATCCCCGAACCAGTAAGCTAAAGTCGCCTGCTCCAGAGACTTGAAATAAGTCCCTACGGTGCGCTTCGGCTGGCAACTCCAGGGCCGTCAGGCCAATTTTTTGGAGAGGGCTGTTAACGACTCTGGAGACGTCCTAATGTAAAGTTGATAGGCGTTGCTAGACCAGCGACCTAAAGCTTGGATTAAATGGTCTGGCACGCCATTACGCGCTGCAACCGTGGCTGCCCCAATGCGGAAGCTGTGGCTAGAAAAGTTCCCTTATACATTAGATGCGGCCATAATTTGCCGCAGCCAGTCAGTGAGGATAGGACGTGTAAGGGGCTGTCCGTTTTGACGCATAAACAGGGGGCCAGGCGCATCTCCCCTGATTGCTAGGTAGCTCATCATGGCCTGCACAGCACATAGCGGTGGAGTACCCAAGCCAATGTATATGAAACAACCCTTCCGGAAAGGGTCGGTTTTTGAGCCCTTTATCTTGACGCGCATGCTAGATGGAGATAACATTGAGTCCACGGAAATATCCTGAACGCCCAAGTGAATTGCTGCTGAAAAACTTGCCAACTTGGGCACAGTAAACTCCGAGGCACGCAAGAAACCAAAGTATCCCAGTGTGCAGGCGGCCCAGAACATGCAGTGATCGGGAGAATGGAGATCCAAGGACTTCCGGATAACGACCATAAGGTCATCGGTGATAGGTAGACGGGTGGACACCGGTGAACCCTGGCAGCGCTTAATACCCCGAACCACCCGTTGTAGACGAGGACAATTGGCTAATGGATCAGGAAACCCTTGTTCGATATGGAGAGCTCTAACACCTGAAAGATAAACCTTGATGGAAGAGTGCGTTATGGTCCTAGCCAGAAAGGTGGCAAATAAGCACAGTGTCCATTCCTCTGCAGGACAGGGAGAACCAGACACATGCAGCTTGCCCAGTTGGCGGCAAAAGGTGACGAACTTAGACTGGGCTGACGCATATGTTCGGCGAGTGGACGGAGCAAGACCCTCTATCAGAAAGGAATAGCACTGCAGTTCTAAGGAGGAGACGTCAAGTCTGCAAGAAGCTGCGGAGGGATCGGGGTTGGGAAGGGCTGCGCCTCCGGGGCAAGTCGCCTGAATTCCTGCCAACGGAAACGAGACAACGCATCAGCTAATTGATTATAGACACCTGGCACATGTTGAGCCGCAAATGAGAAACTATGACGCGCTGCTGACAGCAAAAGGCTTCGCAACAAAAGCATGAGGCATGGCACTTTCGAGGTCCGAGTATTCAGTATGTGCACTACGGCATCGTTGTCAGATCGAAACAGAACATGCCTCTTGCACCACTGGTGACCCCAGACGTGAGCGGCCACGACCACTGGAAAGAGCTCCTTGTATGCAATGGACTGCTGTTGCTGTGAAAAGGACCATGAGCCAGCAAACCAGTAGCCCTTAAAGAATGCCCCAAAACCAACTGATCCCGCTGCATCCGAAAAAACTTCCACATCATGCTCCGGAGATAACCCAGGAAAGAGCCAGAAGTTAACACCATGCCACGAGACCACGAACTGATGCCACCACTGAAGGTCCAGGTGAAATTCCTTGTTCAGGCGAATAGGGTGATCCTTCCATCGGAAACAGCGCAACAGGTCAATCATGCGCCGTACAAATGTCCGGCCAGGCCAAACCACTTTTGCCGCATGATGTAGATGCCCAATAAGGGACTCAAGTTCCTGTCTGTTGCACCACTTCCGTTGAAGCCAAGAGCTAATTAGTTCCTGCAGGGCACGTAATTTCTCTGCTGGGAGTCGGGCAATTTGGTTGACTGAGTCAAGCTCAATTCCTAGTACTACTAGCACTGATGCAGGGCCCACACATTTGCCAGGGTGGAGAGGTAAGCCCAACTGATTGCACACTGCAAGTGCAGTGCTAAGGTTTTGCGCACATTGAGGTGAGTCGGGAGGGCCTGCTGTGATGAAGTCATCTAAATAATGGAGCAAGTCAGGGATCTGGTGGGAATTCACAAGGATCCACTCTACCAACTCAGCAACTGAATTAAAAATAAAAGGCGCTGAACGCAGGCCAAAAGGGAGAGCCAAGTCAACGTAATATTGGTCGCGCCACTTCATTCCCAAGAGATAACGATCGGATGGGTGTACCGGAACATTTCGATACGCTGACTCGACATCAAATTTTGCCATGAGTGCCCCTTTCCCAAATCGAGAAACTAAGCGAATCACTTGATCAACTGTAATATAATGCAAAGTGAACTCGTCAGGATTGATCCCATCATTGACACTTGCACCCCCCGGGGAGGAGAGGTCCACGATCAAGCGCCATTTCCCGGGCTGACCCTTTTTTGGAATAACCCCAAAGCTGCTAACATGAAGATTCGCAAATGGGGGGGAACTGAAGGGGCCCGCCACCCGGCCTAGTGCCACCTCGTTCGCCAAATACTCGTCAATAACAGCAGCATGCTGGTACGCAGAAGGCTTGTTGGTCTTGGCAGATTTCAGCTTGTGGGAAGGACTGAAACCCAGTCTGAACCCTTGCCGGAGCCCCTCTAGTACAAAGTCAACTTGCAGGCGATTGGGGTGGTGCCGTAACTCCCACGCAAACTGGTCCACTTGCAACGGGGTGACTGCCGATACGGATGGGAGTGGCACTAGGAACAGACAAAAAGGTATGTGTAATTGGAGGGGAGTGGCACTAGGAACAGACAAGAAGGTAAGCGTGATTTAAGCTAACCACCCCGATGAATTGGAGGCCAGTATCCTCCCCCCCCCCAAAGGAGACTACCCCTCCCGCGAACGACAAACACAGTGTTTCAACGACAAGCTTTAATTCACCTCAAGGGAAATTACAAACATGGGAAACAAGCGTCAAGCTCGACAAACGGCTTAAAATTACCTCCAGGAAAAATACAAACATGGGAAATAAGCGTCGAGTTCGACAAACAACTATACTAACGACTGGGGACGTGCCCGAATTTACTGCAACGTGCTGCTAAACACGCCTGGGTTTGCTGCTGGATCGTGGAGCTGGCGGAGACTGAGATCGACGCTTGGACCGCTCCTTGTTCTGAGGCGCTGACCGACCAGGGCAGGCTTTAACTCGATGCGGACCTGAACAACTGGAACACTTGTGTGCAAAGCGACACGAGGCAGAAGGGGCAACACAGCGGCCCCTATTCCATGAAGTGCAGATAATGTGGGAGGAACTAGAGCCCAATGGTTCCTGAGCATCATCCGTCGATTCACTGGGGGAACGTACGGCTGCTCCGGCTGCATAAAAATGAAACAACTGGATGTTCATTGTGGACCAATCCGTAAGATTTGTCGCTGCAGCATGCTCACGGAATGCCCGATCATAAGCCAGCCAAACCTTACCACGAAACTGGCGATGGGTGCGCAGGATCGCCAGTTGATACTGCAGCAAATCCCTCCAGCGGCGCGGGAAATGTGACGTTAGGGTCAAACTGTAAACAGAAAAGGCTTCCATCCAGCTTGTGATGTCCTCAATGCGCCGCTTCAGGGTCTTGGG
This sequence comes from Dendrophyllia cribrosa, assembly GCA_024195265.1. NCBI lineage: Eukaryota > Metazoa > Cnidaria > Anthozoa > Scleractinia > Dendrophylliidae > Dendrophyllia > Dendrophyllia cribrosa. Next base: position 31,970,790 of record JAJLRJ010000008.1, on the reverse strand, counting down.
CGTGGATGTCAACACCAGCCGCCCGTCAAACAGGAGTTGTGGCTCGGGCTCGCTAAGCACAATGTTCGAAGAAAGCAGTTCGCTTAAATCTACAAATTTGCCCGCCACGATCTGGCTCACCAATTTCGCCGGTACCGGGGAAAAGCCGGGGCCGACCACGAACGGCTGTTGAAGCACAGGGACCGCCGACAACACTGAGGAAACGCTGGCAGGGCCATGTGGCAAAATCCCCGCAGCAGAGGGCGCGTGGGAGAAAACGAGCGAGGGGGGCGGCGACGCAAAAGTCGACACAAAGGATGGAACAACACAAGCAGGCCTACCTTGAGAAGTGGCATTTACCGCTGGCGTGAACCCGGTTCCTGCAGCAAACAAGGCCGACTCTTGTGTGTTGAGGTCTCCTCCACACGGTAACCCCGGAGGAGATAATTGTGAGGCCGGATTGGCGATCTCTGTCGCTGGATTTGCAGCTGTTGAGGAGCTCAATTCCTAGTACTACTAGCACTGATGCAGGGCCCACACATTTGCCAGGGTGGAGAGGTAAGCCCAACTGATTGCACACTGCAAGTGCAGTGCTAAGGTTTTGCGCACATTGAGGTGAGTCGGGAGGGCCTGCTGTGATGAAGTCATCTAAATAATGGAGCAAGTCAGGGATGCATCTCCTTTGTCAAACGCAGTGAACTTACTTTCAATTTGTAGGTCAATTACGTGCCAAAGAAGATCTTCACAGACAGGAAGCCACCTTAATCCTGAAGAATCTTGCACATCAGTGCAGTGACCCTGGGGCTCTGGAAGAACTCATCAACTTTGTGTTTGCTGTCCTTAATGGTAAGTACATTAAGATAGAGGATAACTAGACTAAATATCAGTTATACATTTAATATGCATTGTACTATTACAGCACTAATTGTTTGTTGTCATTTTTATGCTTTAATAGGTTCAGAAGGCAAACTGACACAGTGGAATGATAGAGTTGCTGTTCTTCAAGGTTATCTTCAAAGAATGAAAAAAGAATTGATTTCTTGTTTCAGTTGGTATACCATAGAGTTCTGAAAGAAACACCCCCCCCCCCCCCCCCCCCCCCCCCAAAAAAAAAAAAAGGAACGGTGACTCAAAAGTAATGTTAATTTTCGGACCTTTCTAGTAATTATCGAAAATAACGGCCCACTGAAAGTAACGGCTCCCCCAAAATTAACAGTCCAATCAAGAATACCATAGTGACGTCTCCATGCAGATGGAATAGCTTAGTATTTTAACTGTACAAGAGTGCTGGGAATGCCGAAGAATCAATGAGAAAGAGAATTAAAGTGACATCATGTTTATTTCATGGTTGTGTTTATCGTCATTGTTTTTTTCTTCAATTACTCGCATATTTTAGCTACCCAAATGTTGTGGCCCCTTAGGCTTGCTAATTCGGAATAATAATTATTCGTAATTACCAGTGGTGCTAAGAATAATTATTAAAAATTGGCAAGCCTATGCTAAATATAATTAATATATTTAGCATAGGCCTGCTAATTATTAATATTCTTAGCACGACTTTTGTAAGTGACAATGCATTTATTTAATATCCATTTGTATGGAGAAATCAGAGCCTAGAATTCAAGGGTTAGCAATACCTGACCTCTTAACATTATAAACTTAAAAAGCCAAAAAGGAAGCTATCTATTCTGTGATTCATCTGATACTGCATGTATCTATTCTGCAATCAAATGATGATGATAATGACAACTTTATTTATTTATTTATTTATTATTTTTTATTTATTTATTTTTTATTGAATTCAACAATACTTACAACACCACAACTACTTACACTACAGGTATTTACACTATTTACAATGCGTTCGATTTTTACAAATAGCAAGGGATTAGTATTAACTTACAAAATAGTTTTTAAATCTACGACAACATAGTACAAGCTAAACAAGTGACAACTATATTTACCCTCAGTGTACATGGGGCTGGTTAGGCTCAGAGAAAAATAATTGCTAATATGCTGAGAACACAATACAGAGATATAAAAACAATAAAATAAAACAGGGAAAAAATCTTCTAACACAAAAATGAACAAGATACATTAACACAAAAATCAGTTGTAAAATCTTAAATCTCGCACTACAGTATGGAAAGCTTGTAAGGTACATACAGACCTAACAGAGTCTGGTAGAGAGTTCCAAGTCTTGGCAACAAAAAAAGACTCTCTTAAGACCATACAGAGAAGTGTTTACTTTAGGCAACCTTAACTTATATGATTAATGCCTCTGAGGTTCCTAATGATATTATTGTCCCTAATAATAAACATGTTGAATATTTCAGGGTTAAAAAGTTTAGAGCAGCACTCTGTCAGTGGAAGCCCTTCTGTTCAGAGACTCAGCCAACTTGTAGCAGAAAAGCTTGTGAAATATTTAGAGCAAGAAGGTTTGATTAACTTTTAGTTGTACAACAGTTTTGTTCAGTTTGTTTTTCAAAAACATCAATAGTGATACTATCAAAAATCTACTCTAACAATAATAATTAATAACAATAAAGAAATAAATAAGTAGGTGTTAGATGTGTTTGATTGTTATATTAAGACATTTTACAATAAGAAGATGATGTAAATGGATAGAGTAATGTTATTAAGATATCACTTTGAGCTTTAGCATGTGATGAAATTAAATTCTTGCCAACATAGGAAATAGTTCCTTTTGTAATTGGCTTTAAAGTGCCACTACGACGAAAATTTTTGTATTTCTTTTCCGCTTTTTTTTTAACGCAAATGTATCTAATAGGCCTAGGTTTAGACAAATGCAAATTGCTATAAATTAGATTGATATATTCTTGCACAGCCCAGAAATAACTGGCCGAAAACCCACAAAAATCATGTAAAATCCATCTGCCATTACTCCATTCATAAATCCAAGCCCATGTTCTACTGGTTTGCGATCTGGTACACGTGACTTGATTTGTGACTCAATGCGGTTCCCTCCGGGTCACAGACAACAAAGCCAAAAGGCACATGTTGAATCATTGACGTCACTTAGGCCAACTCGATCCAACTCTCAGGGTTTGGTCCTGGTCATTTTTGAATTGAGTAATGGCAGCAAGCCGAATTCAAAATGTAAAGTTAAAATAATGGCACTTCCCGTACGAGTTTTGACTTGAAACTTTGCAAGGTAAGTAACGAGTACTTATATTTTCAAAATATGGAGAGAACAGAAAATGTATATTTTTGATCATAGTGGCACTTTAATTTCTTAATTTAAGGGTTTTGTATAGTCCAGAATAAGTCATTAATATTTTAATCAAATACACCCTTCACACCCTTGCGGTTTGTAACTTATATGGGGGAGGGTCATGGTTGTGGGAATGCTGTTTTTTACACCTCTTGGAGCCTTACTATTTTCTTCTTGACAAAATTTACCCATCAAACAAATTCACGTTATTTTTCAGTTCACGAGGGAGCCCTTGTGTATGGTTTGTCAGTGCTGTGTCACTGGTGTTCACATTTCTCATCAGAAGTTCCCAAGGTGCTAGTGGATGCATTTAAGGTGAGGGACAAGATTCATATTTCTACAGATCACTTGTATCAATATTCTTTGAATGGGTAGTTTTGTGCACAAGGTGGCTGGGTGTTGAGACTTGATGATACAGCAAGACCCCTGTTTCAAAATATGAAACCCATGTTGTTAATTAATTTTTTCTAACACACCCAAACTTGATTCTTTAATATTTTGCTATCAAATCCCAGACCCTGATCATAGTGCCAAATAATTTTGAATCAAGAGTACTAATTAAAAAAAAAAAAAATGTTTATTAACTGCTATAAGTTAGTGCTCTGCTCTGTTCTCAAGTCAAAGAAAATTTCAAGGAAAATTTTCACCAAAGTTGGTTCCATAATATTATGAGTTTCAGAAAACTTGTGCAAGATTTATGCAACTCAGACATCCAGTTTTTAAAATTGAGATTCAAGCCTGATATTCCAGTGTTTAAAATGCTGTGAATTTGAGACTTCAAACTATAAAATTTGCCAAGACACATAACTTTGATAAATGCAGGGATCAACTCTGTCTAAACTGGACACGTACCCTTCAGACCAGCTCTAGCTGTCAACTTTAGAGAGGTGTCCACCTTAGGGAGGTGTCTGCCTTAGGGAGGTGTCCACCTTACGGAGGTGTCCACCTTAGGGAGGTGTCCACCTTACCGAGGTGTCCACCTTAGGGAGGTGTCCATCTTAGGGAGGTGTCCACCTTAGGGAGGTGTCCGCCTTAGGGAGGTGTCCGCCTTAGGGAGGTGTCCACCTTAGGGAGCTATCCACCTTAGGTAGTTATCCACCTTAGGGAGGTAACTGCCTTTGGGAGGTGTCCACCTTAGGGAGGTGTCTGCCTTAGGGAGGTGTCTGCCTTAGGGAGCTATCCACCTTAGGGAGGTGTCCACCTTAGGGAGGTGTCCACCTTAGGGAGGTGTCTGCCTTAGGGAGGTGTCTGCCTTAGGGAGATGTCCACCTTAGAGAGGTGTCCATCTTAGTGAGGTGTCCACCTTAGGGAGGTGTCCACCTGAAGGAGGTGTCCACCTTAGAAGGTGTCCACCTTAGGGAGGTGCCCACCTTAGGGAGGTGTCCACTTTAGGAAGGTGTCCACCTTAGAGAGGTGTCCACCTTAGAGAGGTGTCTACCTTAGGGATAACCTCTCTCTAAACTGGAAACCCTTGGGACCAGCTCTAGCTGTCAACCTGAGGGAGGTGTCCACCTTAGGAATATGTCCACCTGAAGGAGGTGTCCACCTGAAGGAGGTGTCCACCTTAGGGAGGTGTCTACCTTAGAGAGGTGTCCACCTTAGGGAGGTGTCTACCTTAAAGAGGTGTCCACCTTAGGGAGGTGTCCACCTGAGGAGGTGTCTACCTTAGAGAAGTGTCTGCCTAAAAGAGACTTTAGTTACAGTCAAACAAGTGAAATTCAGCCAGGACCAGCCAATTATGTCTGCCATAGGGAGGTGTCCGCCTTTCAGGGGTGTCCACTTGAGACAGCTGACTGTAATTCTACACCCCTTGTTTCCTACAAACTAGTAATTGTGAAGTATATAGTTGCTTGTGAAAGCAACAGCTTTGTTCTTGTATTTTATGTTAGGAATCATGACAAAATTTTGGAGTAGGTTAAAAGTATGTGGTGAGAAAAAGATAGTAATACTCTTTGTAATGCTTTGGATTCATATTCTATCTTGTAACATTTCCTTTTGCTTTTCACAGAAAAGAATGACCAACAAGAACTCTACGACAGCAGTACGCAGTGGATACTTACAGTGCATGACTGGTGCCTTTCAAGGTATTTTCCTGTAATTTTCACCACCAAGAATGCCTTAGTTAACATTTTTTATCAAACAAAAAAAACCTTGCTTATGCTTAAGTGTCAGGGGTGTGAAACACCTCTGCATAGCTTCTTTAATTTAGCTTTCAGAGTCATCAGGACAACAAGCCACTCATTCACACCAAGGCACCACTCACAGTGAGTGGAACCGAATGGCCTTTCACTCCCAGAGTAAAAAATGGAGACATGAAGTGTAGTTCTAACTTTTGAGTCTGTTGATGAAATCCTATGGTGTGACCATTCAAATGAAACCTCTTCAGCAGTACTTTTGAATGCTACCATTTGTTTTTTAATATTTTACAAAATGAAGTTTGGAATTTTTCTTGAATTTTAATTTTTGGCACTCTTGGGAGTGAAAGAGTTAAAAGTACTGCTCAGTAGATTTTATTTGAACATCAAATTTCATCTACAGTCTCAAAAGTTATACAACTGCATTACATGATTTAAAGTCTGACCAAGAGAAAAAGAGGGTTATAATAACTTACAACTTCAATGTTTGATTCTGAATGTCATAGGTAACACACTTCTCCAAGCAATGGAAATTCTGCCACAGCTTTTGCAGGCAAGCATTTAGATTTAAATCATTATATCTATTCTCTTGAATCTATTATCTCTTGAGTTGATCCTAATGGATTTTTTGTGACCATCTGTGTATTACAGTAAGAGCATCAGGTGATCTGACATGCTGTTTTATATTATTTTTAGACTGTTGAGAAAGCCAGTAGCCAGCCAAACCAGGTAGCGATTGTCACAGAAGGACTGCTAGCAGCTTCCATTCTTGTTAGACTGTCACTGGCTGATGTTCAAGCAGGTAACATGACGCCTCCAAATAAAAAACACTGATTTTGGCCCACACAGCAGAGTTTTGCAATCATGTACATTGTGTACAGTGGTTTTATTAGAAGGTGGCAACTGCAGATCATGTCATATAAAAAATTATTTGAACCAGAGTTACCACTTACTTTGTTTTGATTTTCACTTAATTGCTTATGAAAAAATTACCAGATACTTACGAGATACTCCAGAAACACTTACGCTAAATCCTATAGAATACCTAACGAGAAGAAAACTTACCTTCAGTACAGTTTCCTATCTGGAACTATAAAACAATGGAACAATTTGCCTGCCATGTTGGCTACAGCCCCAAATATTAACTCATTTAAGAGTAGGGTTTGTCAGCTGACACATTAACAACTTGACCGCGACCAGAGCACATAAGCCTCAAAGAGAGGGACTGCTCTTATTTTGGTAAATGTAAATCAGTGTAAGACAGTGTAAAAGTAAGCCATTGATTTTATTTGTTCCATATTGTTTCCATTCCAACTGATTTATTGCCAACAAATTACTACTTCAGAATCCAAACTTGGTTCATTTTGGACAACATTCCTTGATGCAAAGAAGCAGCTGTTTGTGTCTGAGAAGTTCTTAAATTCTGCATCTGAAGAAGGTACATAATTATTCTGTAACCTTGCATTATTGAGACTGCAATGGATGTGCTTGTAATCTCTATGAACACCTTCCAGCACTCTTCAGCCTGGGTTGAAACAGAAATGTTTGCATTACACTGACCAGTCAATCATCACCCTTGAGAACTATGCCTACATTGTGTCAGTCAACTTTGCTAACAGGGGGCAAACACAGGATTCTTCATAAGGGACTTTTTAATGTGCATCATAAGGAAAAAAACCTCTGGGGGCGAGGGATCAGGTGGTATGCACTGCCCCAACCCAACTACTGGTTGGTTTTGGGTGGAAGACTTGAGACCTTAGGACCTCCTCTTCCTTGGTTAGCTGTGAACTGATGGGTACAGGCATTCCACAAGCAGAGGCAGCTTATCAGTTGGTTGGAAACATGATAACGATGGTGACAGGCATTAGAACTGTAGTTGCAATTTAATATACTGCTAATTTTCTTGTATTTGTCATTGAAAAAATATCCAACCAATTCGGGACTTCCCTTTACCATTGCTTTCCATGTCTACATGTTTTTTTTTTTTCAATTTGAGCTTCAAAAAATCTACATAGGAATTCCATTTATTGAATAAGAATATTATTGTATTTTGTTTTTCAATAGCTCTCCTGACCCTGGTGTCTGTCATCGAGAAACTTATCATCAGCCACGGACAAAGATTGAACAAATCAAACAGCCAGTAAGATGAACCTTAAAACTTGTCTTTATTTAGTTTGAATGTTTGTTGTTCTTTAGATATTACTTATACAATGTAGTTCTCCTTCATAATGTTAATAATTTAAGAAGACCTGTGGATTCATGGAGAGGTCAGTGTGCTAGACGTTTCAACTTGAAGGTTGTTGGTTGCATCCTGTTTGCAGCCACTGCAGTTTTGTCTTCAGCTAACAGCCATCTGCAGCTGTGCCTATATTACCTCCCTCTGTTGGTCACTGAGTTTACTGTGGCTGGTATGCTGACCTGTTACCAGGGTCATACCTCCAGGCCTCCTTCTGCTGACCTGTTACAGAGGCATACCTCCAGGCCTCCTAATGCTGACCTGTTACAGGGCATACCTCCAGGCCTCCTAATGCTGACCTGTTACAGGGGCATACTTCCAGACCTCCTAATGCTGACCTGTTACAGAGGCATACCTCTAGACCTCCTAATGCTGACCTGTTACAGGGGCATACCTCCAGGCCTCCTAATGCTGACCTGTTACAGGGGCATACTTCCAGGCCTCCTAATGCTGACCTGTTACAGGGGCATACCTCCAGGCCTCCTAATGCTGACCTGTTACAGGGGCATACCTCCAGGCCTCCTAATGCTGACCTGTTACAGGGGCATACCTCCAGGCCTCCTAATGCTGACCTGTTACAGGGGCATACCTCCAGGCCTCCTAATGCTGATCTATTACAGGGGCATACCTCCAGACCTCCTAATGCTGACCTGTTACAGAGGCATACCTCCAGGCCTCCTAATGCTGACCTGTTACAGGAGGCATTTTTTCTTGCAACATGCACTGCAATGTTGACAAAAGCCATTGCATGACAAGATGTGGATGAAATTGCATGTGTACCATCCCTTTTCGCAACTTGTATTGCAATAAAAAAATTGCATTGCAGGTTGCAGAAAAGGATGAATGGTTCGCTACTTTTCACAGCCTTGGCAAGCAAAGTTGCGCACATGTAATCTGCAACTTGTCATGCAATGTTCTTGTCAGTGTTGTGTTGCAAGTCGCAAGAACAAATTGCGTCCTGTAACATCACTTTTACTCTGTCAGGCGAAGCTTGCTGTGCTGAAACTTTCTGAAATCCCTGAAATTTAAAGTATTGCTGGTGCATAACCATGCTACAGACATCATTTGATGATCTTTTACACACTGCAATCTACCAGGCTACAGTATTTTTCACCTTTCCATAATATTCTATTTTTTTTATCAGGCCATGGAATAGAGCTTTGATATTTCTTCTTGCCAATTCAAGTTGGAAGGTCAGACAAAGTGCACAGTCCTGCATTCCACGTCTGTTCAACACCTTAGCAAACAGCGCTGTTGAGCTTCAGTCTTCACTGTTGGCTGAGTTTTCTAAGCTTCTCTCTCAACAGAAGGTGAGCAGTTCTAACAGACTTACACACCTTGCGTGTGCATGTGTGTGTTTTTCAGGAGGGGATGGGGGAATTAATTCCATTTAACTGGCTTATCTTGGGTAGCAGGGATAGGACAGTTGTGAAAGCACTCACCTCCCACGAATGTTGCTCAAGTTCATAACCCAAAATTCAGAGTTGACAACAGGTGCTCCAATGTTGAACATGGATGATTAGCGGAGTCAGTATCTTTAATTTTTGTTTGGGTCTTCCAATTTGATCTGGAAACAGTAGATGAAGAGCCACTTTATGGATATGCTACCGCAAATTACAATCTGCAAGTACAGTCAAACTTCCAACAGTGACCAACTCTTGTAAGCGACCGCATCTCCAAAGCGACAACTTTTTCAAAATACCAAATTATCTTACAGTCATATCACTAAAGTACAGACCTCGAAAGTAACCACAACCATTTTCATTGCTGACCAGTGATTTGAATTTTTCTATTGTTTTAACTGGTAAGCACCCAATCGCCCATATTTCAATGTAACTGCAGATGAATCATGTCAGATGTGTCACAGTAAAAGTCCAATAAGACAAAACGTTTGTCCTTTGCATCAAAACTTGAACATGATACAAAATATTTTGCACCGATAGGTACTTTGTACACTAAAATTGCTATAGGTTCAATGATTCAGAGTCAGGTTGATATGATTCAAAGTAAAGACCCCCCATGGTCTGGCCTCTCGTAAGCGACCACCTCCCTTAAGCAACCACCTTGGCTTTGTGAGGTTCAACTGTATCATCACAATACTTACAAACTTAAGTTTGCTGGCATGTAAAGTGCTTTAATAGTCGCCATCTCTGTAGTTAAATCTACTCCATTATCATACATGGCATTTTGTAATCATACCTTTATATCTCACAGCATCATGTCATGGACAGCTCCATTCCTGTAGCCAATGGAGATGTATCACAGGGTACCTCAACTGACATAAGTCACAGGGTTCTTCTATCAGCTATTCACTGCCTGATCCATTCCCTTGTGAAGGGTAACCCAGACCTCTCTGCTGACACAAAAGACAAGATTGCACTGCAAGTCCTCTCAGATTCACACCATCCTGTCATCTGTAAGTCTTGCTTTTCTTTTACACAATGTTGTTTTAATCCTATTAACCTCAATTCAATAGTAATCAACATCAAATTTCCCCAATGCAAGATTTAGTGTACAGGTCATGATCACCAAAGATTAACTGCTTTGATATTGAAGCAACTTCTCCAATTATTACTACAAGAAATGTATGGCAACTCTTCCCTGCTGCAGCAATCATCATTATATCCCCTTCTATCCACTTCTATTTGCTTGCCTTGATGAGGCCGATAATGATTATCCCTTCCCAACAAAAGCGTCTTGTGGGTGGAATGCCCCCATGTAAAATTGATGAAGGTGATCGTCGGAAATTTTGAATCCCTAAAAGGTACCAGAAACTCACACACATTTTTAGCCCTGAGTGGTACCAAATTTTGAAAGGTACCTTATCACAAATTTGAACCCCTAACAATGATCATCCCTGTCACATTTAAATGGGAGTACCCCCCCCCCCCCCTACTCCTTTGGACCAGTGCTTGTATTAAGCAAGTTTGGACTCCTGTTCTAGTTACCAGTGAAGATAACTTATGGATCAGGATCATGCACAGCATGGGGGTTGAAGCAGACAGCTTTGTTGATCGCCATGTGGATGTTATTGTCAACATGATTATCTCTAGTAGCACATCACAAGAGGTAGGGTTTCTACAGGATGTAAAATCATTTGACTTATTGTCAACTTGGGTTTGATAAGATAGTTTATTTTATAACAGCATTTTAGATTACAAAATACACTCCTAGACAAAATCATCTATGAGAGTTTATGGCACTCTTCCGACTGTGTACTTGGTGGTCTAGATTTTGGAAACAATTCCCAGTGTTGCTGTAGTGATGCTGTACTGGTACTGTAGTGATGCTGTAGTGATGCTCACTGCTGCACTGGTGCTGTATTGGTGCTGTAGTCTTGCTGTAGGGGTGCTGTAGTGGTGCTGTAGTGATGCTGCAGTGGTGGTGCAGTGATGCTGTAGTGGTGCTGTAGTGATGCTGAAGTGGTGCTGTAGTGATGCTGTAGTGATGCTGTGGTGTTGCTGTAGTGTCGGTGTAGTGATGCTGTAGTGGTGCTGTAGTGGTGCTGTAGTGTTGCTGTAGTGATGCTCACTGCTGTATTGGTGCTGTAGTGTTGCTGTAGGGGTGCTGTAGTGATGCTGCAGTGGTGGTGCAGTGATGCTGTAGTGATGCTGTAGTGGTGCTGTAGTGGTGCTGTAGTGGTGGTGCAGTGATGCTGTAGTGATGCTGTAGTGGTGTTGTAGTGATGCTGTAGTGTTGGTGCAGTGATGCTGTAGTGATGCTGTAGTGATGCTGTAGTGGTGGTGCAGTGATGCTGTAGGGGTGCTGTAGTGATGCTGTAGGGGTGCTGTAGTGATGCTGTAGTGATGCTGTAGTGATGCTGTAGTGATGCTGTAGGGGTGCTGTAGTGATGCTGTAGTGATGCTGTAGTGATGCTGTAGTGATGCTGTAGGGGTGCTGTAGTGATGCTGCAGTGGTGGTGCAGTGATGCTGTAGTGATGCTGTAGTGATGCTGTAGTGGTGCTGTAGTGGTGTTGTAGTGATGCTGTAGTGTTGGTGCAGTGATGCTGTAGTGATGCTGTAGTGATGCTGTAGTGATGCTGTAGTGATGCTGTAGTGTTGGTGCAGTGATGCTGTAGTGATGCTGTAGTGGTGCTGTAGTGGTGCTGTAGTGATGCTGTAGTGGTGCTGTAGTGATGCTGTAGTGGTGCTGTAGTGATGCTGTAGTGATGTTGTGGTGATGCTGTAGTGGTGCTGTAGTGATGCTGTACTGATGCTGTACTGATGCTGTAGTGGTGCTGTAGTGTTGCTGTAGTGTTGGTGTAGTGATGCTGTAGTGATGCTGTAGTGTTGCTGTAGTGATGCTGTAGTGGTGCTGTAGTGATGCTGTACTGATGTTGTGGTGATGCTGTAGTGGTGCTGTAGTGATGCTGTACTGATGCTGTAGTGGTGCTGTAGTGATGCTGTACTGATGCTGTAGTGGTGCTGTAGTGTTGCTGTAGTGTTGGTGTAGTGATGCTGTAGTGATGCTGTACTGATGTTGTGGTGATGCTGTAGTGATGCTGTACTGATGCTGTACTGATGCTGTAGTGGTGCTGTAGTGTTGCTGTAGTGTTGGTGTAGTGATGCTGTAGTGATGCTGTAGTGTTGCTGTAGTGATGCTGTAGTGGTGCTGTAGTGATGCTGTAGTGATGTTGTGGTGATGCTGTAGTGGTGCTGTAGTGATGCTGTACTGATGCTGTAGTGGTGCTGTAGTGTTGCTGTAGTGTTGGTGTAGTGATGCTGTAGTGATGCTGTAGTGGTGCTGTAGTGGTGCTGTAGTGGTGCTCTAGTGGTGCTGTAGTGATGCTGCAGTGGTGCTGTAATGTTGCTGTAGTGGTGCTGCAGTGGTGCTGTAATGTTGCTGTAGTGGTGATGTAGTATTGCTGTAGTGATGCTCACTGGTGCTGTATTGGTGCTGCATTGGTGCTGTAGTGTTGCTGTAGTGATGCTGTAGTGATGCTGCAGTGGTGGTGCAGTGATGCTGTAGTGATGCTGTAGTGATGCTGTAGTGATGCTGTAGTGGTGCTGTAGTGATGCTGTAGTGGTGCTGTAGTGATGCTGTAGTGGTGCTGTAGTGATGCTGTAGTGATGCTGTAGTGATGCTGTAGTGGTGCTGTGGTGTTGGTGTAGTGATGCTGTAGTGATGCTGTAGTGGTGCTGTAGTGTTGCTGTAGTGGTGCTGTAGTGTTGCTGTAGTGATGCTCACTGCTGCACTGGTGCTGTATTGGTGCTGTAGTGTTGCTGTAGGGGTGCTGTAGTGATGGTGCAGTGATGCTGTAGTGATGCTGTAGTGGTGCTGTAGTGGTGCTGTAGTGGTGCTGTAGTGGTGTTGTAGTGATGCTGTAGTGTTGGTGCAGTGATGCTGTACTGATGCTGTAGTGATGCTGTAGTGGTGCTGTAGTGGTGCTGTAGTGGTGCTGTAGTGATGCTGTAGTGTTGGTGCAGTGGTGCTGTAGTGGTGTTGTAGTGATGCTGTAGTGTTGGTGCAGTGGTGCTGTACTGATGCTGTAGTGATGCTGTAGTGGTGCTGTAGTGGTGCTGTAGTGATGCTGTAGTGATGCTGTAGTGGTGCTGTAGTGGTGTTGTAGTGATGCTGTAGTGGTGCTGTAGTGATGCTGTAGTGATGCTGTAGTGATGCTGTAGTGGTGCTGTAGTGATGCTGTAGTGATGCTGTAGTGTTGGTGCAGTGGTGCTGTAGTGATGCTGTAGTGTTGGTGCAGTGGTGCTGTAGTGATGCTGTAGTGTTGGTGCAGTGGTGCTGTAGTGGTGCTGTAGTGATGCTGTAGTGATGCTGTAGTGGTGCTGTAGTGATGCTGTAGTGATGCTGTAGTGTTGGTGCAGTGGTGCTGTAGTGATGCTGTAGTGATGCTGTAGTGGTGCTGTAGTGTTGCTGTAGTGATGCTGTAGTGATGCTGTAGTGGTGCTGTAGTGATGCTGTAGTGATGCTGTAGTGATGCTGTAGTGGTGCTGTAGTGATGCTGTAGTGATGCTGTAGTGATGCTGTAGTGATGCTGTAGTGATGCTGTAGTGTTGCTGTAGTGTTGCTGTAGTGATGCTGTAGTGGTGCTGTAGTGGTGCTGTAGTGATGCTGTAGTGGTGCTGTAGTGATGCTGTAGTGGTGCTCTAGTGGTGCTGTAGTGATGCTGTAGTGGTGCTGAAACAGTAATCCCAGTAATAAATATTATATCAAGAACTGTATTTTAGTCTGCACAGAATGTTCTCCAAACCATGGCAGAACTTGCTCCAAAACTCATTTTACCCAGAGTTGTGAAGTACAGTATGGCGTGTTTAGTCAAGCCAGCCTTCATCACAGTAACTATCGAGGAGTTTGCCATCATGAATACCCCAGAGGGTGAGATCTACAACACAAGTGTCCTTGAAAGGTTGGTCTATTGTTTGCAGCTTAAAAATTAAGCTTGGATTTACATTAATTTTGATTACCAGTGTCACAGTTGATGTATTTGCTCGCAGATCTGGTCCCCCTCTTGCAGAGTTGGGCATCCCAATGCAAGTTATAACGCATTTAGATTCTGTTACAAAAAAATTCAGGTGTTGGTAGTATGGCCCTTTCACACACTAACAAGCTGAATGTTATGTGCCTGTTATTTGCTTTTTTTTGTGTATTTTGTATAGTACTCATGGTGTTTTGCTATTTCAATGTGTCATAGTTTCAAAACAAGCAAAGTTTAATAACACATTTTATAGTAATAAATAGAGGATATAACATGGCCGCGCGAAGATACGAAATTTCTCTTTGAGTGTTGAAAAATATTTCACGAGTGAGCGCAGCGAACGAGTGAAATATTTTTCAACACGAGAAGAGAAATTTCGTATCTTCAAACGGCCATGTAATGTTCTGTTTATTATATAAACACCAATGAAATCAAACCATTTCACTTTAAAATTTTTTGAAGTCCTAAAGTAGAACAACGTGTCAACGGTGATCTTTTCATGTGTGAAGATAACATGTTATTCTCATGTGTGAAGATATGATGTTTACGCGCGAAAGCTCACCCGGTATTTCATTGGTGTTCATATAATAATACAATTTCTTTATACAGGTGGACTATGTCACAATATGTAGATTTCAATAGTCCCCTGTCTAAAAAAAGAATTCAAAGTAATATTTTACAAATAAGTAAGCTAAGAATTAAGTACAATTATTATTGTTAAGAGTAATAATAGAAATGTAAAATAGAAATTAAAAAACTTACATCTTACTCACATCTTGCTCTTAATGAACTCATTATACAGTGCTTTCCTAAAGGTACTACTTGTAGGAATAGATCTTAATTCTGCTGGCAAGGTATTCCAGCCATTCAGGACACTTATGCTTGATCTCATTAATCCCCAGTTAGTACGTGATTTCTTTATCCGTATAGTGTCCTTTGTGTGGAGTTATAATTATCAATGTCTGTACTACCGTATTTTTTCTATCATTATCACTGGAAAGATCGTACATAAAGACACAACGTTGCATTTGTCTTCTGCTAGACAGGTCTAGCCACAATCTGGGTCAGAAGTCTTGGGACACTTAACCTTTTCTCCCACAAATCGTTAACTCCCCCTCCCCACCCCCAATACAATGTTGAGCTTTATGCATATAACCGAGCCACAATGTCTCTACTTTGTATTGCGGGGAAGGGGGGACCAGGAAATGGAACGATAGTTTCTCTCTTCGAAAAAAATTGTCATCGTGTACCATTTTCTTAGTGTCCCAAGCTATTTCGTCCACGGTTGCAGTTCAGATTGGATATAGCTGCACTTGATGAGGACAGTGGTGATCTACCTAAGATCAGTTTGGCTGCTTTGTTTTGTAGGAGTTGAATTGAGTTCATTAAAACTTTGCATTACATTTGCAGTTTGACAGTGTGTCCAAATACAATAGCCTGCACACAGACATTCCCTATTTCCTTCCTTCATTGTAAGAGGAATCAGGAGACATCTGCACACAGGCTACATTTCCGCTTGTGCATTTGGACCTCAGGTTCTACTTACATGGACTACTAGAAGCCCGCTAGGTTACCAGTATACATGTGTTAAGGAGGGTTTTTTTACTTTTTCTTTGTAGTGTTAAAGCAGCAGAAGCAGGAAAACGACAAAACATTAAAAAAGAATCAAAGGCTTATTCCCACGAGGACCAAATCTGGGAAATGGAAGTTCGCGAGGTAAATTTCCACCAGCCCTTAAAATTTACACATCCATTCTGCAATACTTGCACTTGTTTTGGTATGTTACCATAGAATTCCAAAAGGAACAGTCCTGTTACTTTCAGAATTAGTAGATCAAATAGGCCCTCAGTTTTGGGTAGCAGTTACTTCTGCAAACAAGAAAAATGTTCAATATGGTAAATACCACTGTATTGAGTTTATTAACTGCTTTCAGTTTTTTGACACCCAGTCAATATTCTGTAAAGTGAAGAAGTGATCCTCGCAGTTGTGTTTGAAATTTAAGCAATTGCAAAGATGTCTGGAAAAAAATCAGGGCTTCAATTACATTCTCTATCCACAGTTCATATATGATTCATTCATATACTTCATTTGTCAGTCGATATTCTGTTGGAAAAAGTGGATTTAAAGGGGAAGTATCACGGGGATTTGGTGTCATTTTAAAAAGCAAAAAATGATATTGTATGATCAGAAACCGAAAAATAAAATCCCAGTGGTGCGATAAATTATCACAAAATATATCAAAACTGTAGATGAGTGTCTCTAGTCATTGACAGAGTGGGTTTGAATAAATTACAACTTGAAAAAAGTTAGCCTAATTTTTTTCAAGTTTCCATATTTTCGTCTTCTTAATGGACTAGAACAGACCATGATTTGTTCCTTTTTCAAGAATTGGTTGATTTCACTCTCTTGGCATTTTAGCATTATTTTGTAAATAAGTAAAAATATTGTGATGCTTCCCTTTTAATATAAACCTAACTTGGTCTGCAATTATGTCATTTCCACAGTCACTGAAAAAGAAGAAGAAAGCTGAAGGAAAACTATCAGAGAAAGACGAGATGAGCCAGAAGGAAAAAGAAATTTTTGAAGCCCAATTGATGAAGGAAGCTGAAATTAGAGACAGATTAAAAGAGGTAAGTCTATTTATGTGCTTGTACAAACAGTTTGGCGTGTCTTTTTCAACTGAGTATCAAAGTAAAATGAAATTGCTTTGTTTTTGGTTTTACTGAGGAATATGTTGGTTTTAAAAACTCATGCCACCTAACTTAGGCCCCGTCCACACGTATACGTTCGTAAACGCATATTTTTTTTTATCTAAAACGCTTCCGTCCACACGAAGCCAGCCATTGTTTACGATTCATTTTCACCTGTCCACACGTAAACGCTAAAACGATACGTTAACGCTAAAAATCTGCATTGAGCATGCGCTAGATAACTTAAGCATGCGCCATAAACAGCTGTGACATCAGCGTTTACGAAAATATCCGTTTACGCTGTCCACACGTAAACGGGTAAACGGCGTTTTCGAAAATATCCACTTTTGAGAGCGTTTTCGAAAATATCTGTTTAGGGTGACCGTTTTCATCGTTTACGTGTGGATGGGAGGCCTAAATGCATAAAAAATATGCGTTTACGAACGTAAACGTATATGTGTGGACGGGGCCTTAGCCGATCAGATGTAATGCATGGCACTAGTTATATGTATTTGCTCTAATTTCTGATTAATTCATTGAATTGTCTATGTCTATTGTGATTGGCCATTGTGTCTGGTTTGTCTTTGGAAATTTGAAACCATTCTGTTGTTGAATAGTACTTAAGGCCCAGCCAAATGAACGCAATATTTCAACGCAACATTGTTGCGTGCAACATGTTGGATGGTGTTGGATCAAATTTGACCATTTTCAAACTTGATCCAACACCATCCGACAGGGTGGCCAAACGCGTGTAACACGTTGCGTGCAGCAATGTTGCAAGATGTTGTGTTGAAATGTTGCAGTCATTTGGCCAGGCCTTTTTAATTGAGTGTTGAAAATTAATTTTTCAATTGCTTTTGTTTTGCATTGCTACACTTATTTTGTGATTGGCTAAAATATCTCGCACCACTTTATGAATCAATAAGAAATAAAACCAAACACAATGATAGCTTAATCGCACCAGTGTTTCTGCGCTTTGTGCCGGCTACATGCATTTGCTTCGAGTTCTGATTGGTTCATTGGATTGTCTGCCTCTGTTGTGATTGGCCAGAGTGATTACTTTGTTTTGATTTTACGACAGTCAATTGAAAACTGCATGCTCAATTTACTGACCTTGCTTACTGTTCATCATGGTGAAGTACACGTAAAGCAACAACGAAATCCTTCCAGTTGCCGATTCTCGCCCAAACCTTCAATAAAGCTCCATGTGTTTTTCTGTTCCTTCAATTCTTTTCCCACTGTTGTGCAGCAAGTTGTTTTGGGGCGCCTTCTTTTCCTCCTTCCCCTTAGGTGTCCACTGCAATGCAGTTTTTTTCTGTCTCTGATCATGGTGCACATTTCAGTCGTCTTACTCTGTTCGCTTAAAGAGACAGTAAAAAAGGTAAAGTCGCACACGAGCCACAGATGGCCCACATGGCCGGAGCTTAACCCGGTTTCTGTAGCATGAAGCAACTAGGAATATTGCTACTCCCCCCTGTATGGAATGCTAGTCCATTGCAGAGTTACCCCCAGCATTTTGTTGCCAGTACCCATTTATACACCTGGGTGGAGAGAGACAATGTGGAGTAAAGTTTAAGGAAACAACACGACGGCTCGAAGCACCAACCTTCAGGTTGAAAGTCCGATGCGCTTACCTCTAGACCTCCGGGCCTCCACAGTAGACAATGTTCTGGCTTATATATCTTGTTTTCGTGATTATGGCCAAGAAATTGCTTGTAATACTACTTTATTGTCTTGAAATGGGAAGAAAAATCACCGAAAAGTGATAAAAGCAAAGAAATGTAAAATAAAGAGATAAAAATTAATTATGGCTAAAAAAAATAATTTAATCTTGAAAGCCTGCAACGAAATTAAATTTGATGAACTTTAATCCACCTCTATCCTTGTAATCCTGCACTTAATCCCCAAACTAATTGTTCCATTTTGCTCCATAGAATATTTTTATCCAATTTAGTTGTACATTTGGTGGCATTTGGCAATATAACATAGACATCAAGCAAGTGAAATTGCTCTTTATTGGCGAAACACTGTCCTTTTAAGAAGGTGGCTCTTGAAGTTGGAGATCGCCGTGAACGTTACTTAAGTCAGAAAGTTCACCGGCATTTATTCTAAAGTTGATCCGGTTTACATTAAATACATATTATGGTTTCTTTTACAGCTCCATGTTGAAGCCGTTCAAGTAGGATCATTACTGGAGATAGCAATATCTGCAAACCCTAAAGCCATGCGTCAGTACATTCCTACCCTCCTACCCACCCTACTGCCATTACTGCAGTCCCCCCTGACTGCCCCTGTAGTCATACCCGTGATTTTAAAGCTTGGAAAAAGCACACTGGATGAGGAACAAAAATACCTGGGTAAGTACGTGCCCGCTTAGCATATTAATGTCGTTTGAATATTGTGTTCTGTTTCTTGTACTGTTGGGATGCAATGAAAAGAAATACTTACAAAAGAAGAAAAGAGAAACTTCTGCACAGCAAAAGAATAATCAAAGTGCTCTAAGAGCCATCTGATGAATATGAAACAACATAATGTTAAGTTTACAAATAAGTTTTATTTTTCCATGCTGAGTTTGAAGTCAAAGAATTGAAGAGTAAAACAGATTTAAAACGATCAAAACATCTTAGTGTGAAACAAGACTGTCTAGACAACTGGATGACGTAATTACACTGGGGAATTAAAAAAGTTTATTACAGCAATCATCTTTTAACACACTGGAGAATAGCCCTTTTCACGGTTAACCTTTCGTATTTGCATTACAATAAAATTCAACATGATTGCGAGGCAATTTCGGGCAGAAACTGGAAAATTGCTTGTAATTTCCTCACAACCACATTGATTTTTATTGTAATGCAAATGAGAAAGGTTAACCGCGAAATGGGCTGTTAAAAAAGTTTACAAATGATGGAATTAGTGAAAATTTGCATAGAGCGATTTTCGTATGACCTTGAAAAACGGTTCGGAGAGTGTTTGCGATTTGTTTCATCCGCCAATGATTGAACAGACCGAAACAAAAGCCTCGTTTCGTTTCCCGCGTAAACAACCCTAATATGGCAAATGCGCTAGTTCGATAAACCAATCGGAATGTCGAAAACAGAATGACGTCAAACAGAATATTGATTGCACGATTTTCAGAAAGTTCTTGGACAAAAGATCAAATGTGCTGTGTTGTGCGTGTTTTCGAAAGTCGGTGGAAATTTAATGGTGTTTTTTGTATCTGTGCTTATTTCAGAGGTCTTTCTCATTAAATAGCCAAGGTAGTAGTCTTTCGTGCTTCGTCATTTTATCAGGAGTGAGTTTACACCTCCCTCTTCCTCCAGCTTGACAATCTCTGGTCTTGACAATCTCCGGTCGCGATGAATTTTTCGAAAATTGTTCGAGCGGTATTGTAGCATACGCGGTTTTCGCGTGCACTGACTGCAAAACTTCCACTTACTGCATAGTCTGCCAAAATCTGGTACCTTTTTTGCAAGGGATAGGCTACGCCAGAGTTGTAAAGTCCTTCACGAGTATTTACTCTCCAGTTGTTTCGAGTTGCGGATAAAAGCGGAAAATTACTTTTTTTTTTGTATTCAACACGTTGCATGTTCGATAAGCCAATCAAAATCCGCGCGCGTTTGACTCTGTTCGATAAACCAATCTAATGTTTACTTTTCACGTTCGTTTGTTGTTTTGGCTCTGTACGCGCGTTCCATTTCAAGGTCATACGAAAATCGCTCTATCTGTCCCCGTATACCATATCTGGCTCAACGCTTCATGTATTCACGATATAAAAATGGTCCATCAATACATCTATGAAAATGAAAGGCTTCTTGTTAAAGACACCTGACACTATAGAGCGATTTTTCCCTGAGTCACATTCGCGATTTTTTCATCTGCCAATAGTTGAAAGGATCAAAACAAGCTAAGCTCGTTTTCCCGCTAAAAATATCCCCAATATGGAAAGTAGCTTGTTTGACTGACCTACAGTTAATACCTGTATTAAACAGACACCTCTATCAAGCAGACACGGACACATCAGTAAAAGTTGACTGAATAGGTTGTTCCTATTGTTAAAACCTATATTAACCGACTGCCTCGCTTAAATGGAAGGTGGGTGCCTGGCTTCCACTGTGGCCAACCAGCCCCTAGATAAAATACTGCCCCCATGGCTGGCAAATCCCTACAACCCAGCCATGAGCTCCCATTCCAGGCACCCGTCACACTGATTGAATCAGTGGAAGGAAAAAATAGAGGGTGGGGTGGGGTGGGGGAACGCTGAAGACAACCGCTACAAAACCGCTAACAAAAACTGCTACAAAAACCGCTAACAAAAACCGCTACAAAACCGCTCGAAAAAACTTGCAGATCCTAGCTGAGACGAAGCTGCAACGTTCCACGTGAGCCTGCACTAGAAATTTGACCGCTGACCGGAAGCGTCTGCTAAGCTCGTGGTGGTTAACTTTGTTAAATTGACATTTAACTAAATTTAAACGGACACTTTATAAGTATAGACTCGAACCAATGGAGACAAAATTATATTTTTCTGGTCTGTTCGACCAGTCGGTCCTAATAGGAGAGCAAAGAAAGGGCATGCTGAACGGAAGAATGAAATCAGTCAGATGAAGAGTATGATTAATTCAAGGAGCCAGTTTTAACCTTGTCGAATTGTTACAGGTTTGACTGTTAGAACACTGCAAAGCATGTGACGTCAAAGCTTCTTTTCAGCTCGCAATCCATTCCGGCTTTGCTTTGCGTGTTCGCTAAACCAATCAAAAGTCGCTCGCGTTTGCCTCCGTTCACTAAACCAATCAAATTGTCTCCTTACCGTTCGTTTGTTGTTTTGATTGTGTTTACGTGTAATCATTTCATGGTCATGCGAAAATCACTCTTTAATGTCCACAGTGTGTCGTGTTAAAATATTGTTGATATAGGCTGCGTAATGGGCCCTTTTTGCGGTACGCGAGCGTTCAAGGTAAGCAACGAGCGAGCGCGGTGAACAACTTAGGCGAGTATGGGTAAAAAGATTGGTCCTTTCAGTTACTCTTGTCTGTCAACTGTGGTAGGCGTGCGGTGGGTGGAAGAGTGATTCTGTCTTCCTCCCCGCCCTCGCATGGCTCACGTTCTGCGATTTTTCGTTGCTCGCTCTTCTTGCTCGCACACTGCAGAAGCACCTGTTCGCAGACTAAAATTTATATTTAAAAAGTATGGATATCCATGTCTTTTAGACTATTAACAGGAAGATAATAACTGAGTAGCCTATGCATAGATGTGACTGTTTTTCTGTGTTCTTCCGTCTGTGCAAAGTCTAAAATAACTTGTGACTTAAGTTGTTTTAGCAAATAAAGACTTTATATTGCACGCAAAAAATGGTCGCTTTGACTAAATCAACCTATTTGCAGCATGGTAATCCAACGAAACATCTGTATATTTTTCCACTAACAACGCTTTTTGTCTCTTGTCTTTTTCATCAGCTGAGAATGTTGGATATTTGACGCTAAGACTTCTCAAACCCTTGTGTCGCATTACTCCAGACTGGTGTGAGGAGAACCTGTTATCAGCCACCAAGCGTGTCCTTTCTATCCTCCATACCCTCACTGTACCCACCCAAGTTCTCGGATCAGACTCCACAGACTCATCCGCTTTTCTCCTCTCAGCACCAGCATTTGCTTTCTGTTTTCCTTTATTGAGGTGTTTGTTAAGAGAAGGTGGGAAGGCTGTAGGGGGAGATGAGGACCTCAAGCACCAAACACTGCAGGTTGTTGCTGAGCACTGTAAACTACGAGCCAGTGAAGATGACGATGAGGAGGACGAGGACGGTGATAATGAGGTGAATGAAACAATCCACCTGACCAGGAAACAGATAACAGTCTACAGTTAATTTGCTTAATTAGAGATTCACTTTTGGTATCTAATGTAACTGCAACTTTAAAAAATGTTATTGTGAACTTGAATTCACGAATAAAGGGGTTTAAGGAGTTAGTTTATCAAGAAACTGTGATGCTGCGCCGGTGGGGAAGTGAAACAAGAAAATTTGGTTTTGTCAACCTAGTTGATAACAAAGGTAAATTGGTCACCGTGAAGAGATTCAAAAGCTTTAGTTTCAAGCACCAGCCTTTCGTCAGAGAGAATTCACGTACTTGAATTCATGATCTACTTGTTTCAGTTGTACCTTACGTTGTTTCATGTTTTTAATAGGAGTAGCCTGTTTCAGGCGTTCAGATGGTGGGGAGCTAAGATAGGCGGTGCGAGAAGGAAAAATATTGCCAGCGCTGCCTCCGTCACAGGCTTTTATATAAGACAAACGCAAGGGAGTTATTTTAGGACGAGCATGAAGGGGCGCACGAGGGAGCTGGGAATGAGTGGGAAACGTGAGCGGGAGGATCCAGGGAAGACAAAAAATAGGAAGATAAAAGTTTCGCCTTCTCTTTCCTTTCTGGTGATCTCTGTGCACCTCGCTCCACTTCTCAATTTTTGAGTGAGTGGGGACAAGGCAGTTGCTGGCATTTGCTGATGGCAGGAGATAGGGGTCTTCTCTCCCCAGTTTCTTAGCTTTTTTATTCACTCACAAGTTTTCCTTTCTGTCGCTCCCCACTATCTGAAGGCCCGTAACAGGTTATTAGGTGAGTTACATGTACTTGAGATTTCACGCAATAAAAAGTTTTTTTTTCCTTTTCAGAGTGACCCTGCTTTGTTGCCTAGACAAGAGATGTTCACTCTGCTTGCTGAAATTATTTCCACTAGTCCAGATACGATAAAAGGTTCAAGATTACAGGTAAATATCGCTATTTATTTTTTTCCAAGAGGGCACGGTAATTAATCCTGCAATCTGATTGGTTCTTATCGCCGTCCGGATTTTCCTATCTCTGCCCACGGTCACGGTAACGCTTTCATGAGTATTATAAAGTGATTTGAGAGACAGAGGAAAAAAATTAATAAGTTATTTACCGGCTTAGGGTCGGTCCATATAGTGAAAAACTGTGACCGAGGTCTTGAAAATGAATGCATTACAGGAAATTGCACGGTACCTAAAGAGCTGCAATATAGTTTACACCATGATGTG
This sequence comes from Dendrophyllia cribrosa, assembly GCA_024195265.1. Lineage (NCBI taxonomy): Eukaryota > Metazoa > Cnidaria > Anthozoa > Scleractinia > Dendrophylliidae > Dendrophyllia > Dendrophyllia cribrosa. Next base: position 31,947,039 of record JAJLRJ010000008.1, on the reverse strand, counting down.
TAAGAGCTGCTGCCCATCGTCTTCATTAATCCAACATGATTATTATCAAGATCAGACCTGTTAAGCTTCACTAACAGTTCCTATAGTACCCATTTATACTTTCCCATACATTTCCTATTTTATTTTATTTTTCTGTTGTTCTCGTTGTCCTTTCCAGCAACTTGCATCTCTCACCCTGGTAGAGCTGTGCAAGGCTTCCAGTGGCGGGAAAGGGTGTGCCACAGCATCACCAGCCGAGATATCGGTCCTGCTGCACTCACTGGAGGCCCCCGCAGCTTCACTAAGATTTGCCACCTTGCAAGGGCTTCTTGTCCTGGCAGGCATTCTGTCTACAGGGGATCCTGGTACTGCACAGACTTCCCAACTTATAAGACGCTTGTGGGTTGCAAAGTTCGACGTGGATGAAGAAAATGCCAAAGTGGGAGAGAAGTATGAAAAACAATAAATGTTTACGGCTGGTTTTCACTAGCGACAAAATCAGAGTCGGACTCGTAATCAGAAGCGCATCTTCCCATCTATTGAAAATCAAACAATGAAGTTGAAAGCAGAGTTTCGAATTTCCGTCGTTTATGACACCATCACTTAAGATCTAGTTAAAACTAGATTGTCGTAGTCCTAAGCAGAAATCTGTACTCCGAGGGCATGGGTATTAAGATTGGTTTAATCTTTCGCTTCTACTTGCGACTTCAACAATCTATTTTTCACTAAATTGTAAGCGACCGAGTCATAAGCGCAACTGGAAGAAAATGGAAACCTTCTGATTCTTGTTACCCTGATTCCGTCGAACTTATTTTCACTTGAAAGCGCTCTTATGACTACGACTCCATCTGTCCGTTTTTTGGTTTGTTTTGGTCGGTTTTGCATCCTGTTTTCAAGTTGTTTTGTAAGAGCAAAATGCTCAAATAAAGGCACAAACAGTTAACAGATGCTTTTGAGGGAATTCTTATAGTCACTGCTTAGAATGCAATTTATCAATCGAACTTATAAAAATTCTGTACTATCTGGTTGGCCTGGAGTCAAAAATCAAACTGATAAAGCACCATGACATTCACACATTGTTCTGTGTTGGTGTATACTTAATCGAAAACAAAACATTGATCAGCATTCATCCAACATGGAGTGTTAGTCTTCCATCACCCAACATTGGTTGTTAAACAGAGCAACATTAAACATGTTGTCTTAGCCAGGGCTTAAGTGATTATTAAACCTATTCAGGTTATGGCAGGAGGTGGGTTATAGTGTTCCTGAGCCACTATGCAGTGCACTTTTGGAGGATGTCGTACATGACGTTGAAGTCATCAGAAAAGCCGCTGCGCCAGCACTCGCTGCTGCGATCACTGAACACCCGGATGTAGCACCGTCCATTCTGCAGCAGCTGATGGACCTTTATGACGTCAAACTTAAGGTGCGATCACGTTATGCTAAAATAGTTTTTATGGCTTTAGCCACAGGACTTTATTAAAGTGTCAATGAAATGTAATTTAGTTTTTGATGTATCGAAAGTTTCACCTTTTTAGACCTTGGAATAAAAGGTTTAAAGTGTTAGGGACGATGCGAAACGCTTATTTTATGGTCTCAAAGTTAGGTTGTTGGCGCTAAAAAGTGGCTCCAATTTGTGCGCGGCCAAAACCAGTGTCATATTACACTGTGACGTAAATAGTTGTACAAACTGCTGCGGGAATATAGAGAACAAGAGAGCTGACAAGAGACGTCGCTAGAGGTGGACCAATACTATGTGGCGAGCGGCCTCAAACATACGAGATATTAGAATTCTTCGATAACACAGGTTGTAACAAAGCTTTATTTTGCTCCAGAGGAAAATAGGCCGGCGAAATACACAAAATTTGTTTTCAAGCGATGTTGTTTTCAATGAAAGCGCTTGAAAGTGATTAAAAAGGTAATAAAACAAACGTCTAGTAGTCAGAGCAGTTTTCAGTTAAGTGACGTAAAACCAAAACCAAAGTAATCACGCTGGCCAATTACAACAGACGCGGACAGTTCAATGAACCAATCAGAACTCAAAGCAAATACATGCAGCCGGTGCCAAGCGCGGGAAAATGTGTGGGAGCAAGTCACGATTGGTTTTGGTTATTCTGATTAGTTGAGAAAGTGGCAAAAGATGTTTCAGCCAATCACAAAGCGTAGCAATGCACAACCAAAGCAATCGTGAAATTACTTACAGTACTCAATTAAAAACCGCTCTGAAAGCGGTAATACTATGCAATGTTTTGAGTCACTTGTCTCACAATGCGCTTCATGGTCACTGAGTTGTGAGACAAGTTGCTCGAAACATTGCCCCATGGAACATGTATAACAGCAGACGAAACTACTACGACCGTAGTTGATACAATTGTTGCATCAACGTTGTTCATGTTTCTTAACTGCTTAAGTTAATAAGATCACTGCAAGAATCGCATCACTCATGTTGTAGACAATAGAACTCAATTTTACTTTCTGCAACAGTTTCTTCCACTTCTTTCACAGCGATTTTGCATAAGATTCATACAACTTGTCTCGCTCTGCATTCCGAGACATGTTGCACGTAGTACCGTTGCGAGACGGACCTAATTTCACGAAGATTTGTCCATTCCAAAAGGCTGCATGTACCAAGTTTCAAGTGCGAGAAAAGTTACTTGAGGTCATTCATGACTGAGCTTGATTACCCACTGGCATGTAAACATGTTGCTCTGATTGGTGGATTGAACAAAATACACAATTCAGGAATGCCATGTATTCATATCAACAATCTTGTTTTCAGGTTCCTCCGCCAGTATTGGACAGTCTGGGGCGAGTAGTTCCCAGTAACTCATTGGACCCATCGGACGCGAGATGCGGAATAGCACTGGCTCTGGGCGAGTTGTCGCCCAGGCTCTCCGAGGAAGAGGTAAATCGTAAGAAATGAAAAACACCCATTTGTGATATTAAACTCGTGAAGCAGAAATGGCTTTATTTTATTAGTGGTATTGTTATTCAGCCCACGTTTTCACTTGTGTACTAAAAGATTTAATTCGCCATTTTGTAGGTTCCTCCATTGTTCGTATTCTTTGTGCCCACTGGTCTTGGGGATCACAACCTTGAAGTCAGGAAACACATGTTGAATGCTGCTTTGAAGGCCGTTAATGACCACGGAAAGGTTGGTATTGTAATCAGTAGAGAGTTTTCATTTTTTAGGTTGCCATATTTTCTTGATGAATTTTAAGCTGGAGACATGTTAAAGATGTAAGAGATAAGTGTGGCTAGAGTATGAGCGGTCCCCCTGTTTATTTATCACCAAAATAAATGTATTAAATTCATTTGAGTGATTATAATAACGTTCTTTTTTAATTTTCTTGCAGGCCAACATATCACTTCTTTTACCAGTATTCGAGCAGTTCTTAGACATGGCTCCGGACACGTCTGCACATGACACGATTCGTCAATCAGTTATCATTTTAATGGGTTGCCTAGCGCGACATTTGGACAAAGATGACCCAAAGGTATGGACTTCATGTAAAAACTGTTTATTTGTCTCTTGTCAGTTAGCTATATAGCTTCCACTGATTAAATCTTTAAAGGATCTAGGTCGTGTTTGAGTTCTTTTCCATTATTTTTCTTTTATTTTCCTTTTAGTTGAAGACCAGAAACTGAGAATTTTGAATTAGTTTATTGAATCATGTTAAGGAGTTTGCAATGTCTTCTCGGTAACTTTTTTGTATTCTTGAACCTTCAGAAGCATTATTTGGAGGTTTCTTTAGTTTTGCTGCGTGAGAGGCCTTAAATTGCTTAATCTTTTAATAAATCACTCTGCTTTGCAAATCTGTTTTACAGGTCAGACCGATTGTTGGAAAACTCTTGAATGCTTTATCGACGCCATCACAACAAGTAAGTAAAACTTATAATGCTTTTATCCTCGATCACCTACACAAGATACTATGTGTATTATGTACTTCTTTTCCAAGTCGAGGATGTTTTTTGGATCATTTATAGCCTGTTCCAGGCGTTCAGATAGTCACATAGCGATGAGCAGGGCAAAAGGAAAGTTTTGAATAAAAAAGACGGCGAGAAGATTGTCCCCCCTCCCCTCCTGTCAGCACTTGTGCACTTGTTATTATTTTTTTTTTTTCAGTCTTCGCCTGGCACCCATCCTTCGCTCCTTACCATGTGACGCCTGAAACAGAGTTGGCCGTTTCCTATTTTGTATTTTGCATAGTATTATTTGGTAACTGAAGATAGATAATATGTACTTATTGACTGAGTGGGAGGGCCGGACGGGAAAATATTTGGCTAGAGGTCATGGCGTACGGACCGAGTGCAGCGAGGTCTGTGCGCCATGACCGAGCCAAATATTTTCCCGTCCGGCCCGACCTAACTCAGTCAATAAGTATTTTATAATATGACTAGAAAGTACAAGAATAGTCGTGCAGTGCGAGGTCGCTTGAACTCGAGCGGGGCCGGACGGCTTTTTTCGGACCGGCTCACGTCAACCCGTCCGGCCCCGCTCACTTTACCTTGTGAATCTATTTTCTGTAGGATTGCGTCAGCGGGGCCGTACGGTCATATTATAATGCCATTTTATTTTTGGTGAAGTTAATCAAAAACTATATTTTAAGGTTCAAGAAGCTGTAGCGAACTGTCTTCCACCGCTTGTGCCAGCGATCAAGTCAGAAGCGGCAGAAATGGTCAAGAATCTCTTAAATCAGGTACGTAATGGAGAGCTTTTCAGGATTCGTACAACCAAAACCAAAGTTATCACTCTGGCCAATCAAAACAGAGGCAGACAATCCAATGAACCAATCAGAGCTCGAAGCAAATACATGTAGCCGGCGCTAAGCGCGGGAAAATGCACGCGGACAAGTCCCCAGCAATTGCAAAATTATTTTCGACACTTAATTGAAAACCATTCTAAAAGTGCAGTTTTCTTTTAATAATTCGCCTCGCCATATCCACTGGTTCCGTTTCCCTGGATGAAATGCTTGTCCATCGCAGGGTTACCCCCAGTATTGGTGTCTCGTTGGTACCCATGTATACACCCAGGTGGAAAGAGACATTGTGGAGTACGTTACCCTGCTACAGAAACAGCACTATGGCAGAGACCAGGGCTCGAATCATTAATCTACAGGTTGTAAGTCTAGAGGGGAGGGTGGGGGTTCAAACAGGGGGTAGTGGTCGGTGGGGTCCAAACGTTTCGTGTTCACGAGTTGGCTCTTAGGAGCCTTTGATTCAATTGGCTTTCACCGATCCAATGGGCGCGTTCTGTACTGCAAATTGTCTTACTCTGTGACTCTGTGACTGTTTTCATTTCAGCTCCTTGAGTCCACTGTTTACGGCGAAAGAAAAGGCGCAGCGTATGGCCTGGCAGGACTGGTCAAGGGTTTGGGTATATTGTACCTCAAACAGCTGAACATAATGTCTACACTACAGGAAGCAATACAGGACAAAAAGAACTACCGTCACCGAGAGGGAGCGCTGTTTGCTTACGAGATGCTCTGCTCCATGCTGGGTCGTCTGTTTGAACCTTATGTCGTACATGTGTTGCCAAACTTGCTGTTGTGCTTCGGTGATGGAAATCAGTATGTTAGAGAGGTAAGGAGAACTTGAAGAAACTGCCTTTTCTTTCCTCTCATAAGATTAAGAACTGCCCCTGTTCAAAATTGAAAAATTCAAATTCTATTGCGAAAAAATACCTTAGGTTGCATTTAAGAGTTTATCCCATGCCGTAAAGAATGCAGGCAATCTGAAAGCTGGGAAGCTGTTGCATATTCTGTGGTTTCCAACGGGCTGTAAGTTAAACTAGCAAGTGGTCTGAACTACGAATGTAAGTGTGCTATAATCGAAACTGTCATCTTCGGCAAACTTCGGGAAATTTCATAAATTGATCACAAACTTTAATTGTATAGCAATTGTATAAATTACAAAGCATTGTATAACAATATTCTCGAAAAATTGTCGAATATCTTGAATAATACCAAAGTTATAAAGCCATGGGATAAATAAGTTATGCAATACTTACTTGTGCTCTACTATGAATATCTCACAAAAGGCTGCGTGTGTACTAAGATAAAAATCAAGTCACTCGTGGATTATTTCACGGTATACCACTCTAAACCATTGCATAACTCGTATGTAAAGCTTTTGCAGAACAATAAAATTTGCACTTCCTTTTGGTCTTCATTTACCCGTAAAAGCCGGCAAAAATTATTGAATGCATAACTTCTAACTAACGAGCCGACTACAGCATGTTATGTGGCTTTTCACATTATTTTGTACATTACTTGTTACCAGGCCACTGACGACACTGCTCGTGCAGTAATGAAGAATCTTAGTGCCCATGGTGTCAAACTTGTTTTGCCTTCGTTGTTGGCCGCGCTGGAAGAAGATTCCTGGAGGACTAAGGCTGGTATGTAACAGTTGGTTCGGATTGATTTAAAGCAGTTACTCTTTTTCTATTAAGAAATGCGCGCTTCTTTCTTGACTAATAACAAGTACAACCGAGACAAACAGTCACTTATTCATGTTAGTTTTCCCGCGCTTGACATCGCGTTTGGTGCCAATTCACCTTTCCCGCGCTTGACATCGCATTTGGTGTCAATTCACCTTTTCCCGCGCTTAGTGCCAGTTGCATGTTATTCCTTTGAGTTCTGATTGGTTCATTGGATTGTCTGCCTTTTTTGTGATTGGTCAGAGTGATTGCTTTGGCTTTGGTTTTACGACACTGGAAAATCGTCCTAAAATCATCGTCAACGTTTCCCTATGTCTGTTTTACAGTTTCATTTGAAGATGTTCTTTAATTTGTCCCTTTTCAGGAAGTGTGGAGCTCCTTGGTGCCATGGCATTTTGTGCTCCAAAGCAGCTATCTTCGTGTCTTCCCAGCATCGTGCCTCGGTTGTGTGACGTGCTCACAGACTCCCACATGAAGGTGCAAAAGGCTGGTGCCCAGGCTCTTAAGCAAATTGGCTCTGTCATCAGGAACCCAGAGATCTTGGGTAAACAAGTTTCACTTCACGTACCAGAATGTATTTAAAACAGCAGTTCAAAGTTGTTTCTGAATCACTTATCTTGCGGCTTAAGATGTGTTAAGACAGTTTGAACGAGTCTTTTAGCATTGGTGAAACATGTTGAAAGTGTATTCAGACAAATTTAAGTCGGTTATAAGTTTGGTTCAACATCATTATATAAAAATTCCCATTGTTCTAAAAATAAAAAGTTAGATTATGTTGAATCCTTCTGTATTTGTTCGACAAATGTTGAATGAAGTATTCACTCGCACATAATCAGATGAAATCATTTAACGAGGCCTCAGGCCTGTTTAAACGATTTTGTTTAAACTGTTAGTAATGTAAGTACACTGTGTTTGTTTGATACGATCAACATAGTTTTGTGTTACTTCTGTCATATTCAGGTTTCTTTTTCCAGACGATCGCTCGTAATTTGCCATTAACCAAAGTTAGCGCAAAGTGCTTAGGAGAGAACAACCTACTGTCCTTTGTTTCATTTTCAGCCATTTCGTCAGTGCTTCTAGAAGCGCTCATGGATCCCTCTACCAAAACAGCTCCTTGCTTACAAGTTTTGCTTCAAACTTCTTTTGTTCACTTTATTGATGCTCCTTCGCTGGCTCTGATCATGCCCGTCCTGCAACGCGCGCTCAGCGAACGTTCAACGGAGACCAAGAAAATGGCGGCTCAGATCATTGGTAACATGTATTCCCTGACAGACAAAAAGGTAAGGCGGTAGATAGAAGATCAGAGGCCTCTCAATTCGGGTCAAGCTTTAAATCCGGAAGACCCATGTTAAGTCTCTTTGATGTAGACTCAAGTTCAACTCCTCGGTCACGCTTTACATTCAATAGATTAAGGCTGGTTCACGCAAGCGATGCAAACGCAAGCAAACACTGACACGTTTTTCTTGCGTTTGCATTTTACATCTGTGAACCGCGGCAACGCAAATGCAAGTGCAGGGTGAAAAAAGTTTCGTTTCTTGCCTCCAAGGTCGACCTTAAAACCAAGACGGCATGGTCACCCATTTTGGGATCTTCGTCCGCCATCTTGGAATGCTCAAATGCGCCCATGTATCCTACTGTGCTTGTGTTTGCGTGTGCGTGGTCGTGGTCGTGTGAACCAGCCATTACGGTCAAATTATGATATCAATCAGCTTGCGGTAAAACTCTGCATTAAACCTTACTTATCACAGGGGGAGATGCTAATTGCATAGTTAACCATTTTACATTTAACGTGGAAACGTTTTATTTACTTTTGTCAGTGATTTTATCAGGTATTTCAAATGACTTTTTAAAGGGGTAAATTTAAAATAAGGGTTGGATTAATTTAATTTCCAGGTAAGAAAATGACTGAGCTTTAATTCGGGTTTTTCGTCATAACTTGTCTTTAGTTTCCCACCATAATGTGCACCGAAAGTGGGCCCATTGGATCTTCCAGCTGTTTCCGCCAGAAGTTCCCACTCGCCAATAGAGAACTAAGTCACCAAAGGGTCGTGTTATGATTTAACACTGCCTGGTTTGTATGTTCTGTTATCTTTTTAGGACCTTGCTCCTTATCTGGGCTCAATCGTGCCAGGATTAAAACAGGCTTTACTGGATCCTGTACCAGAGGTAGGACGAGATTCTGTCTTGTTTGTTTTTTATCACCTTTGTGTTACGAAGCAAAACTTTTTCAATTTGAGTTTCTTGAATCTAGACACACGTCAAGTGTCACGGTGATTTTGACCTTTTTGGCCAAAACCACGCTACAATACCGGGAGAAAAAGAAGCAAATCATGGTCTGTTGTAGCCCATTTTGGAAACGAATATGTGAAAACTTGAAAAAAAGGCCTAACTTTTTTTCAAATTGCAATTCATTCGGAACCAGTCCATCTATGACTAGAGACACTTATCGGCAGTTTTGGTCCACTAAGGTGGTAATTTATCACAAAACTAGACCATTATTTTTGGGTTCTGACACTGCCCCTTTAAACGGTTTTCACGTTGAGTATTTGTAACTGTCTATTGTAAATTTAGTAACTTAAACCGTACTGATAATGAAATCAATCAGTTGCGGAGCAAAGCTACAGTTATATTGGGAAAACTGGTCTAAATAAGAAAAATGGATGACATAAGCACTGTTGTGCTTCAGCTTATGCTTATGTCACCAGTAAAAACCAGGCTCAACCATACTTAACCAAGTGTGGTTAACTATGGCTTAACCAAGGAATGTCCTTGGATAAATATTTTGCATGAACTTCACTCTAAACTTCTTTATATTTGTGTCAGGTCCGCGCACTGTCCTCCCGCGCCCTCGGTGCTATGGTCCGCGGTATGGGTGAGGAGAGTTTTGAGGATTTGTTACCTTGGCTGATGGAGACACTTACGTCAGAGAACAGCAGTGTGGACCGATCCGGGGCAGCCCAAGGTAAGTACATGATATACTTCTTATTACCTTGGCCGTCAAACAAACTGGTCTGAAACCTTCGTGTGCGACCACCACTCGTAAGCGACACTTTTCCAAAATACCAAAACATTTTTAATCAAATCATGATAGTCGCTACTTCATGTAAGCAGTACAGTACAGTACAATACATTTATTGGCAACTACTTTTATTGCTGGTAGTTCTAATTTTCCTAGACTCCCGACAATTTACCGAAGATAGTGCGAAATTTTCCGATGTTAATCCGAAGGTCGTTTTTACGTTTTTGTTCATGTTGCAAAATTTTGATACCTAAGTTACCGAAGATTTAGATTTTGTTATGAAGATTACCCACCCGGCAGGCTTCAGTTATAGCCCACTTACACATCTAGTTCAGACCACTAGCGGGAGCCCAAAACCACTAGCTAGTTCAATTTACAACGGCGAGAAACAACCCGCAAAATACCGCCGAATGTGCAATGACTTTCCAGCCTTCTGATTGGTTAATATTCTTTACGACATGGGATAAATATCAGTATGAACTGACTGGCCTTTTTGTCCCACTAGGTCTTGGTGAAGTCCTGTGTGCCCTGGGCACTACCAAGCTAGAGACACTGATGCCGGAAGTGATTTCTACTACAGAACGTATTGAGCTTGCGCCACACGTCAGAGAGGGTTACCTCATGTTATACATCTACCTTCCGTCTGCATTCAAAGATGACTTCATTCCTTGGGTTGGACCTGTCATACCCTCTGTGTTAAAGGTGAGGTTAAGTCTGATGTTTGTCATGAAATCCCACAAGTATTACACTTACATATTGTTATTTTTTACATGGATATTTTAAAACCATGTCCACGAGTGATAAATAATTTTGAACTGCAATCTCGGACACAGTTGTTGAAGTCGCGAGTCGACTAGTCGCTTCAACTTAAACCAGTTTGAATTTCTGTAACTAGATGACGAAAATATTTGTAGTTCACATGAAGGTGGCCGCGACTAGTCGTGCCGATCTTAAGGAGAAAGGAACCGACAAGCACATGTTTAGGTATCCACGCCTTGAGTGGTATCCAAGCTTTGAGATAAAGCTCCTAAGATTTACCTTTCTAACTAGCATCAGTTCTCTGTATCGAAGTTGTGAGAAAAAAAATTAACTACGTTTTCATGGATTGCAGAATATCATCAGTTCTTCGTGGCGTTATGCATTGAAAACCTTTTTTTTTGCCTTCTATAGTTTTCCGTGTTATCTTGTGGAATTTTCTTTCAATACCATGAAACATACTGTTTTATACTTTGACAGAAATGATTTTAGTCAAACAGCACGCAGAGCTTCCAACCTAAATCATAGAGCAGTGTTCACTTGTGTGTCATAGTAACTAAAAAGTAACTACTTTTGCTTATCAAAACAAACGCAGACAATCCAATGAGCCAATTGTAACCCAACAGATACAGGTAGCCAGTTCCAAGCGCGAGAAAACGCTTGCGAACAAGTCACGATTGTTTTGGTTTTACTTCTGATTGGTTGAAAAAAGTGGCGCGAGATTTATTAGCCAATCACAAGCCGTAGCAGTGCAAAACCAAAGCAATCGCGAAATTACTTAATTTGACACTCAATTAAAAACTTCTCTAAAGTAATTTAGCATGAGTTTAACAAATGTTGTTTTCACTTCTCTCAGGGCCTCGCTGATGAGTCGGAATACGTCCGAGATACTTCACTAAAGGCTGGGCAGCGCATTGTGAACTTGTACGCAGACACCGCCATTGAGCTGTTTCTACCTCAGTTGGAAGCAGGCCTGTTTGATGATAACTGGAGAATAAGACACAGCTCTGTTCAGTTGCTGGGAGATCTGCTTTACAGAATCTCTGGTGTAACAGGAAAAATGTCCACAGAAGGACAAGAGGATGATAACTTTGGAACCAATCAGTCTAACCAGGTAACATACTCACAGTGCACAATCTTTTCAAGGTCGCTTTACTATAGTTTTATAGTAAACAATTTGACTTGTTCACATTTACTCCTGGCGTGTGGTGATAATGGCATTATAGCGGCTGCCAATTTTGCCGTAATATAGTGATAATGAGGAGGAAGAGACAGCAAATTGGAACAAGCGAACTTAAAGGAAGCAACTTGATCGGTTTAGCCAATGGAGGAAAATGAGCGCGGCTTTTGATTTGTTCAGAAAACACGCAAAGCAAAGCCGGAATGGATTGCGAGCTAAAAAGTAGCGATTCTCTTTGACGTCACTCACTTTACAGCATTTTGATTGGTCAATCAAACAAGCCTCTTTTCCATATTAGGGCTATTATTTCTTGCGGGAAAACGAGCGAAGCTTGTTTTGATCCTTTGAACTGCTGGCAGATAAAACAATCGTGAACATTCAGGAAAACTAAAAATCTCATTTAGGGTCATACGAAAATCGCTCAAAGCTTCTTGCATGTTTTTTTATTGTTGTACTTTTTGTACTTTTGCTACTGTATACTTACTGTAACTTTACACTGAAACAATACACTACCTAGGGCGCGTTTTTTTTGGGACATATTCTGGTCATTCTGAAATCAGAATACGCTAACAAAACTATGTTGTTTACATTCTCACACAACGAAATTTTTCCAGGTACACATAGTCAATGTAGCGACTTCTTTCGATATTTTACGAGAGGAATAGGTGCAGTATTTAACAACTATTATTCACCGAAGTGGAGGTGGGTAGTGGTGGATATTTACCGAGCCACGAAGCGGCGAGGTAAATATCCACCACTACCCACCTACACTGAGGTGAATAGTTGTTTTAGTATATACTGAAACAGTGAGATAATATAACGAAAATGATGCTTTTTAACTCATTTATTCCTGTCAACGATTACAATTTTCGCGCGCAAATTGCTGGGAGGTGAATAGCACTTGCTATTCCGAGTTTCAGTAGCCAATCAGAGCGCGCCAACAATGCTATCCACTGTTTCAGTATATACTAATTTGAGATATTCTGTTTTTGGAATGGGCGGAATATGTCCAAAAGAAACGCGCCCCTAGACCACACTATTTTCACTTACACTGCTTCTATACAACATAGATAATACCTACAACACAATTCCTGCTTAGGAAATGCTTACATACTTATATACATTATACAACACTTTTGTTATTCTTTTACAGAGGTTAACTAATAAATATGTTGAAAGTTTCCATTTTGCCTGTAACTTCTTTGAGGTCAAATTGTTTGGGTGTTCTATTTTTTTTAGCTTAGTCTTCACAAAGGTTTTTTTTTCAGGCCATTATTCATGCGCTGGGTGCAGAGCGCCGTAACCGTGTCCTCGCCGGGCTGTACATGGGTCGCTCTGATGTATCCCTGATGGTGCGCCAGGCGGCCTTGCACGTGTGGAAAGTTGTGGTCCCTAACACACCGCGCATCCTGAGAGAGATCTTACCAACTCTGTTTTCTCTTCTACTCGGCTGTTTAGCCAGTACCAGCTTCGACAAGAGACAAGTAAGGGGCTTAGATAAGCAGTAAACATTGTATAAGATCAGGTTGCATAGATATTGATGCTAGACATGTAACTGCTAACGTCAAACAGTAATTTTAATCGATCGCTTGACGTAAACCTCGAAGCCAAGCATAACGATTATAAAACAGGCAACAGTTATGATTTATTGACTTATATGGCGCAAATTCTATATAACTATATTCAAATGCGCCTGAACGCAATAACAATAAAATGGAAATAACATAGAAAAAATATATCATAAATATAAATGCAAGTTCTTGGTTTTTGATAACATGTTCTAATTTTTACGTCGATAATTTAAAACTTAAAATGCACCAATTGAGCAGTACTTTCCTGTAGTGCTGTTTATGATGTTGTATAAGGTGGTTATAACTTCTGAGTCTGTGGATGAAATCCTAAAGTGTGACCATTCAAATGAAAGCTATTGAGTAGTACTTTCCTGTGGTACTGTTTATTATGCTGTATAAGGTGGTTCTAACTTTTGAGTCTGTGGATGAAATCCTAAAGTGTGACCATTCAAATGAAAGCTACCGAGCAGTACTTTCCTGTGGTGTTGTTTATTATGCTGTACAAGGTGGTTCTAACTTTTAAGTCTGTGGATGAAATCCTAAAGTGTGACCATTCAAATGAAAGCTACTGAGCAGTACTTTCCTATGGTACTGTTTATTATGCTGTACAAGGTGGTTCTAACTTCTGAGTCTGTGGATGAAATCCTAAAGTGTGGCCATTCAAATGAAAGCTATTGAGCAGTACTTTCCTGTGGTGCTGTTTATTATGCTGTACAAGGTGGTTCTAATTTTCGAGTCTGTGGATGAAATCCTAAAGTGTGGCCATTCAAATGAAAGCTACTGAGCAGTACTTTCCTGTGGTGCTGTTTATAAACAGCATAATAAATTATGCTGTACAAGGTGGTTCTAACTTTTGAGTCTGTGGATGAAGTCCTAACGTGTGACCATTTGAATGAAAGCTACTGAGCAGTACTTTTATGTGGTACTATGTTGGTCGTTTGAGTCTGGATGGATTATTTTTTAGGAGTCCTTTTCATTAAGGTTTGTCATATTTTTCCAGATGAAAGTTGTGATGTTTTTCAATCTTTGCGTGGAACTGTTATATTTAATCTGGCTCGTGTGGCGTCTTTCAGGTAGCGGCGCGTACTCTGGGAGACCTTGTTCGTAAACTGGGCGAGAGAGTACTACCGGAGATCATTCCAATCCTGGAGAGAGGTCTGGACAGTGAAAAGAGCGACGAGAGACAAGGAGTTTGTATTGGACTGAGCGAGATCGTCTCCTCGACCAGCAAAGAACAGGTAAAACGCGATTAACAAGATTTAGTTCTGACTCGCAGTCTTTTAAGAAAAGGGTCAGTTTCTAAAGAAACCGTCGTGCTGCATCGGTGGGGAGTGAAACATGAAAATCTGGTTTTATCAAATGAGTTGAAAAGGTTGGAATTGGTCACCGTGAAGAGATTCAAAAACTTTTTTTACTCATACTCATGACTAACTGTATTTGAAAAATATAGATAGATTGTCATCATAAATTTTTAAAGGTATTGTCTACATAGCCCCGTTATAATTTTAAGAAATATAGTGCGCCAGTTATCTACTTTTGAAAAATACCTCAAATAGCCCTTTTCGCAGTTAACCTTTCTCATTTGCATAACAATTAAATCCAACATGATTGCGAGGCAATTTCGGGGAGAAACTACAAAATTGTAATGCAAATGAGAAAGATTAACCGCGAAATGGGCTATTTTTTGTATACTTTTCTCGCATTCTCAATGTTCGTCGTTTTGTATATACTAGGTATGCCATGGGTAGTTTGTTGGTGTCGTAAATTGAACTAGCTGGTGGTCTGAACTACATATGTAAATGGCTACAATGAAAACATTTTACTTCAGTAATTCTCGGTAACTTTTGGAAACTTTTGGATAAACATTAGAACATTTCGGAACATCTTCGGTAAATTGTCGTTAATTGTCGGGAGTCTTCGGCAAACTTCGGAAAAAATCAATTATTGATCTGCCATTGAAAAACATCTCCAAAAGTTGTGGGAAATTGTCGGACATCTTAGAGAATACAACACATGGTTTGGCTTATTACCTATATTATTTCTTTCTTATGTGGCTTGCTTGCCTTGTAGGTTGTACAGTACGTGGATTCTTTAGTTCCAACAGTCCGCCGAGCGCTGATTGATCCTTTGGGTGAGGTACGCGTGGCAGCGGCCCGGACTTTTGATCAACTGCATAACACCATTGGAACAAAAGCTTTGGACGATATACTGCCAGACCTGCTCAAGAAAATGGCGAGTGTTCTTTTTATTTTATTTTTAACGTGGATTGTTCTTATGTTCGGAAGCATTAAACGGTCCGAGTAGTAAAGGTGCGGTGGTTGGAAAGTCCGTATAGCCTAGCTGTCCAAATTAAAACTTGAAAAAAACTGATCATGACCTATTGGTGCAACCAATAATATTACAGCTTGGAGCTTTGCTTATTTCAAATCTCGTATTTCTACCTTTTCAACATTTATAAACTGGCTTGAATTTTGAACAATTTATTCTCCTTTACAGTCAACAGGTAATAAATTCAACCTTCTGGGGGGTTTTCAGTCAAGCGTCGAAAGTAATTTCGCGGTCCCTTTGATTTTGCATTGCTACACTTTGTGAATAGCTAAAAAATCTCGCGCTACTTTCTTATCTAATCAGAAGTAAACCCAAAACCAATAATCATACCTTGCTACATGTACTTGCTTCGAGCTCTGATTGGTTCATTGGTTCACTTCAAGGTGTTTGGAAATCTGATGAAACGCTGTGTCGAATGTTGGTAGTTTCTTGGTGTTGCGGATGGTGTGATCACCAAATGACGTAAAACAAGATTCAAAAGACACTGAACAATACCCACACCACAACACAAAAGCTAACCTACAATGGCTTCCGCAACACCAAGAAACACCCCTAATGTTTGATATAATTACTTTTCAAACAAAATGATTTTAGAAGGAGAAATTAAGGATGCAAAAATGAGTGTTTCAACTGAGTTCCAAACACTCATTAAACATTAATTTTCTTTGTATTTTCGTCATGAATTATATATTAATGAGTTTAAGAAACGCAATTGAAAACTGCCCTATTACCACACTCACTATTTCTTACTTCTCTTCATTGGTGAGGTGTTGGCGATTTAATCAGTTTTTGTGCAATAAGGAAAGGGAGGAGTAGGGGGAGGGGCTTATCCAGGAGATGATTAATGGAGGAAATATGGTTGTCTATAAAGCAGTGAATTGGACTTTTCGCACGAGGGTTCTCAAGGAACATATTCTTACGGGGCTGTTTGTGCATGTTTCAGGATGATCCGGCCTTTTCTGAGTATGCTCTGGATGGTCTGAGACAAGTGATGGCTGTGAAGAGCAGAGTGGTGCTCCCATTTCTGGTACCACAGGTTAGTGTCTGATAAAAACGACCATTTCACAGTATACTATTGTCCTACCATAGGAGACCTCCAGGTCACCCTCCGCTGAGAAAGGTTTACACTTATGTTGTGTAGTGTACCTACGCTTTTGAGTCTGTGGGTCTAAATGAAACCCCAAAGTGTGAGCATTCAAATGAATGCTCTTATACAGAATTTCAATTTGGCACTCGGTGTTTATTTCTCAGCGTTACCTAACACGTTTTGTTACCCTAACTAAGGTATCATTGAAACCGTACGTACCACTGCACGCCACAACGGCCACCTCTTTATGATGGCCAGCAAATCCTTTGCAAATAAAGTCGGCATGTTTAACCATCACAAACATAGTTCGCGTTGGCAAGCTGTTTTTGCGCCGTTCGCACATGCCTACTTGTATTTCCAGTACGAGTTTATAAACTTTAATTTGCCGTTTGAAGGTGACATCAGCTAACGACCTTTTTGTCTTTCAGCTCATCACCCCACCTGTGAACACGCGTGCGCTGGCCATACTGTCTGCAGTCGCAGGTGATTCTTTGACACGTCATCTGAATAAGATCCTGCCGGCCATGCTGAAAGCCATACAGGGATGCTTTGGCACTGAGCATGAAAAAGAGGTTAGTTTACGCAAGTAAACGAGCGGCGAACGAGCTCGAAGTGTGGCCCAAGCGCCCTTCGATAGCATGATTCATTTGTGACTCGCTAATCCCAAACGTTGATCCGCAACGATCAGCAAGCAAGACTCCGCGATGATTCGCTTAACAGCAAGGCAATGGTTCTAACAGGAGCAAAGATCCGCAAAGATCGCTAAGACTCGTCAAGGATCTGCAAAGATCGCAAACGCTTGTATGTGATCCGCAAAGGTCAGCAAATGCCGTGCAGGACGTGTACTGTCACGAAGCAGACCGCTGACTGCATAGACTCGAGTTTAACTTTGCCTAAATTGCATTTAGCCACATATAATATAGCGATGTCGATAATGGTCGGTCGATGGTCCATTTCCCCGTCTATTTTTATGCCCGAACCTTTACATTTCTGTCTTTGTAGTCAAATTGCACCAAAACGCACCGGTTAAGTTCCAGTTCTTAAATATTTTGTAGAAAGGGGTGTCCCCAGACCCCCACAGAAACTGGCGCGCTAAATCTTCCACAGCACAGATTTTTACAAACTTTTGCTACAGTCAGATAATGAATAACCCATGTCAGAAATTCACAAAAAAAATGGGGGGGGGGAGCGACTTCGTTTCAGAGATAATTTGTGTGGAAAATACCTTGATTTTGAAAAATCGGTCGTTGTGATTCTATATGGCCTCAACAGCTGTTATTAAGAAAATACTTTCGTCAAGCCCGTTGAACGAAACTTCTATGATAATGAACAGTAGCGTAAAACCCAACCGCTTGTTAAGTAGTCAACTTAACAGCTTGGGTGTTGTTAAAGTGCGCATTATTTTAAAGAATCTGATTCATCAAATATTTTCCCATGTACAGGAGCTGGAGGGGGCGTCCAGTTTAGTACTATCAGTGGAGGATGAAGTAGGAATCAGGACCATTATGGACGAACTGATGGCGGCCTCTAAAAATCCTACTCCCGGCATGAGAAGGGTCAGTTTGCTGTCTTTAATTGTGTTAAATCAGTGATTGAGTGGTATTCAATTGATGTATTAGAGCAGTTTTCACTTGAGTGTGGTAAAACCAAAACCAAAGTAATTACTCTGACCAATCACAGCAGTCGTAAACAATCTAATGAATCAATCAGAGCTCGAAGCAATTACATGTCGGCGGCGCCAAGCGCTGGAAAACGCGTGCAAGCAAGTCACGATTGGTTTTGGTTTTACTTCTGATTGGTCAAGAAAGCGGCGCGAGATTTTTTAGCCAATCACAAAGCGTAGCGATAAAAAACCAAAGCAATTGTGTAATTACTTTTCACACTTAATTGAAAACTGCTCTAAAACCAAAACCAAACTGATTGCTTTTGTTAATCACGACAGACACAGACAATACAATGAACCAATTTTTTGCCCTTTCTGTATTAAACCAAAAAAGCGTCCCCAAAAAAACGAAAACTTTTCCAAAGAAACACAATTCTTCCTTTTCCGCCAGAAGAAAGCACTTTCCAAAATCCAAATGGACTTTTAATGTTTTTAGGAAAAAAACTGCATCCTTTCTCAACCTCTGAAAGAAACGCGTACAAATTTACTGTAGGTTTGATATCCTATAATGTTTCGGTCTTTAAAACAGTAAATGAGCACTTTGGTAGGTGCACAGTTACATGTAAAACGAAAAGGAATAACGTATACCGATATACCAACGCTAATATAGATATTAATCAGCTTATTTATTGTCTTGTTTTATTTTCACTCCAGGCCTCTATCGCTCTCCTGCATACCTTCTGCCAGGAGACTAAGGCGGACTATTCCCAGTTCATCCCGGCCCTATTTCGTGGCATTATTAATCTCATGAATGATACAGATGAGTTAGTAGTGGATATGAGCTGGAATGCTTTAAACGCAGTTACCAAGGTAAACAAGCCCAACCTTTGTTTTTGCGGCATCTCGACATCATATATTTACCGTATTTTCTCGAATAAACCCCTCCTCGCTTTTAACACTTTTCAATTTAACGCCCCCTGGAACGTTTCCTGAAAACTATAAAAGCAGAATCTCCAGAATGCGATTACATGTATTTTTTTCGTTACCTGTAAATTTAGGGCTTCCAAAAGTTTATTGGAAAACCGGGCAGGGGGAGTGGTCTCTGGGCTTGGAAGTCCAGGCGGGAGGGAGGGGTCTAGCGGGCCAGGAAATCCGGGCGGAAAGGGAGGGGTCAAAAAATCTTGCCATCCATCAGGGGCGGGGGATAACCCAATGTAATAGAAATAATTCACGGTTTGGGAAGTATTAGACTAGTGTGGGTTTGATCGGGAATCAATAAATTAAATATTCAAAGCGAGTACAGAAAAATTGGTAGATTTAATCAACATGTCTTTAGTGATAGTGAAATGTATGTCATGCAAAATTCGTTGGGGGAGGGGTTGCGTGACTCGTTCAAAATAAACCATAAAACTTTCTTTCGTATGCGCATGAGTATAGGCTACCTGTAGCCTCTTGTTATATATATTTTCTTGTGTTCACTGTAGATGACAGTAGTTGTATTTATATATATTTTCTTGTGTTCACTGTAGATGACAGTAGTTGTATTTATATTTATTTTCTTGTGTTCACTGTAGATGACAGTAGTTGTTTTTATATCTATTTTCTTGTGTTCACTGTAGATGACAGTAGTTGTATTTATATATATTTGCTTGTGTTCACTGTAGATGACAGTAGTTGTTTTTATATCTATTTTCTTGTGTTCACTGTAGATGACAGTAGTTGTATTTATATATATTTTCTTGTGTTCACTGTAGATGACAGTAGCTGTATTTATATATATTTTCTTGTGTTCACTGTAGATGACAGTAGTTGTATTTATATATATTTTCTTGTGTTCACTGTAGATGACAGTAGTTGTATTTATATATATTTGCTTGTGTTCACTGTAGATGACAGTAGTTGTTTTTATATATATTTTCTTGTGTTCACTGTAGATGACAGTAGTTGTATTTATATATATTTGCTTGTGTTCACTGTAGATGACCAGTAGTTGTATTTATATTTATTTTCTTGTGTTCACTGTAGATGACAGTAGTTGTATTTATATTTATTTTCTTGTGTTCACTGTAGATGACAGTAGTTGTATTTATATTTATTTTCTTGTGTTCACTGTAGATGACAGTAGTTGTATTTATATTTATTTTCTTGTGTTCACTGTAGATGACAGTAGTTGTATTTATATATATTTTCTTGTGTTCACTGTAGATGACAGTAGTTGTATTTATATATATTTTCTTGTGTTCACTGTAGATGACAGTAGTTGTATTTATATATATTTTCTTGTGTTCACTGTAGATGACAGTAGTTGTATTTATATATATTTTCTTGTGTTCACTGTAGATGACAGTAGTTGTATTTATATCTATTTTCTTGTGTTCACTGTAGATGACAGTAGTTGTATTTATATATATTTTCTTGTGTTCACTGTAGATGACAGTAGTTGTATTTATATCTATTTTCTTGTGTTCACTGTAGATGACAGTAGTTGTATTTATATTTATTTTCTTGTGTTCACTGTAGATGACAGTATTTATATATATTTTCTTGTAGCGTTTGGATCCCAGTGACCAGCTGCAGTATATCAGTCACCTGCGCCAAGCCGTCAAGTATGTCACAGATGAAGTAAAGGATGGTGATCTCCCGGGATTCTGTCTTCCTAAAAAGGTATGTCTTCAAGAGATATCAACGTACAATTTCTCCTAACACTGTGCGTACGTATAATGATGTGTGTTATTTTATTGTCAGGGTATCGCACCAATTCTACCAATCTTCCGTGAAGGAATCCTGAACGGCACCCCCGAGTTAAAGGAGCAAGCTGCTAATGGGCTGGGAGAGGTCATCAGCCTGACGAGCGCTGCGGCGCTTAGGCCCTTTGTGGTCAACATCACTGGGCCCCTGATTCGTATCCTTGGAGACCGGTTCACGTGGAATGTCAAAGTTGCTGTCCTGCAGACCTTGGGGCTCCTGTTAGGAAAGGTTTGTACACCTCATTGAGTTGCCTGTTAACGGTAAAGTGGTTCTAACTTGAGTTCTAAAGTTAGATATTTTATACTTTTTTTAATATTTTTATGTGTCCCCAAATTAGTATGGGTTTACCCAGGCTGTAAGGTCTTTTGACACTTAAATAAAGTTTCTATCTATCTATCTATCTATCTATCTATCTATCTATCTATCTATCTATCTATCTATCTATCTATCTATCTAGGGCATTGAAATGGTACTATAGTATTCAAAATGTACTACACAAGATGGTTCTCATTTCTAACTTTTGAATCTGAGAATGAAATCCTACAGTGTGACCATTCAAATTAAAGCTACTGAGCAGTACTTTCCTTTGATACTGTTTATTATGCTGTATAAGGTGGTTCTAACTTCTGAGTCGGTGGATCAATAAAATCCTACAGTGTGACCATTCAAATTAAAGCTACTGAGCAGTACTTTCCTGTGGTACTGTTTATTATGCTGTATAAGGTGGTTCTAACTTTTGAGTCGGTGGATCAATAAAATCCTACAGTGTGACCATTCAAATTAAAGCTACTGAGCAGTACTTTCCTGTGGTGCTGTTTATTATGCTGTACAAGGTGGTGCTAACGTTTGAGTCTGTAGATGAAATTCTAAAGTTTGAACATTCAAATAAAAGATATTGGACAGTACTTTCCTGTGGTGCTGTTTATTATGTAGTACAAGGTGGTTTGTGAAATGTGATGTATATGTTTCATAAACATATTGAACTTGTTCATTTTTTATAAAACTGTATGTATGTAGTAGCATACGAAACGTCAAGTTTTATATGTTTCATGTTTCAGGTGGGTGCCATGTTGAAGCCATTCTTGCCTCAACTCCAAACCACATTCATCAAGGCGCTGAACGATCCTAATCGCGCAGTACGCATGTGCGCAGCCAAGGCTCTGCAGAAGCTGATCAAGCTTCACACTCGAGTGGATCCACTGTTTACAGAACTGCACAATGGAGTCAAGAACACTGAGGACAATACGATCAGGTGCAATACTCAGTATAATGTACGCGGGGCTGCCAAATGTTCCGATCAAATCGAATTTCAATACTCCCGAGTGTGCTTCTAGTGCCAGTGTAAACAATACCCCCGAGTATGCTCCGAGTGCCAGTGTAAACAATACCCCCGAGTATGATCCTAGTGCCAGTGTAAACAATACCCCCGAGTATGGCCCTAGTGCCAATGTAAACGATACCCCCGAGTATGATCCTAGTCCCAGTGTAAACAACACCCCCGAGTATGATCCTAGTGCCAGTGTAAACAACACCTCCGAGTATGATCCAAGAGCAAGTGTAAACAGGTCTTTAAAGGGTCATTGTCACGGGATTTCGTGTTTAAAAACCAACAAATGTTTTTTGCGTTGTCAGTTACCGAACAATAATGGGCCAGTTTTGTGAT
This sequence comes from Dendrophyllia cribrosa, assembly GCA_024195265.1. NCBI lineage: Eukaryota > Metazoa > Cnidaria > Anthozoa > Scleractinia > Dendrophylliidae > Dendrophyllia > Dendrophyllia cribrosa. Next base: position 31,924,666 of record JAJLRJ010000008.1, on the reverse strand, counting down.
ACATTATCAGTGGACCAAAACTGTTGATGAATGTCTCTATTAATAGATGGACTGGGTCAAAATGAATTGCAACTTGAAAATAGTTAGCCTAACATTTTCAAGTTCTCACATTGGGCTAGATCAGACCATGATTTGTTTCTCTTTCAAGAATTGGTTGATTACTTTGTCCTGGTATCTTACAGTGTTATTTTGTAAATAAGTAAAGGTATTGTAAAGGTGTTGAGGTCAAAATACCCATGGCATTGTAGTCTGAAGTGTCAGACGCTTTCTCGCCCTACCCCCTGTGGGCGCCGCCCTACCCCCTGTGGGCGCCGGCGAGAGAGCGTTTGAATTCTGAATGTAATAATGTCGTCCGGTTACGTCACGGACTAATTTATGTCGTTTCTGAATAAAAGCCGGTAAGAAGGTTTCTAAAACATCTTTTCCAGAAAGCAAGTGATACAGAGCCTCCTTCTGCTCCTGATATAAATCTGTGAAGCCGAAGTTCGGTAAAACTTTCGTTAAACTTGACTCAAATATTTCCCTCCAGTCTTGTGAATTCGCCACCATCATTCAAAACTGAACATCAAAACAAAGCTTCGACCAATAAGAAGCTGTTTTTTATTGAGAACCAATCAGAATGTACCTACCATGCTCGCACTTATCCGTGTCGTAACCGGACGGCATTATTACATTCAGAATTCAGACGCTCTCTCGCCGGCGCCCACGGGGGGTAGGGCGAGAAAGCGTCCGACACTTCAGACTAATGGCATTGCCCCCTTAAGTGTCTTTGACATATATTTATTAGACCACAGCAGCATTTTATAGTATGATTCCATCGTTATTGTAGGGAAACATTGCTGCAGGCTTTGAGGGGTGTGATCGCCGGCGCAGGACAGAAGATGGGAGATCCAATAAGAAAGACACTGACCGCCACACTGCTGGATTTACTGGGACATGGTGATGTAAGGACTGTTTAAAATTTCTGTTTTACCTTTTAAGTTCTAAACTGGATAGCACTATCCAGTTGAGAACGCAGTTGGTTTTGTTAACGCTTATCCACTCAATAGTGAACTATCCGGGTGGATAGCGTTATCATGAGCCAAGCTTTAAACAATCGGGCTCTGCTTTTAGAATGTCATTTAGGCTTAAAGCGTATATGACAGTGATTTTTTTAATGTGGCTAAATGCAATTTAGGCAAAGTTAAACTCGAGTCTATGCAGTCAGCGGTTTGCTTCGTGACAGTACATGTCCTGCGCGGCGTTTGCTGACCCTTGCGGATCACATACAAGCGTTTGCGATCTTTGCGGATCCTTGACGAGTCTTAGCGATCTTTGCGGATCTTTGTTCCTGTTAGAACCATTGCCTTGCTGTTAAGCGAATCATCGCGGAGTCTTGCCCCGCCCCACCCACCCATTGTCAGCCGGTGGACTTGGGTAAGTATCAGATTAGGTAAGTAACCACTGATGTATCAGTGTGACGGTGCCCTGGTGGGGCTGCACGTAGGGGTGGTTCCCGCTCTCAGGGTTGCCATGGATACCTCCCTGCTTGCCTTGGAATCGCATAAGGCCCCCCACCAGCTTTCTAGGCACCAGCTCCCAAGCTCATCTATTGATGATGAGTTTAATTTGCTTGATCGAATCTACATTATGTTCTGATAAGAAAATGGAAAAAAAAATTTCGATATCGATTTTTCTTCTCTGCGTTGTAGCCGTCTAAAAACGTGAAATTTCACTTCCGGTGTGTTACAAAACCGCGCAAGAAGAAAGACTGGAAATAGTCCGCTGTGTCGTCAATACAAGAATGCTGGTGTCGAGGTTTCTCAGTTCCTCGCAGTTTTTTATGCGCCCTGAGGAAGAAACATGGTTCTATTAAGGTGTGTTGTCTATGGTTGGTGCGTGTTGCTACAACCATAGACAACACACCTTAACAGAACCATGTTTCTCAGTTCCTCGCAGTTTTTTATGCGCCCTGAGGAAGAAACATGGTTCTATTAAGGTGTGTTGTCTATGGTTGTAGCAACACGCGCCAAAAAACGGAGGAACTGATAAATCGCGACACTGGCATTCTTGTATTGACGTCACAGCGAACTATTTCCAGTCTTTCTTCTTGCGCGGTTTTGTAACACACCGGAAGTGAAATTTCACGTTTTTAGACGGTCAAAACGCGGAGAAGGAAAATCGATATCGAAATTTTTTTTTACATTTTCTTATCAGAACATCATGTAGATTCGATCAAGCAAATAAAAAAATCACTGTCATATACACTTTAAGAATGAGAAGATAGATTTGTTACTTTTATTTTAATTTCTGTCACGGGTTTTGCAGGATAACATCCGAGTTGCGGCAGGCGGCTGCATTGGATCATTAGCTATCATTATACCAGAACCCGAACTCGACTCCATCATTAACGATCATCTCATAGGTAAGCAATCAAATTTGAATTGAAATCTACACTTAGCTTCCGTCATTTAGGGTAGATTTCCATTCTCGCGTATTTTACGCACGGACGTAAATTTAACCGACTTTAAGGGCGTATACAAAACAAGAAACGATGTGTTTACCGCTTGCGTAAACGTGAAAAGTCGATCCCGTTGAGCGTTTTTGCAGCCCATCCATAACTTTAGCCTGATAAATATGCGTTAGTAGGCAGGTAAAAATTATCAGTAGTAACCATTAGTTCGGGGATAGTGTGTGTGATAGGCAATAAGTTAGGCAAAATATTGGCAATAACATTGCGACATGATAAGCAAGTAGCAATACTCTTGGGTCATGTATTAAGATAAGGGATATAGCTTTCTAACACGACTTATCATTTCATTATGTTTTCTCCGTAGTTAACGACCCCACAGTGGACTGGACAGTAAGACACGGTCACGCTATTGCCCTGTCAGCGGTCTTACACGATGCTGTGGAAAGAACTGTGGCCCAAGGCCTTTATCAAGTCGTGACTGACGCGGCCGTGGAACATGCTACCACAGACAGGGTAAGTGCTTAATTTGGCGGGAAAATGGTGATCTCCTGGTTATTTTTTGCGTTTGCGTTTCATAAACACAATACAAACTATCTACCCTGGGGCATTTATATTTCCTCGAAGGTTTTTCTCGCACTCTCTTGTCTCTCAGAAAGCGCGCCGAGAGAAAAACCTCTGGTTTCCACAATACACGCAGATACACGGCCTCCGAAGCTCATCGAAAATGATGCGGTTTTAAATTGTTTACACAAAACCGATGTTATGATAATCCCGATTTTCCACACTAGAATGTACTAGCCTGTAGGACTTTCTCACTGTTCTGTAATTTCAATTTCCTTACTTTTTTACACAAACAAAAGTGCCCAAAAAATAATCAAAGGCTCCTGTGAGCCAACCCTGAATAATAAATGCTCTACACATCGCTGGCTCACGTTTGAAGAACCCTTCCTTTCGATCAAATGCTCCTCAGTAACCCAACTCCTGAATATAAAATTAAAGTTTCTACACCAAATGTCCACCGTCTATAAGTACGACCCGAAAGCAGTAATTCGGTATTTATTTTGTGCATAGAAAATAAGTTACGTGAAGGAGTATCAAAGAATTTTGCGTTACCCGATCGCGAACTCAAGTTGAATATTTCATGGAGTCAAGTCTCGAGTCTGCGATGGGAAAAGAATCCTTTCTTTGCTGGAACCATAATTGCTGCTAAAGATGGAATGATATTACAAATTAAGTCTGTGACAAACATTTAAGATTAATAATAAATTCCCAGGCTTATCTAAATGCCGGAATCCGAGTGTATAGAATTTGGATATAACTGCTAGCGTGTCATTTGAACCTTCTACCACGAGCTGACGCGTAACGCAATATTGCTGTAGCTTATGTTGCTATAAATACGGTTCGATATAATTTTTTTTTAATTGACCGACTTCAAACGCAAAGAAAAAACAGCACATCACTTTTACAATGTCTACTTCGGAAGGAAAGAAGAATTCGAATTTCAGGATTCGAACCGGCTTCATTTGACTGAAAGACAACAACAAAAAGTCTTTATTAGTTAATTATTGTACAATTCATAAGACAGGCCCGCAGACCTGGAAAATTAACGCCTAGCAACGTGAGCTATGGCGGAGTAGCTGCTTTTGGTGGTTAAATTTTATTATTTTAACGAGAATAAGCGTTAAAACGCATGTCTCTGTTGAAAAATCCATTTGAATTCTGCAGAATTTTTTTAATGTTCCATCAAAGAACTCCAAATGCAAAACGTCGGAGCCGCGCTTTCAAAATGTCCCCTTTTATATATATTCCTTTGCATTTTCCACGCAAGCCTTGTGCACTGGTCAGCGGAATTACCAAGAAAAGTTTACAGCTGATGGAGCGAGCGAGTGAGTGAGTGAGTGAATTTGCCACCGTTACCGATAACCGATAACCCGTTCATTCGCGCATTCACGGGTTAAAAATTCAAAAAAACGCCCACCCCCTCCCCACACAAAAAAAAATACGAGCTATCAGAGATGACTTTCTTTGTACGCTGCCTATATAAACTCGCGTTCAGAGTGAAATGGAATTTACAGATGTTGGTTTCAGCTTTGGAGAAAGGGGAAAGCAACAACATGCGCGTTGGATCTGACTGCTCAGCTCTGCTTTCCCTCAAATTTTGAATGTGTGTATGTGTAAAGGCCTGTAGCTTACCAAGCGATTTTTGATGCAATTTTTGTCGTGCTCTCCAATGCAACTTTTGCCGCAAGTATAAACTAGCGGCTATTTCTGTGCGATTTAAGTGCAACATTGGCTGCGATTTGCTACGATTTCCCATGTTTGGAACCTATGCGAAATCGCTCGACAAATCGCGTCAAAACCCGCACTGAAATCGTCGCCAGTTTACAAATGCGATTTGAAGATGCAACTTGCGCGCGACAAAAATAATCTCGAAAACTGAGTGCGAGAAAAATTGCACAAAAAGTCGCCCTTGTAAACGGGCTTCTATATTGTCAGGATTAACGTTCATTTACCCGTTATATTGTCGTTTATCTAGATTCCTATCTGCAGTTCAGGTGTGCGGTCTCTAGGCTTCATTCTCGGACATTCAGTCATTCAGTGTGATACAGCGCAGCCACAAGTTCTACAAACACTTCTCAAGGTAACTAAACCATTTCAAATTCTCCGAGTTGTTAACCTTTTAAGCCCCAATAGTGATCATCGCTTAGTTTCTCCTTGTAATATTTTCGGCCACTTCGAAAAGTACCATAATAATCTTTTATGTGCAGACTCAGCCTCACAGGGGTGTAATTATTCAAGTTTCCTTTGTAAGAATGGCACAATGGAATTCAGAATACATGTAGGAACACAAGGACGTAGCATTGTGTGTTCGTATACAAATGTGCACCGTGCAAATTGTGTGTGCAAATTGCCAAGAAGTTGAAGCATAGCACGTGCACTTCGTGCTGAAAACAAAAGAAATTGGAAAGATCAGACTTACATCAAGCACCACCCAAACCTGCACTTTAAAGAGTATTATGGTATTTTTCGAAGTAGCCTATCAATCAGAGAGGTCATGAGAATCACGAACATGATCACCCAATATGAATTCTTTCGATATCTTTCCAACCTCTCCCCACTATTTCTATAAGAAGCTTATGGGCACAAGCAAGGATTAAAGGGGATTAAAGGGTTAAAAACACTTCGATTTTCTTCTTTGCTTTGCTATGCGGGTTAGCAAAGATGATCCAAATCACTCTGTATGTTATATATTAAACACGAGGAACAGTGTTTCGTCAGATATCCAAACACCACGAAGTGGGTTAAAAAACGAGGCGTAGACAAGTTTTTTTTAACCCACTCTTTCAAGTGTTTGATATACAAACTGACCATTAAATACAGAGAAAACGAAGGTATAACGGTAGTGATTTCCTTTGTGTTCTTGTCATGAATTATTAATGAGTTTGAGAATTAAATTCATCCTAAACTTTCAACTGCGTTGATCTTAATCCATCTTAGACATTCTTATTGCTGTATTTTCGAGTTCTATTGTCATTCGGCGTGTTTCTACTCACCAATTTTTAGTGGCACTTAGAAAAGCCAAAAGGCGTATTTGCGTCAACGGAAACCCAAAAATAATGATCCAGTTTTGTTTAAAATTACCCTACGTGTAAACTATAAACAAGTGTCTTTAAATACTGATGGCCTGGATGGAAATGGATGCTCTTTTGGAAAAAAATTGGGCCGTTCCACGTGTTTTGGAAAATTTGCTCAAAACTGATTATGGTTTTTCTTCCTTCGAGAATTTACTTGAATTTACTTAAATTTTCTAAGAGCATTTCATGTTTGAAATAAGATGCTTAGTATTAATTCTAGCACAGTCTGAGCCAAAAACATAAAAACTGCCATGACTTCGCTCCTTTAAGGTGGCTCGACTGGGTTTTTGAGTGACGACACCTTTTAACTTTGAGAAACTTGTGTACCACGATAAACGATCCAACGGAAAATCGATTGCCACAGCTGTACTAGAGAAAGATTAAAATTTCAGATGAGGTAATTTTTTTCGAAATCCGAGTTGCCATGGCAACGCTATGACGTCATTGCCTGTTTTACATAATACCGAATTACTTGTCATCAAGAGATAACTTTGGAAAACGCTCTCTGGATCTTCAACCTGACGTGCAAAATTTTAAGACTTTCTATGGAAGCGTTCTCGACAAAATTTCGAGTGAAGTTTCAGGTGTTTAATTAAATATAACCAAAAACAAAACAATTTTGAAATGTTATGTAAACATGTCTACAAGGCTTGATGAAATAATATTTTGGTCTTAAATGAATTTGATACCAAATCCAAATACCTTCAGTTATAAGTGAAAATCTCAAGGATATCACTCCGTTTGAATTTCAGAAATATTGGCTTGAATATGAACTGGCCTGTAGTGTTATTTCACTTTTATATATAAAATTGACCCTACACTTATTAAAATCATCACGAATTAAAAAGCGATCGATGATTTTTTTTTAAACTTAGTCCTCTTGAAGATTAGTTTATGTTTAATAAAATCTCCAAGTTTCAAATTCATTGAAACGTTCTAAGGATGTCAATTTTTAGCGCCAACTCAGGAAAATATTGATCTGATTTTCGCGTTTGTGGCTTGTTGCTTCATTATGCATCTCCATTGTATCAAATCGCCGTGGAATTGTAACTTTCAGTACATCATGAATTCATGTAATACTTAAGGTGGCTCCAGGTAGTTTTTTTTGGGTCACACTTCCCTTTGTGAATGCGCTTATACATAATCTTACTTTAGCTTAATGAATCTGAATTTGATACCAGGTGTTAGGCTAGGATGAAAGTTTTGGGAGATGCTCTTTTTATGCTAATCAGTGTTTCCAAAGCCACGGTAAACAAACATGGCGAAAAACAGTTTTTCCTAATTATCTTTTGATTTTGGGGCTACCCGAATAAATGCGTTATAATCTTTTTTTTTTTTTCTTGTTTGAAAATATAAGCGGTCAAAACATTCCATAAGTCTCACAAATTATCATTAAATTACCGCAGAAAGTTTTCTCAGACTTCAATTATTACTCCCTAACTAACTCTGACTAACTTCTCGGCAATAAAGAGATCGAGCTTTTCATTCAAATGCAGTAAAAAGAGTGAAAACGTCAAGCAAAACTGCATTAGAATGAAAAGCCCGATCTCTTTATTGCCGAGGAGTTAGTCAGAGCTATTTGCAGGGAGTAATAATTTAAGTCTGAGGAAACTTTCTGTGGTAATGTAATGATAATTTGTGAGACCTATTAAATGTTTTGACTGCTTATATTTCAAACATAAAAAACACGTTACAAATGTTTTAGCGATTATTCAAAATCGAACAGTTTAATTTGTTTGAAATTTTCCCATTTAGTGTGCCACACTGTCGATTATAGCGTTTTTATTCGATTGTCGTGGGTAGCCCCAAAATCGAAATTTATTTATAAAAAACTGTTTTTCGCCATATTTGTTTACCGTTTCTATGGAAACGCTGATTAGCATAAAAAGAGCGTCGGCCAAAACTTTCATCCAAGCCTAACATCTGGTATCAAATTCAGATTCATTGAGCTAAAGTAAAATTATGTATAAGCGCATTCAAAAAGGGAAGTGTGACCCAAAAAAAAACTACTTGGAGACATCCTAAAACAAAGCGATAAAGTGTTTATGAATTCATTATGTACTGAAATTCACAATTGCATGGCGATTCGCGACAATAGAGACGCATAATGAGAGCAACAAACCACTTGCATGAAAATCAGCGTAATATTTTCTTAGGTTGAGGCAGAAAATTAACAGCCTGATAACGTTTCAATGAATTTGAAACTTGGCAGTTAATCTTCACGAGGACTACGTTTTAACAAAATTCATTTATCGCTTTTAAATTCGTGACCATTTTAATAAGTGGAGGGTCAATGTTTGATAAAAACGCGAAATAAAACTCTAGACCAGTTCATATTCAAGCCAATGTTTATAAAATTCGAATGGACGATTTCGCAGAGATTTTCACTTAAGGTATTTGGATGGTATAAAATTCATTTCAGACCAAAATATTATTTCATCAAGCCTTGTAGACATAATTTTTAATAACATTCAAAATTGTTTTCTTTTTGTTGTATTTTAACATCTTAAAACTTCACCCGAAATTTTCTCGAAAACGCTTCCATAGAAATTTGTAAAATTTTGTAGACCTTAAGACAAGTATGTCAGGTCGAACATGCAGATAGCGTTTTCCAAAATTATTTCTTTCACTAGTACTGCTGTGGCGATTGATTTTCCGTTGGATTGTTTATCGTGGTACACAAGTTTCTCAAAGTTAAAAGGTATCGTCACTCAAAAACCCAGTCGAGCCACCTTAAGAAATCAGTATCCGAGTGGAAACGACCTTTCAATGCAGTAAAGCCCTGTCAAAATTTGATGCTTTACCGGGACTAAAACTCGCATCTTTGCGATTCCGTGATAAATCCTTAATTGATAACAATGATGATAACGTTACTGTGTTCTATCCCTTGGTTTTCAGGTTCTACAAGATGGTTCAAACGATATCAAAATGTTAGCGGCGGCATCGATAAAACACGTCGCGCGCGTTACATCCGCGCCGTTGGACAACACCCTTCTCAAGGTCATAGTTCCCGCGCTGATCGCATCTTCCAAGGAAAAGAACACCGCAGTGAAAGCTTCAGCTGAGTCCGCGCTCATGTATGTACTGCGGTTACGAGAAGGCGAGGCAACACTTCAGGTAACAGAAGCCAATTATCATAGAGTCCAACCCCGTTATAATGCGGGCATCCTGGGGACCAGCGAATCTGTCCGTATTTTTAAACCCTTTCACCCTCAGAGACATGTAGCGTTGTTCTAACTTTTGAGTTTGTTAAAGAAATCCTATGGTGTGACCATTCATGACACCTCTTCGGCAGTACTTTTGCATTATACTATTTGTTTTTCGATATTTTACAAAAAGAAATTTAGGATTCTTCTTGAATTTTGATTTTTAACACTCGTGGGAGTTAAATAGTTAGCTGATCTAAGACTAAACACTGCGGAAACGAAATTTAACCGCTGGTAGTTTATTCCATATTACAAGGTTCCTGTAACTCGTCGTTTGTATTAGCGTTTGATTGAAATTTATTAACAACTTAAATTTTAGTATAAATAACAAGTTGTTTTGGCTTTGTGTTTTAGTCCTGTTGCCGTATATTTGATGCCAGCACTGCAGAGAGCATACAAGATATTTGTCGGCGATCGTTACGTCGCTTAGCAACACAAGAGGAGGATCCTGATGAGTTAGAGACGTGTTTCTCGTCTGTAGAGCAAGGATGACAGCGGCTGGTGGACGCGTAGCTTTAGCAACGTAATCACTACAGCAGGTGGCATGTCGCTATGCAACATAATCACCACAGCCAAATGGACTCGACTCGACACCAGATCCTAAATGGACTCCACCAGAACCTGCTCGCCGACCCTAGAAGACAGAGACTTGAGACACTTTTTAAATTAAACAACATCAAGATTTAGTTGCAAAATGTAGTGAATTGTTTTGAATTGCAATTAAATGTTTTAAGTGTTATCTGTTTGTTGTTTTTCTCTTTTTTTATGGCGTTTCTATTCAGATTTATTCCTGTGACGCGTTATTGTGTGACGCGAAATTATCAAATTGATCAAATTTAAAGTAGATTTTGCATGACTCAGAAACCAATAGGAATATTAAAAAAGCCCAAAACATTTTTTTGGCCTATTATGTTCTGAATCTTAGACATCTTGTGCGCGCTAATCAAGGCAATTGAGTTTCAAAGTGGTATAGTCTTGCAAAGTTTTATAAACAATTATGCATTTAGCTTTTCTGGACGAAATCGGTTCAGATAGTGGGGAACGGTACCACTGAAAAATTGCAAAAATATGACTTAAGTGCATCTCCCCTCATCTCTCGTAACACACCTCACCTCATCCGTCGTAACGCATCTCACCTCGTCCCTCATAACGCAGCTCACCTCATTCCTCGTAACGTAGCTCACCTCATCCCTCGTAACGCACCTCACCTCATCCGTCGTAACGTATCTCACCTCATCCCTCGTAATGCATCTCACCCCATCTCTCGTAACGCACCTCACCTCATTCATCGTAACGCATCTCACCTTAGCCCTCGTAACGCATCTCGAGCTGCGTTACGAGGGATGAGTTGACAGGCGTTACGAGGGATGAGGTAAGCTACGTTACGAGGGATGAGGTGATCTGCGTTACGAAGAATGAGGTGAGGTGAGTTACAAGGGACGAGGTGAGGTGCGTTACGAGGGAGGTACCTCATCCCTCGTAACGCATCTCACCTCATCTATCGTAACGCATCTCACCTCATCCCTCGTAATGCACCTCACCTCATCCCTCGTAATGCATCTTACCCCATCTCTCGTAACGCACCTCGCCTCATTCATCGTAACGCATCTTACCTCATCCCACGTAACGCATCTCGAGCTGCGTTACGAGGGATGAGGTGACATGCGTTACGAGGGATGAGGTGAGGTGCGTTACGAGGGATGAGGTGAGATGCGTAACCTCATCCCCCGATGACGTGAGCTGTGTTACAAGGGACTGAGGTGAGCTGCGTTACGAGGGATGAGGTGAGATGCGTTACGAGGGATGGGGTACCTCCATCGTAAAGCATCTCACCTCATCCCTCGTAACGCATCTCACCTCATCCCTCGTAACGCATCTGACCTCATCCCTCGTTACGCATGTCACCTCATCCCTCGTAACGCATGTCACCTCATCCCTCGTAACGCAGCTCGAGATGCGTTACGTGGGATGAGGTGAGATGCGTTACGATGAATGAGGTGAGGTGCGTTACGAGAGATGGGGTGAGATGCATGTATGTGAGATCATTTCACATACATGCGCCTGGCTTATACTATATCCAGGGCCCGGTTGTTCGAAAGCCGGTTAAATCCTAACCTCGGGTTAAATCGCTGTAACCTGAGGTTAAGTTTTAACCGCAGGTTAATTCTGTTGTTCAAAGACAGGTTAAGGCTAAACTCGTGTTAAACAGCGGGTTAAATTTAACCCTCCTAGCTAGGTGGGTTAAAAAACTAACCTCGGGTTAAATTTGACAAACATTCTATGATTTACGGCAACGAAACGTTTTCAAAAACAACAATAAATTCATGGAAGATGAATAAGGTCCTCACTATAGCTGGGTGACAACCTTCTTTTTGTATGACAGGTTGTAAAAGAGCGTTATAATGGCGAAATTGGCTCCAACGAACGCTGAACTCATCACTAATCAAAAACGATATGGTGGAAAAATCACGGTGAAAAATGACAAGCGAGCGGTACAGTCGGCAAATTGAAACTCCGACAGTTCTCCCTGGCTTAGTTTCTACCTTTTATGAGATAAATCGGGTTCTTAAAAATCCATGAAGAGCTTTTTTCACTTTTCAAACAATAGAGCAACGGTAGCAATTATTTTGAACTCTTCGGATCAGCAGAAAGTTTGCCTTTACTTGTTTGGGCTCCCTCCGTCTCCCCTAAAATTACAACCAAACTTCAAGAAAAACTTAACCGGCATAAAATCTAAGAAAAGGCCGGCAATTCAAGCTGTTCAGTATTCAGCCGGTATGAAGTTTTCTGTGTTATCGGAAAATATTTAACTTCAGAAGCCATCTTTGCGAAATTACTCCATGAAAAGCGAGAAAATAACAACTCGAAATGGCGCCGGCCGCTCCGAAACTATATTTTTTCGCCCTATGTACCAGCGTGCGAAACTGAAAGTAATTTTATGGTAAACACATTTTCGCAAAAATTTATATTGACTTTATTCCCTATTTTACGGGCTATTTTACGCCACTGCACTGATCCCAGCGTATCAGCACTGCAATATTAAACAACAAAAGAATTGTGTCCTTTTATTCTAATTTTCTATGAAATAACGAAGTAAAAATATACTTCAGTAAAAAAGCATGTTTTATTAATCCGCCTTTCTATGAAATGATACAAGTCTACTACATTTTTACAAATGTTTTCGGATAATATCCGAGAATCCAAGAAAACTGTCGCCACCGTGTAAAGTTTGAGAAATAAACAGCAGACAAGCGGCTTGTTGAAATGATAAACTCAAGATCAAACTAATTCCAGTAATTTTCTACTTACTTTTTCATTTTTGACTCCAATTAAATAACCTTCAAGATGTCAGTCTAGAGTTTTTTTCACGCAGATGGCCTCCACAACGCTAGTTAATATTTCAAGTTGTTTGAAAATAAAGATGCACAAAACGTTCAGTTTCTTCCAGCCGTAAGAATACAAATCCGTGAATGTGAGCCGTTTTTCCTTCTTGCCTGTGATGCTTGACCTTGAAATCCTCGAAAAATTCTTCTCAGAAGAGCTACTATTCGGCTACAAATAGAGTTAACTTTAAATTCTACAATATTTTACTATTTTATACTCAAAACATTTTCAATGGATCGGGCGGAGCGGCTTCAAACTTTTTCAAAACAACTTCCAAAGAGTATTATGGGATGTTAACCATTTAAGAAATTTAACCTCCGGTTAGGCCTAACCGGAGGTTAGTTTAACCCTGCTTTCGAACAACCGGGCCCTGTTGTAGGCTTGTGATGCAGGCTTTTCTGTACGAATGTAGCTACAAGAAATTTAACTGCACAAGTTGATAGTTTTTCCATACTGCACGCAGTAACCACTGCTACTAAAGCTGGCAGAATGGTCAAAGACCGGTAAGGATGTGGTCTTCCATTAACTAACTTAAAACTCTTTTTCTGAACAATATACGGCAAGAAAGATTGATAATGTGTAGGGTTACCACGGTGTTCAAAATAATGGTTATTAGGTAGTGATAGCGTTTTAAAATCACTCATTTTGAGGGTTAACAGTACAAAAAGTGAAGCAATAGGCCATTTCCGAGTTACGTTACGCCTCGTTGTCAAAGCGAGGCTAGGTGCACAACCTTTCAATTTCATTCACATGCAAATGAAAACTCATTTTCATACGAAAGGTTGTACACCTAGCCTTGCTTTGATAGAGAGGCTAAAGGCAACTCGGAAATGGGCTATTTGATTGTCATAAAAGTGTATTAATTTCGCAAAAACACCTTAACATTTCTTTTCTTAATATTTTGATGCCATGTCTATTTGTATAAGTCACTATTCTAACATTATGACACCAGAAACCTTGGAAATCCATCTCTAGAGACACTGATTTATTTCCAGAATACGCGAAAAAAGTCGCCATTTTCAGATACCATGCAATTCTTCAGAACCTCTAATTTCAGTGGACCTGGTTGTCACGCACAGGTCTTGTTTTCAGGATTAGGGAACTTCATTGTTCCGTTGTTTGTTCTATTGTTTTCTCAGCCAATCCTGTGAGGCGTTCCGAGACGTGCATACCGCCTCGTTATTTTGTTATTATGCAAATGAGTATAAGCAAGTTCTCAAAAACTCACCGGTTTGTCTTCCTTTAATATTTTGCTGCCGTTAATATGCGAGTCAGTCGCTATTTTGATATTTATCATAGTAGCAACTTTGAAAATCTTATCTCTAAGCAACTTATCAGACTTATTTTCACAGAAACATCATCAGATCGCCATTTTGGGGGTTTACCTCGGTGTAAGAACCTGTGACTTTTTCCTTTGTTTTTTACCTTTGTAGTATTGCATTCCCAGTTGAATCTATTGTTTTATGCCTTTTGTTTTCTTTGTTTTACGTCACTCGTGAATTTGACAGGTTCTTACACCGAGGATGAGCCCATTTTGGATTTATACAAATTAGTTATACGCAAAATCGTCAAATTATTGACTTTCCCCATCATAGATTTTTCTAGACTTTTGATATGTAGTTTAAAGGCACTTAAAGAGTTATTTGGCGAAAAAAACAAAAATTCTATTGCAATTAGTGATAGGTCTTAGGACATTTTTCCTGGACCAACGGAAACTGCGTAATATGATTCCAGAACCAACCAATCAATAGCCTGCGAGCAAGCTCTCGGGCTCGGGGTTTCGGGTTTGGGGGAGCGGAGGGCAATAATCCTTACCCTCCCCCACCCCCTCCCCCCTCCCCCCAACCCGAGCCCGAGAGCGCTCTCAGGCCAACCAATCACACCGACCAATCCAACGTCGTTCCCGGAGAAGGCTGGGGACGAGGTTGGCGCCATCTTTGAAAATCGAAAAGTGTTCCATTCGTTCGGCGTTCGGCGGCCATGCATGTTTTGTGGTTGAATGTAGAAGTTGCAATTCAAATTTAAATTTGACTTCATTATGGCTGAAGCGGACTTCGATAAACAGCTTGAAGGCACCACAAGGTTGATTACAAGCCTAAATATTAATCAGGAGCCAATTTCTAAACCAGGTCAGTTGGTAATCAATTTTTATCCGACAGCAGTTTCTTGCGACAAAACAATCATTTTAATCTTCTTTACTGCAATTTACAATTACAGTTGAGTCACGTACTGATGGATTGAATGGAGACAAAGCAAAGTACAACAAGTTAATTGCAAAAGCAAAAGAGCTTGGTAGGCAAGGACAACTTGAAAGAGCACTTGGTTTGTTTGAAAAAGCTTATAACATACACCAGAGTGAGAAGCTTGGAAGAAAGATAGAAAAACTCAAGGTAATGTTTGATGCTATAATATAAAGTATATGTACCATCAGCTTAAGCTTATGTTGTACAAATTAGAGAAAACCCTGAATTTTTAATCAAGTTCTTTGTTTTAGTCTTTTTAAAGATACTTAATATAATGTTCCAGAAAGTATCGATATTTGAACGGTTTCAAAAGCCTCGTCACAACGTTAATTTTTGCTTACAACAACTGCTCATCATCTGTCCAAGTGTTGGAACTGTTTTAACAGGCGTTAAGTTGTTTGTACTTGTTAAATTGATACCAGGAGAGAAGAAGGAAGGAAGCAGAAGATAGTATTTGTTAGATATTATGTCGAACACAGGATAATTATTTCACTTCAAATGCTGCCTTTTCTTTGATCCCATTACAGGGTGAGATGAAAATGAAAAAATCAGCTTGCCCAAAGGGTAAACTGTTACTTCAGCTTCATAGCCCGGAGCTCTGAGGAACTAGCAATAGACAAATTCAGCTAACGCATTGTTGTACCCAATTCAAACCTTCTGGGAATAAGATTCTTTGTTCACAATATTTCCATATAATTTCCATGTCAATACTTCATTGATATGGAAATATGACGAACAAAGAGTTCTAATCCCAAAAGGTTTGAATTGGGTACAACAATGCGTTAGCCGAATTTGTCTGTTATGACTGTGACTGAAAATTGAGTAGACCTGGTGCATGGTACTGGTGATCACGGCCATAACACTGTGCACTTGACAAAATCGTTGTTTTAATTCATGCTCAATATTCGTTTATAAGCACGCATGGAAATCAGAACAGCATGTTTTAGGCATGATTTAGGCACGATTTGTGCTCACTTTAGACACGATTTACATGTATGCATGGATCAACGAAAACCCCCAAAAAAGCTGACGTTTTTTGCTATATGTATCATGCCACTTTGTAGCTGAGTAAATCCTGCTATTTGGGCGCACAATGAGACCAAGAACTGGTGCAAAATCGAAAAAATATTGATCACAGTTCATAAATCAATATTGCTTTTGTGTTTTGCAATGCTCACAGAGCAACTGTGCTCTGTCAGGGAAGCTTTATTTCGCAGCTTACACTGCATTCCCTGACATTCTTTGGTCCAAACTCAGTCACCTTATGATTACTCTTAAAATCAATTTGAATAACAAAAGCTACTCACCTTTGACTTTGTTTCTTCAAGAAACACGAGAAATTAAGGTTCAGGTAAAAATGGCAAAGTGAAAAAGTGATGACTCTTGATATGATATAAATAGATGTGATGAACTTAATTAGTGACATCTAGCTTCTTTCTTACCAATCATTTTCTGTTATGTCATAATTCAAAAGTTTTATATATGAGGGCCTCTTCTGGTAAAAATTACCCTTATTACTTTTTCATATCCCAAAAAATAATAAGACTGTTTTCGTAATTATTTTTTCAGTGTTTCATATATAATTAGATGTACTCTACAAATTATTTTTACGTGTGCTGCAATGCAAGAATTAATTTCTGCTGTGAACGAAATAATTTTTCCCGTGCGTGTATTTCTTAGCGAATCCCAAAAGCCATTGTGTGCTCTTATACCAGATATATTTAATATGGCGGCCAAACAGGTAGGCATCTCCCAATTGCGCTCGTAATACTGCCGGATATTTACATGTATGCTCATGGCAGTACTCGCTATTTATCAAGAAAATGCTCAATTTATGCTTACGTATTTTTCAAAAGCATGCTGTTTTTTTTAATGCTCAATTTCCCACCTGGAAATATACAACTGACGACTCCAGTACGTCCCAGCAGACAACTGAGCTGACTTCCTTAAAACCAAAATAGAAGCTTTTCAGTTGTCCAAATGAGTAAATAATCTAAGTTTGTACAGAGAAAAGTTATCCATATAAAACCCATATAAGCAAGCTTAAGTATGTTTTTTGCATAAAGAGCATTAAATTTAGTTTAAAACCGACTGAATTGTTTGAATTATGCTGGCACTATTTTGTGAAAAAGTGCTAACAAATTGCTTGTTTAGTCAGTGTGCCAAAAAAAGTGGTAACACAATTGGGAAGCGCCAGCCCTACAAACTAGTCCCAGTAGCTGTTTTTTGGCTCTTTTTAACCGCTGACAATGTGCAATGGGACCGTATATCTGTTGTTGAATGACTTGGCGAGACCCAACCAGACAGGGCTACAGACAAATCTAATTCAATAGCGAATTTAATCTAATTCAATTACAATAGCGCGAGCGTGCATCTTGTTGTGCATGCTGATGATGCCGGCAAACTTGACCTGTTGCTTCTCTAAACTTAATCAGCCTTTTGTTTTACTCGGAGGAGCAGTCTAGCATCGGATAACTCTCTTGGATAACTACTGCGACTGGTTGGTATAATGGTACACAATGGCTTATGGGATTTTCTAAGAAATTCATGCACAGGAAAAATTAATTTGTTCACCGAAGAAATTAATTCTTGCACTGCAGAACACGTAAAAATAATTCTTAGAGTACATTTAATCGTCTATGAAACATTGACAAATAATTGCAGAAACAGTATTATTATTCCTGGGATAGGAAAAAGTAATTAGGATAATTTTGACCAGAACAAGCCCTCATATTTATAAGTAACAGTCCTTTTATATCTGTATTCATTTTTGTTTTTTAGCCCCCGTAGAAGGTTTGTTTTGCAAACCATAATATCGGGCAAATTTATTCAATTGTTTGCTTTTTTATTTCACCTATGTCTCAATCTCTTCTCCTTGCTGTAAGAATCAGTTTGCCGTTTTAACCTATACTATTTCAAGATTTTTACTGATCCAGGTCTACAATAAATCTGGCACTCTTCATTGGTTTGTCGCTGTGGTTTTACCGTTATTATAGTTTTTGATTAAGTTTAATACGAACAGCCACTAACTTAATAATAATGATAATAATAATAATAATTTAAATTTGCATAGCGCCTATCCAATCCTGCTCAAGGAGCTTAGACATTGCAGACTCTAAACAATATGCCACCTATGACCCTTCCCCACAGGGCAGCTAAATTTTCTAAATGGGGGGGGGGGGGGAGGGAGGGGTTTTTGTTGACTCATGCCTTCGGCATGATTTGCGCACGCTTGGGGGGGGGAGGGGTTTTTGTTGACTTATGCCTTCGGCACGATTTACGCACACTTTACACAGGATTTACCCACACATTATGCACAGTTTGTGCACACATTAGGTACGATTTACGGATTTACGCAAGGCTCAAATAACTTACCTGTGTTCGATTTTAGTCTAAATTAGTCAATAAGACTACTATTAAAATAGACGAGCCATTTTTTCCTATTGAATACTTAAAAGAAAAAGGCAAAAAAAAAATATTCAAAAGCACTGTTTTGGTACACTCGAGCACAGTTTAGGCACGTTCAAACCACAGATTTACACACAATTTACACACAATCTATGCACAATTTAGGCATGATTTACACACAATTTATGCACGATTTAGGCATGATTTAGGCACAATTTACGCATGATTTAGGCACGATTAATGCACAACTGTTCATGCCATGGCATGCTTAGGATGCCAGTAATTCACGCCAATGCCTAGTAAAACTGTTAAAAGACAAAAGACACTCCACAGGAAATAATTATCTTCAACAACTTAAAATTGTGGCCAAATGTTAACACCATCTGATTTGGAATAGTTTTACTAGAGCAATTTTTAGCCAAATTTGTGGCTGTGATCACCAGTACCATGTGCATGGCCAGTATTGGTGACTTTTTAACGTATTTTTATTGCTTTCCAAGTATATTTAAATAACGAATAACAAAGAATCATGAATGATTATCATTCAATTTCTATTGTGCACCTTTCATATTTCTTACATTTTTAAAATGTTTCTAACATTCACTTTCGTTCAGGAACTGTCTGTTACACACACTTCTTTCTTAACTTGATGAGAAAAAGGCAACAAATGTTGCTTGACCCTCTGGCAAACTGCAAAAAAATACACTAGCCAGACAGGTTGCTTCACAAGCCCCGGGCTATCGGACAGTGCTTTTGTCATGCCCTGCCATTAACTGAATGCTTGGAACAGACTTATTATGAATATAACATAATTTTTCTAGAGTTTTTTTTACAACTCCTATTGTTGTTTTTTTTTTATTTCAGGAAGCTATAGAAAAGTACAAAGAAGAGGAGGAGGAGGAGAGACAAGATGAAGAAGAAGAAGATGACAGTGGAATGCGTGAAGTTGGAGATGGCTTTTATCTATCAGTAGAGATTTATTGCAAATTATACCCTTACCAACTTGAAGGCATACAATGGTTTTGGAAACTGCATAAACAGGGAAAGGGAGGGATTCTTGGTGATGACATGGGGTGAGTGCATAAACAGGGAAAGGGGGGGATTCTTGGTGATGACATGGGGTGAGTGCATAAACAGGGAAAGGGAGGGATTCTTGGTGACAACATGGGGTGAGTCCATAAACAGGGAAAGGGGGATTCTTGGTGATGACATGGGGTGAGTGCATAAACAGGGAAAGGGAGGAATTCTTGGTGACGACATGGGGTGAGTTCATAAACAGGGAAAGAGGGGGATTCTTGGTGACGACATGGGGTGAGTGCATAAACAGGGAAAGGGAGGGATTCTTGGTGATGACATGGGGTGAGTTCATAAACAGGAAAAGGGGGGATTCTTGGTGACGACATGGGGTGAGTGCATAAACAGGGAAAGGGGGGATTCTTGGTGACGACATGGGGTGAGTGCATAAACAGGGAAAGGGAGGGATTCTTGGTGATGACATGGGGTGAGTGCATAAACAGGGAAAGGGGGGATTCTTGGTGACAACATAGGGTGAGTTCATAAACAGGGAAATGGAGGTATTCTTGGTGACGACATGGGGTGAGTCCATAAACAGGGAAAGGGAGGGATTCTTGGTGATGACATGGGGTGAGTGCATAAACAGGGAAAGGGGGGGATTCTTGGTGATGACATGGGGTGAGTGCATAAACAGGGAAAGGGAGGGATTCTTGGTGACGACATGGGGTGAGTGCATAAACAGGGAAGGGGGGGTTCTTGGTGACGACATGGGGTGAGTTCATAAACAGGGAAAGGAAGGGATTCTTGGTGACGACATGGGGTGAGTGCATAAACAGGGAAAGGGAGGGATTCTTGGTGACGACATGGGGTGAGTGCATAAACAGGGAAAGGGAGGGATTCTTGGTGATGACATGGGGTGAGTGCATAAACAGGGAAAGGGGGGGATTCTTGGTGATGACATGGGGTGAGTGCATAAACAGGGAAGGGGGGGTTCTTGGTGACGACATGGGGTGAGTGCATAAACAGGGAAAGGAAGGGATTCTTGGTGACGACATGGGGTGAGTGCATAAACAGGGAAAGGAAGGGATTCTTGGTGACGACATGGGGTGAGTGCATAAACAGGGAAAGGAAGGGATTCTTGGTGACGACATGGGGTGAGTGCATAAACAGGGAAAGGGAGGGATTCTTGGTGATGACATGGGGTGAGTGCATAAACAGGGAAAGGAAGGGATTCTTGGTGACGACATGGGGTGAGTGCATAAACAGGGAAAGGGAGGGATTCTTGGTGATGACATGGGGTGAGTGCATAAACAGGGAAAGGGAGGGATTCTTGGTGATGACATGGGGTGAGTTCATAAACAGGGAAAGGAAGAGATTCTTGGTGACGAAATGGGGTGAGTGCATAAACAGGGAAAGGGAGGGATTCTTGGTGACGACATGGGGTGAGTGCATAAACAGGGAAAGGAAGGGATTCTTGGTGACGACATGGGGTGAGTTCATAAACAGCGAAAGGGGGGAGGGAATCTTGGTGACGACCTGCATCTAACAACCACCCAGCACCATCACACTAAATTACCAAAACTATCAGTGAAAAATACTTACAATATACCTAATGACAAGAAGGGAGGGAAGGGGGAAGGGAGCAACCAACAGCAATAGACTGTAGTGAAAGGGCAAAGCAAGTGACCTGCAACAATCAGCGAACGCAAAGCAATGATGTCTGACACAAGAAGCCCTTACAACAGTATCTGGGGCGCCCCTGGGGATTGTGTGCATGAAGTGAGAAACTGCTGGCCGAGAGCAATAACTCTTTTATTGTTTGTAATGTTTAGGCTTTGTTTTTCCCTCATATTTGTCTCTTCCCCCCTCATCTGTCTTTATTGCTTTTCGCTGAGGAAGATTGCAAGGAGGATTTTTCTTGAATTCTTTGAGGCCATGCACATGTACTAGATTTGGCATCCCCATGCTTTGCAAAATAGAGTTCTCTTTGTGTGTTAGATATCTGCACCACTCTAATGTTTTGGGCTACTGTTTGAAATTAAACTTCTTGAAAATGTCCAAACAACTGTTGTGAGCCTATTTTTTTTTGTTTGCAGATTAGGGAAAACTATTCAAGTAGTATCATTCCTGGCAGGCATGTTTGATGCCGGATTAATCAAATCGGCTCTGATTGTGATGCCAGTGTCATTGCTGTCAAATTGGGAAAAAGAGTTTGATAAATGGTAAGACATCAAAGGAGTAGGGATGGTGCTGAGAGCACTCACCTCCTACCAATGTGGCCTGGGATGGATTCCTGGACTCTGTCAGTCATACTGTATGTGGGTTGAGTTTGTTGTGAGTTCTTGTCCTTATTGCTCCAAGGAGTTTTTTCTACAGGTCCTCCCTCTGCAAAAACTACCATTTCTAAATTACAATTATTTGACCTACTTGTAGTATTTTAGGGCCACAGCTTTGTCAGTTGCATGGCTGTTATTAAAGTGTAACCCTAGCGAAACAAAGTTAGCTTCTGTTGATTGTCTTTTCTAAATAGCAACTATGGACACATATCACCTCTCTCCTCTCTCTCTTTCTCTCCTGCTAATCAGATTGGTGGTGCTAATTTATCGTACATGCAGGAACCTCCTACTTAAAAGTGGAACCCGCATTTCTATTGTAAACCTTAGTTAACAACCTTACAGAGACCCTGGATAGTGCAGCAAAGGTTTTTAATGCAAGGGTTATTTCATGTTACATGCGCTTTTTTTTAGGGCTCCAGGAATTCGAGTCAAACTCTTTCATGGATCAAACAAGAATGAGAGGAATAGAAACCTTGAAAAAGTCCAGCGAAGAAAAGGTGTATGCTTGACTACATATGGTAAGCTGTTTGTTTGTTTTGATCCTTCATCTTTCATGTAGGCCCTTGGGAGCTCGCAGCCATAGTTGCCCCTGCTTACATTCACTATAAACTTCATTACATTTGAAGCTCCTGTAAGCAGACACACTCAGGAAGCTAAAAAAGTTCCCATAACTTGCAGTATAGAGGAAAAAATTAATGGTCGCTAACAGAAGCCTGTACTGCACACTCTAAACTAAGGTTTCCACAATGTGCATGTATGAAATTATTTAAAATCATTTCTGAATTATTTTTATTATTAATTTTGGTGCTCTGCGTTGCAGTGTTGTGGTCGGATATCAAAGAACAGAACAAGATTGGACTGATTGATTATAATCAAATTGTTCCATAAATGGGAGCTTAAAAACAATTTAATACAGAGTTTGAATGAGAGTTTGTTAAGGTGGCTCTAAGTAGAGCTGTCCGCTTATGAGTGTCCACTCAGAAACCTTCAACTGCGCTTGTTTTCTTTTTATCACCCATAGGGCTAATTCAAACAAGCCATGAAGCACTTGGCACAACATCTTCTGGAAGCACTTTTATGTGGGTGAGTCAGCAAGAACTGTCTACAGACTGCATAAATTTTGAACAGTGGTTTAAAAAATTATCTTCCCTACCTTAATTGTGTGTTTGTCACTATGTAGCTGTGTTGATTCTTGTTTATGTGCACTAGATTGAATGATACATGTACTGGACTTCTTTTATTGTTTTAAGGACTACATCATATTGGACGAAGGCCACAAGATTAAAAACCCAACGAAGACTAGCAAAAATGTCCGAGAAATTCCTGCAAAGAGTCATTTTATTTTGACAGGAACTCCAGTTCAAAATAATCTCAGGGTAAGTCTGTAGGGTTGGGAGGGAGGAAAGGGAAGGGATGGGATGGGGAGGGGAAGGGGAAGGGAGGGGGGGAAGGGAGGAGGAAGGGGAAGGGAGGAGGAAGGGGAAGGGAGGGGGAGGGGGAAGGGGAGGAGAAGGAGAAGGGAGGGGGAGGGGGAGGGGGAGGGGGTAGGAGAAAAGGAGACAGGAAGGCTTTGCACAGTGAATTTTTCTAGTCCAGGGTTGCCACAGCGCAGAAAATGTTTAGGGAAAAAAAAGGTCAGGAAAAAGTCAGCCAGGGAATGTTCACCTGAGACAGGGAAAGTTTATAGTTTTTGATGAGAACGTCAGGAAAAATGACACTTTTTAAAAATATATTACGTAAATGGGCAAAAACAACAGCAAAGGAATGAGGTCCAGGAAAAGGAACAGAAAAGCAGGAAGTTTATTTAACCCCCATCTCCCCCACACCCCCATCCTCACTGAGTCGCTGACAGCAGAATTTCCAAGTGTTAATACGATGGAAAATTGAAATGAAAAGATGGAAAACAAAGGGAAAGATTGGATAAAAGTACACTAAAAGCCATAAAGGGTATTATCATTTGCTCTGTATCGATCATCTTTTTTGACAGGAAATGTGGGCATTGTTTGACTTTGCATGTGAAGGCAAGCTGCTTGGTACTTCACGAACTTTCAAACAACAGTATGAAAACCCGATTGTGAGGGTGAGTTTCTGTTCCACTGATAGTTTAATGTAACATTTTGCTTGTAGGATTAAAAGGGCAATATCACAGGGACTGGTTTTGTTGTGTTTCCATCAAAACTGTACTAAATGTTAACTAATTACCTTTGCTTATCCATGTGATGAAATTGATCTTAGAACATGGAGAGGAAAATAAAAAGTGATTACTCAAAGAGAATACAAACCATAATCAGTTTTCATTTCACTATATCATCTCGCCTATGCGAGTGTCTACACTTGGATATGGTTCTTACCACGGTGAGGTGACGACGCAATACTTTTTACATAAACCAGTTTGTTAGTGCAAGGAAAGATCGCTCTTTATTCACAGCATAACAGTTTTGGAAGATGCACTGTGTTCTAGGCCGAAGACCATGGGGATGTATTCCAAGTTAGAGGGTGGTTTTAAGTTGAGTGTCAAAAGTAATTTTCACAAGTACTTTGGTTTTGCATTGATACTGTTTGTGATTGGCTAAAAATTGCGCACCACTTTCCTGACCAATCAGAAGTAAAACCAAAAGGAGTCATGACTTGCCTGTACATGTTTTCCCGCGTTTGGTGCCAGGGCCACATGTATTTGCTTCGAGCTCTGATTGGTTCATTGGATTGTTTACAATGTTGTAATTTGTCAGAGTAATTACTTTGTTTTTGGTTTTACGACACTCAAATGAACACCACTCTAATCCCATCATCTGAAAACAAATTACGTTGTGTTTAGTCTTTTCTTTTTAAATTAGTTCCACACAATTGGAGAACCTAGAATATTAGCTACGTACACCTACTAAAAATTTCCACAACTCACTTTTCCACGGGATAATTTTTTTAGACTGTCTAACTGCAAAAATATTTGTCTGAAAAAAGGTTTAATAATCGTGGCATTCTTTACGAAAATTGAGAGTTATTGTGCCTACTGCACTTGCACACGTAGACATTATATACTAAACCAAAAACTGTAACAATGAATTTTTTTGAAAGCTGTAACAGTAATGCAACCAGAAAGAGATCAAATTCGTTATAAGGTCAATGGCACGAGACGAATCGCACAAAGACACACTTTCTAAAGACCAAATTCTGCAAATGCCGACGGCTTTGAACATTAAAACCTCTGAACCTTTAAGTATTGTTCCACATAAGAACGATAGCAAACTTCATTGTTCTGCGGCATTAGCTCTTTCCCACATAGAATATCTTTGATTTCAAGAATAGAGGAGGAGCTGATGGTTAATAATTGTATTTCATTATAAAAATAAATAAAATCCATTTGCATCAAATAAATTTTAGGAAATGTTCGTGCTTAACCAATCAGAATAGCAGAAGACAATAGCTAATAATTTTGCTTCTTTGATGAAGTTCCCCAAATACAATTTCTTTTAAAAATTGTATGTTGTGCGATTGGGTCTCAAATTACTTGAAACCTTAAAAAAATTAGACAAAATGCACCTTGAACCTTAACTTTTTAGCGGTTTTTGAGTCTAGGCCAATGAGATCACTAGTTGTAACAATGAAAAATCTTGACATTCCATCGTGTTTGACATTCCATTGCCGTTCAGCACTATCCTTCTTATGCGGATCATTACTTAAAAATGTTCAGTTCTTTAAACACGTGAAATTAATGAAAAATTACCCGTAGAAGATCAGACAAGACAATAATAAAGGCCGCGTGTGACAGCTGTTGGGCTAAGAATTAGTTTAGAATATCATTGCTACCCAGCGGCTGACCTAGCACGGTTGGCCTTCAACGGGTAGACCCCACAATTTCAAAAGAAGAAAGGTTAAATTAACTGTGCACCCAAAGCTTTAGCGATAAGTTGTAGACACAATATGCTCTCCAAAGGGAGCCTATTTTTATGTTCTCTTGTTGGTGTTTGATGCTAGGCAAGGGAAAGGGACGCGAGCTCTTACGAGAAGCGTATTGGAATGGAGATGTCAGAAAGCCTTCGTAAACTGATCGAGCCTCATTTTTTGAGGAGAACTAAAGCTATGGTGTTGGAGAACAAGAAACAAGCAACTGAAGATGTTGATGGGCCTGCTGAGGCAGAGAAAGAGAATCAGCCCAAAAACTCAGTTAGGTACGTGAATTCTTGTGGTCTGTGTACAGATGTTTAATTTCCTTCAGGAAATTTAAAGGGACGTCTTATTACCTAATTAAGCTGAAATACCGAAGGGTAAAGTTAATACATTTTATCATTTCTTTACTTGGTAGTTATTTAAAATTAAGCAGCACCAAAGTAAAGTACTGTTCAGTAGCTTTCATTTGGATGGTCACACTTTAGGATTTCATTCACAGACTCAAAAGTTAGAACCACCTTGTACAGCATAACAAACAGTACCACAGGAAAGTACTGCTCAGTAGCTTTCATTTAAATGGTCATACTTTAGGATTTTAGCCACTGACTCAAAAGTTAGAACCACCTTATACAGCATAAAAAACAGCATCACAGGATACTGGGAGTACTGCTCGATAGCTTTTACATGTATTTACATGGACTATATTGTGGGATTTCATCCTCAGACTAAGCCTGTGTACAGCCGTCCCCTCCCCTCATAAAATCAGCGAAGGGGAGGGGGCGGCTGTACACAGGCTACGTCAGAGGCATAAGTTGGAACCACCTTGTACAGCACAAAAGAAATCACAAGAACGTACTGCTCAATAGTTTTCATTTCAATGGTGACACTTAAGGAATCTATCCACAAACTCAAAACTTTGAATGAGCTTCACATCATTTCTTGTTTGTCTTTGGAAAAGAAAGAGATTCAACTCAAGATTTTCAGCTTTTGTGTTGTTGTCACTGAAAAGAAAGAATAGTTTGAATACAGTGGAACCTCCATTTAGGAGACACTATTGGGACCAGAAGAAGTGTGCCCTTGATAGAGGTGATAATTACAAAGATGTCAACTCTCTCGTAAGCGGACACCCTCGGGAATTGAAAAGTGTCCGTTAGTAGAGCTGTCCGCTTACGAGGATTATTCCCACAAGCGGACAACAAAGAAAAATAGGGTGGATGTCCGCTTATGGGAGAGTTATGCGGAGTTATGCGGTTGCTGTAGTAAGGCCTAAGTTAGAAGATTGCCGTCTTGAAACCACAGCCAAGGAAAACGCTAACACAGTTACTGGATTAGATGAGATACTTGGTCACATTCCTTTGAGGATGGCTGTATTTGTCACCACGTTTTTAAAGCGCGGAACAAACAAAAGGAAAGCCATCATAATGGGTAAAGATGTCAACAGAGGAGCTGGTACGGCCTGGAAATTCCTTGTAAATACTTTTTTTTAATGGTGATGTTCAAACATTTACCGTGGCTCATGTTCAAGTTTGATTATCTGAGATACAGTGTTCAGTATAGTCAGTGATTGAAAACAGAAACAAGAAGGAAAGTAGACCATGACGAACGTGGCCACAACGTGACACTACAAATGTTACGTCAGACCCTTGTTAATGTCAAACGAACGGACAGCTTGCTTTCCCGCCGACAAATGAAGATTTGACAAAAGCGATCCCCAATGTTCTGTTTCTCTGTCAAAGGTCATATTTTTGTTTATTTATTGCAAATTAAAGACAAATTTCATTGCCAAGAGTCAATTATTATACATGGGGTGTCCGCTTACGAGAGAGCTAAAACAAAAGAAAAATCCAATTTCATTTTCAAAAGTGTCCGCGTCCGCTTACGAGAGAGTGTCCGCTTACGGGAATGTGTAAATACAGAGTTTGACTGAGAGGTAAAACGGGGATTTGAAAACGCGTCCGTAAGTAGAGCTGTCCGCTTACGAGAGTGTCCGTTAGCGGAGAGTTGAATGTATGAGCATTTTGCCGGTCAAAACCAGGAGAATTGTCCCGTTAATGGGGGTGTACCAAAGTAGAGGGTCCACTTGTAACTCTTATTTCTGCTCTAAATGTTCTTGTTTGTACATTAGTATAAACAGCAAATATAAACCATTTCTCTAATTCATTTTCCTTTCAGAATGCCAGAATCACTAACTCGAAAGAACGACCTCATTATCTGGCTGTACATGTCTGACACTCAACAGAAAATCTACAGTGACTTTTTGGGTCTCGAACGAATAAAAGAGGTACCCCGGTATATTTTTAAGCTATGTTAGTAGTTTATTTGAAGCACATTGTGTGAAAACCGACATTATTCACACAAACCACCAAGATAAAAGAAGACCTTGTCTATGCGAGATAAAGCCTTTCCACACAATAAAGCAATCCCCGGGAAGCAGCCTTTTTGCGTTGAATGGATAACGTCATAAATATAATCGTTTATAACATAGCTAGCAGAGCCGCGCAATCAAATTCAGTATACGTAAGTGTGCTCAAAATCCCGATAGTGCACGCTGATAGCGTGAGCAAATCGCTTCGCCAGAATTCGCGTCGGATTTGATGCACAATTCCACCGGCTATGTTATAAAACAATTGGTTCATGATTTTAGCTGTGCACTATCGAGTTATGGAGCACGTGGGAAGTTTGGAGAGCACTCAAGAAGCTAGAGTTGCCCTCGGCTATCGCCTCGGGCAACTCTAACGCTTCTTTCGTGCTCTCGAAACTTCCCACGTGCTCCATAACTCGATAGTGCACGCTAAAGCATGAACCAATTGTTAATTTGCAAGTAATGACGGCAAGCCGAAGCTGAACTTTACATTTGAAATAACTGGTCTTCCCAATGGAATTTGTACAGTTTGGCATGGTGAAAAGCTTTAAAAGATTCTTCACCACATTTGCAGAGGTTATAATGAGTATGACCCGAAGATCGCGAATGCAAGTTGAATATTCATCGAGTCAATTTAGTCTTGAGTATCCAATGGGAAAAGAATGCTTATACTTTGCTGGAGTCATAATTGTTGTAGAAAATGGAACAATATTACAAATTAAGGAAATTCACAGGCTTATAAAAAGGCCGGAATCCAAAGTGTGTGGATATTGCATATAACATGCCAGCATGTCATTTAAACCTTGTACAGCGAGCTATTAAATGTGTAAAGCAATATTGCGGTAAACACGGTTCGATATTTTTTGAAAATTGAAAGACTTCAAACACAAAAAAAGAAGGAAAGAAAGAAAAAAAAAATTTTCTATGTCTTGACTAGGATTTGATCCCGAGTCACTCGGGTGGAATAGCAGCAGCTTATCCATTTTGCCATCACGGATTAAGTGACTTTTGAGGTTAAATTTTAATCTTTTTATAGAGATACAAGTTAAGAAAAGTTTACAGCCCAGTGATTGCAGAATTGAAAATGTGCATATCTGTCCCCGTCAACTATTACTCGTTTAACGCTTTGCGTATTCACAAGTTAAAAATGACTGATCATATTCACAAGGTGGTTTAAAGGTGAGGTTTCGCTGTACTTACATAAAAATCGTTCTCTCACTCTGCTTTCTCATTTTCTCCTTGCAGTTGTTAATGAGCACTCGTTCGCCCTTAGCTGAATTAAATGTTTTAAAGAAAATTTGTGATCATCCACGACTGCTTTCTACTCTTGCATGTGAGCAGCTTGGGCTTGATGAGGAAGCAAGGTTTGTTACACTATATAGCAATTATATAAAATCAAATACAGTGGGACTGCCATTAATAGAACACCATTGGGACCCCTTAATATAGGTGCATGTGTCCCCTTAATGGACGCTGGAAAATTACAAAGATTGTATACTAAAATTTGCATCTCGCAGGACCTTGTGAAGTTTGGTGGAGGGTGCACCGCGAAATTTTAGTGACAGGGAGGGAGATATGGTATTTCTGGTTTAACTGGAGAGGTTGGGCTGCATGGCCACAATGGCCTCGAAAGTTAAAGTTGATACTCAGTCTAATGTCTTCCTTAAATAAAATAAATGGGAACTGGTACTGGTCAATATTGGGTTTTGAGCTGTGGCTCACTGGCTGCTATGGGACTGCATACCAAAAGACCCTCAGGCCCTTCCTTCCTCCCCACCGCACCTCTGTTCATTAATTTTTGTCAGAAAGAAAATTGGTCTGAAAGTGGATGACTGATGTATAGTACTGTTGCGGATCTGGGTCCAGGACGATATGCAGTGAGAGTTGGTTTATCATGAATACAGCTAACTCCTGGTGTCTCAAATTCCAATTTTGAAGCTTGTGAGTGCTATCTCCCAAATTAACCTGTTCCCTTTAGATACTACTGTAGTTCTTGTTCCATATACTGGATATCAAATAACTGCTCACCCAATTAACTATTTCCCTTGAATGGCTGAGATGGCAGGAGTTTACTGCTGCTGAAGAGTGATGCTGTACAAAAAAATAACAACACAATGATGGTACAGTCGCAGTAAAAATAATCATTTAATCTTACCCACAGTAACATAGAACAGCACAAATTGACCATCATACCTTATAAGTTACCTCAAGGAAAGTCCGCGCTCTAATTGGTTGATAGGCGCCATCAATTTACCAGTGGTTAGCATGCTCGCGTCACGCAGCAATTCTGATATGTTGTCTTCATGATATGCTATAAAAGAAACGGTAAACGTCGCAGCTGTGCGTGCATCGAGTTATTGATGCACTTGGGAGGTTTGCTAAACACCAAGAAGCTAGAGTGGCTCCAGGTGAAACTCCTACGCTTCTTTCGTGCTTAGCCACCTGCTGCGTGTATACATAACCCGATGTGCGCACGCCGCACATAGTTTACCATTGCTTAAAAAAATATTAATGATAGTAATTACATGTAGCATTGTCATAGATTGGTTTTCAATCGAGTGTCATAAAACCAAAACCAAAGTAATTACTTTGGCCAGTCACAACACACAATCAATCTAATGAACCAATTAGAACTCGGAGCAATTACAGGTAGCCAGTGCCAAGCGCGGGAAAACGTGTGCAGGCAAGTCGTGATTGGTTTAGCCTTTTTCTGGCCGGGACAAGAATAAATGACCCCGTACTGGATGTGTTCCAAAGTAGAGGTTCGACTGTAGTGGAAAATCTAAATGCTTTCATTGTGTAACGACGCCTTCACATATCAAATTTTTAAAAGTTTGGAAACTTGTGTTAGCAAAATACAGGTTGGCTTGTGTCAACGTTGCAAAAACTGTTTTTGTGACAATCGCACACACAACGGGTAGTCGTGAACACAAGTTTGCAAACTTTGATTTGCAAACTTTGCCTTGCAAACTTCGCCTAAATGCTTCGAGAATTCCAAAAAACAAAGTCTTTTCTGAATTTGAAGTTCACCTATGTTCATTTAAAGGAAGCTATCTGCTACTGCTTCACAAGAGTTCTAAAAATGTTCTGTTCCTGTTTGTGTTTTCAGGCTTGTTGAGCTGGACATTGCTGCCGACAGCGATGAACGTTCATTCGCCACCCAGCCAAAAGGCATGGGCCCTTCTGACAGGGTGCTCACACAGGAGTCAGGCAAAATGGTCTTCCTGGTGTCCCTGTTGAATAATCTCAAGTCTGAAGGCCACAGGTGTCTTGTGTTCAGTCAGTCCCGAAAGATGTTGGACATCATTCAACGGGTTATTACTCATGGGGTATGTATTTTGTTATGTTAATGAAATTTTAATGGAATAATACCAGCGAAAAGTACTGTTTAATGGTTTTCATTTGAATAGTCACACTTTAAGGATTTGATCCATCAACTCAAAAGTTAAAATCACCTTGTACAATGTAATAAACAGCACCACAGAAAAAGTACTACTCAGTAGCTTCCATTAATTTATGACGTAGTACCACTTTGCACTCGTCATGATAAACAGCACCACAGGAAAGTGCTGTTCAATAGCTTTTATTGTGTAGGATTTTATCCTTAGACTTTAAAAATTGGAACCACATCATAAAGCATAACAAACAACACCACAGGAGAGTACTGCTCAATAGCTTTCATTTGCTTTAGGACTTAATCCATAGACATAAATGTTAGAACCACTTTGTACAACTTGGAAAGCAGTACCACATGAAAGTACTGTTCAGTAGCTTTCAGGGTCATGGTTAGTCACAAGAAAGAAAAAACAGTTAATATTACAATACAACTATCTTAGAAGCATCAGCTTTTTTCTCGTTAGGGACACAAAGTTCTTCGTATTGACGGGACCATAACAAAGACAGCTGAGCGCCAGCACCTTATCAACACATTCCAAACGGATCCATCTTACTCCTGTTTCCTTCTTACCACGCAGGTTTGTAGACAACTGTTTAGATAATTCTTCACTCAAACAGAGCTGTTTTCACTTGAGTGTCATTAAAAGTTGACAACTCTGACCAATCAAATAGAGGCAGAAAATCCAGTAAACAATTGAGATACCCAATAACACAAAAGTCAGCGATGGTTTTGGTTTTACTCATTGATGAAAGTGGCAAGAAATTTTGTTTTTCCATTTAAGTATCTAGCAGTCAAACGACATGGCGAAGCAATACCAAAGCAAACGCAAATAACTACGACATTAAACTGAAAACCGCCATAGTAGGAATGACATCACTAAAGTAACTTGTTTTATTCTTGTAGGTCGGAGGAGTGGGCATTACACTTACAGCGGCTGATCGAGTAGTTATCTGTAAGTGTAAATTCCTTGCACTTTAAGTCTTCCTGCTTTAGAAGACACGGGCAAAGCGTACATTTGAAAATACAGTTAAGGAATGTCTCTCAACAAACCGTTACAGTCAACTGAACAGTAAGCCTGGGCCAAACGAAACAACAGTTAACTTGATTTCATACTCTAGTCTCGTTTGGCTTCAAACTCTCATAAGCTCTCGGAGAAATTTAATCTGCTCAAATTTGTATTAAGCCCGAGCCAATCGAGAGTGATAGTTGACGAGAGTTCAATGAGAGTCCCTGAGAGTTGAGGCCAAATGAGAGCCAAACGAGAGAACTGCCGTAGATACCAATGGAAATTAGAACCGATTCAAGCTCTTTGAGAGAGCAGAGAGCGCACGAGGGTCGCCAAGAGCGTGTAACAGTCTTATGTCAAATGAGTGTGAGTTTGAACTCTCGTTATCGTTTGGCCCAGGCTTTAGAGTTTTGGAAATTCTGAACTCTCGCTGTCGTTTGACCTCAACTATTGTAAAAAAGCACTTCTCTTATTGACTCTTTTGCGCTGTCGAAGAGTTTGAACTTTCGTCATCTCTTCTTTTCATTTGGCCCAGGCTTTACTATAGTTTACTTGACTGGACAACCTTACTTATTCAGGGTAACCTAGTCGGCTCAAGGCTGGTATCCATAGGGGCCTTGTTTATCCTAAATCAGGTGTAGGCAATCCGTCAAGTGACACAATCAACCAATCAGAACTCAAAGCAATAAAATGCAACTCGTGCAAAGCGGGTATTGCTCCACTACATTCAGTGTTTATATTGATTTTCCACAGTTGATCCCAGCTGGAATCCGGCCACAGATGCACAAGCTGTGGACAGGTGAGAGACTTCTGTGAGGTATTTTCTGTAGCACGAAACTGCGAAGAATATTACTATTTGCTTTAGTTGCATGAGATTTTAATCATACAGACTTTGAGGCGCTATCCACACAAATCGCACCTGATATGGAGAGCAGTAGCAACTTTTAGTTACCATCATGATTCGATTTAGCTATCTCCTTCCAATAAGCGCTCCCTTTCTCCCTTTGTAAACAGAGTGTACCGCATTGGACAAACAAAGACAGTGATCATTTACCGGCTTATCACATGTGGGACGCTGGAAGAGAAGATCTACCGAAAGCAGATCTTTAAAGACGCGCTGATGAAACAGACAACGGGTGTGTCCAAGAATCCTTTCAGGTAACCTGTCTATATATCAGGAAAACAATCTAACCCTGAAATAAACGTGTCAGATTCCGTCCTGCACTTCATACTTTTGTTAGCCTTTCTAAAAGTCCGTTTTTGCAAAACTGACACTTTTCAATCTTCTTACTTCAGTCGCACCCCAAATCGCTGGTCATCAACACTGTATGTAAAATAGCTCATTCGGGTTTATTCCCCCTTAGTTAACTCTGTTTTTTATTTAGATATTTTGTGTACGTGGTCCTATTTCGTATGTGTCCCTGAAACCCTTATTTAATTCTTGTTACTATCTTTTCAGTACTTTTTTATCTTCTAGTATTTTAAGTTAATTTTTAAGTTTCTTGGGTAGGCACCTCGCATGGGGCTTTGCGTCCCGTTCGCGCCTTTGCCCTTAGGTACATCCTACCTTGTAAGTTTGTGTCCAATAAAGTTGATAAAAGAAATGCACTAAGGAGCCTGTTAGTTGCAATTCCAAGGGTGACGCTTTGTGTTATGTTGCAGATATTTCACGAATCAGGAGCTGCGTGATCTGTTTACACTGGATGACCCTTACACATCCAAAACGCAAATGCAGTTGGAGCAAATGCATGCACATCACAGAAAAACTGATGAGCGACTGGATAAACACATTGAATTCATTCACACTTTGAGTAAGTTACTCTGTTGCAAATGCATACATCAGACACACACGTTGTTTTTGGTGAATTTTGATGAAGTTTTGTTTCTTTTTTGTGTTTCATTTGTTTTACGTCATCTGTGCCCGGTTCACAAAGTAAAAGCCAACAAACATGAAACCGGGCATGCGCGAATGCTGCCTCAATGGACAAAAAAAACACAGTGGACTCTCCATTAGTCGGACATCCTTGAGCAGACCAGCTGTGCGCTCTGGACAGGTGTCCTTCTTATAGAGAGTTGATTTTACCTGAAACTAAAACTCCATGACGTCAGAAATGCGCGCGCTCATACTGATGACGTAGGCTTCGTATATTAAGGGAATAGTAAACGTGGAAATTAAAAAGAAAACACGAGAGAAGTGCTGAGAGAAGCACGAGCTGCAGACGGAATCGTTGATAGCGAAAAATGTACCTTCTGCCAAGAAGAGACAGAAAAACTGGTACATCTGTTCTGGGAATGCCCAAAAATTCAGTCCTTCTGGATTAGTATTTCCTTATGGCTGCAGTCATGCAAAATAATTGAAAAAGAAATGCTCTTATAACTGGACACACCGCTGGGCTTAAAATCAGATGGCTCAAAATACACACTTCAAATTAACTTTTGCTGCCTACTTGCTAAATACTATATTTGGCTGTGTAAGCTGAAAGAATGTTTACCAAAACTTAACGATTTTTTACGTTATATGAAACACCAATAAAATTGAAAATAAAGCCGACACTATTAACCGGAAGAAATGGGAGCCTCTTAAGTCTTTCTTGTAATCCCCTGTGAACTTGATGCTTGTCCCCTAAGAAATAAAAAAAAGTGAAAGTTCTTTTTTTGCCTTTTGCCAGACTAAATTTAGTTTAAAAATAAATGTTTTTGTAAGTAGTTATAGTATTAAATTTACAGTAAGAAAAATATAAAAATACTGTAAAATATTTAGAAGTAAGCTTAGTAATATGTCATGAATTGTAATGTATTTGTAATATGATTATTTTTGTCATATAACTATTTTTTTTTATAAAAAAAATTAGTGTTAGCTTGGCAAAAAAAAGTGTTTAATTAATAGTTCAACAATGCACGGGGAACAAGTTTACTCTTTCGTTTATCAAATTTCCTTTTGATATGTACGGCGTCTTATCCAGGACGTAGAAATGAAAACACCTTTCTTTCTTTTCGTTTTAGATATATTCGGCCTCAGTGACCACGACTTGATGTATTCTCAAGAAGAAGTGGAGACAGCAGATGAACTCAGCAGTCAGCCTGATAATGATGCTATTCAAGCCAGAGTAAGTGACTCACATACAATTGACAGTGGCTCGGGGGACCTGCCCTCCCATCCCTATCTTGTCAAAAAAAAAAATCCCAAACAGCCGAAATTTTTTCTATCCCCAACAGTTTTATTTTTCTTTTACTTCCTGCTATTTAAACTTTAATACGATATTGCCGACTCCCTCCCCGCTAGTTGACATCCCCTTTGGACGTTGTCCCAAGGAGTTATTTATTTGCCATTCAGCAGTAGAAACTGGCCGTATTTATACTAGAGACGACTTTAGCGAGTAGACGACCTTAGCGCACCAACGCGGCTAAGGTCGTCTAGTATAAATTTGAGAAAAAGGGAAGACGGCTTAGCCGTCTGACGGCTTAGCCATCTGAAATTAAGGGCGTCTGATCGATGACCTTAACGCGTAAGGACGTCGTAAGGTCGTCCCGAATTTACACTAGACGACCTTAACTAAAAGTGTTAAGGCCGTCTGGACGACTTCGCCGTCTTCTAGTATAAATACGGCCACTGTTTCCGTTTGTTGAAAACAGCTAACTTTCTAACTTCTTATTAAATCGCATGAATTTGTCTATGCCATTACCCCCCCCCCCCCCCCTCCCGGTGGGGTTCGAATACCTACATATCATAATAATGGGTGCAAAATGGCATTTACGCGGCATGTGGAGCAACTTCCCCACCCCAGGATATTTGATATAAATTCCCTACCCTCAAGACATAACAATCATTTAAATCCCAAGTGGGTTTTGGTGTTTCGATTTGATTGATTCATCAATTTTCATATTTTTTTATTGCACAGGTTCTTCGGGCACAGAATTTAATGGCAGCTGAAGCGAGACTATCGGAGCAATTCCGGCCCAGCGGGGCATATCCCCCTTCCGGTATCCCCCCACAGGGAATGACTTTACCCCAAGGATTGCGTCAGTCTCTTCCTGTTGATGTGAATGATATGAGTGCAAGGCAGAAGATTCAAGCAAAAATCGACAGTGATAGGTTCATTATACCCAAAAAACAAGACACCAAAAGATTTCAACCAGGACAAATTGCTATAAAGGTTTGAATTTTGTGTTCTTATTCAAGAGATTTACGTGGGATGCCAATTAATTTGGGACACGTACTTTGCTCTGCATCGAAGGACTTGAAAACCTTTTATGATTTTGCAATTGTATTTCTTACAAACACAGGTTGTTCCTGATGAGATAATATAAAGCTGAACTTAATTCCCGAGAGGAATGCATTGAACTTAAAGATCTTTTGTTTTAGTTAAAACTATCTACAGAACTCTAAGATCTTTTGTTGTTGTCATAACTCATCATTTATTGTTTATTGCTATCGCCATTTTTTGTACAGCTAATTATCTATTGTTCATTACTATCGCCTACTTATTTGTGTCACTCACGCCACAACTTCTTTTTATAATCCTGTACTGTAGAATATTTTCTTATTCCATGATGATGCCGTGGATCGGAGAAAGCTCGGAATAAAACAAATACAGTAGCTTTAGCCCTCACTTGACCCGCTTTCTCGTTAGATCTGTTTCAGTTAACAAATAGCTAATAGGGAGCTTTAGCAACCAAGGCGAGAACGGCAGCGAGAACAGCACAAAACAATAGGTTTGATGAGCTAAAACAATGCATGTGCACGTGCGTTTTACATTTTGGTACATTTCTTAGCCGTTCCCTGCAAAACGACAACGTCAAATGATCAAACTGTAGAAGGGTTTGTGGAGAACGTGTACACACGACGGTCTATTTCTTTTCTCTATTTGCACTTGAAAGCCGTCCGTACGAATTCAGCTCCTGAACAATTCAGTCACATTGGAACACTCGCAAAGTAATTTCAAAGAGCGCGATTTTTTATCAATGACATTTTCTCACCGTTGCTGTCGTGGTTGCTAAAGCCATGACGGTTTAACGTCATAGCACGGCCAAAACCGCAAGGTGGTGGGTGGCGAAATCAATGATGTACTATCATTGTATATGCTTTTATCGACAATAATTTTTAACCAATGTAAAATTTCCCATTTACTTAACGACCTCATGACAGCACCTTTAAATAGCCAATAGCATTTGGAAAGACAAATTAACCTTATTGTAGAATATCAAATAAGCCCTAACTCCTAATCATATTAAACAATCAAAAGGAAATAACAAATTCTGCATAGAGTGAGTTTTTCAAACAGTTCTTTTCTATTCGCGTTGATGAGAAGTACAAAACTAACTAAAAGTTGCCTTTTGTTACACTGTGCTGACAATATTCAATTTGATGCTTTTTTCTGTCTCCAGGCACCTTCACCGATACCGGTTTCTATTAACCCGACAGTAGTAGACTTGTGTTCTCCAAGTCCTGTGAAAAACTGTACTCTCCCGTCGCTGGTGGAAATCAGCCATGCCATGGATAAACACCAGGAGGAGGGACTGGGGCGGACCCCTTCCCCAGCCCCAAACCGTGCATTAGTCGACTTGTGTACTCTAGATCCGGAACAAAGCTCCCCTCACCAGTCTTCTGCGGAAATTAACCATTTACCATCACTGTCGGAGTTTTTATCACAGGACGAACAGCCCCAGGGGGAGCTTTTGAAACAGACTCCTGCGCAAAGGTCCTCTCACCTATCCCCAGTGGGAATAAGCCATCTGTCCATGTCAGAGCTTTTAGCATCGGATGAACAACTCCAGGGGGAGGGTCTGGAGGAGGAATTTGCTTCCCTTCGCATTGAAAATCACGACGTCAACGCGGAACGGGAAACTTCACCTGAGTGCGGAAATCCTCTTACTACGTCCCTCGAAAAACAAACGTATGTTTGGAGTATTTTGCTATTTTTATTTCGGGCAAACAATCTTTTTGTGCCACGGTAAAATCAGGAACCATACTTAATGAATTTTGTTAGAATCTCAAATAAGAAAATTCCAAAGTTCTCAATGCCTCCCATAACTCTTTAGTTTTTCTCCACCAGATATGTTGTAACTTGTGGAGCCGTATCTCACGCTCACTCCCTACTCTTCCCGTGTGATGTAAGTTGTTTGGGGGCTTTTTCTTAACGTCTTCACCAATCAGAGTAGATATAGAATTCTTCAAATCACTGATGGAGAAAACAACGTCTAACATCCACTCGAGAACAAGCCCTCAAACATATTACACTGATCAGACAGGGAGAGGACTGAATCTCACTCTAAATCTAGCGCAAGACAAGTCATATTGGCAAGTCTGACCCAAGCATGGCATATTAACATACAGTTATTTTCGTTAGCTTTCGTAATATTCGGAATTTCCGAGACACTCCAATAATTGTTATAGTTACAGTTTTAGATAGCAGAGGAGCGGACGACTTCTTGTTGCTGGTTTGTTTGAAACCGGGTTTTTCGTTTCTGGAAAGTTGTATTTCTTTTTCCGTGTTTTTTTTTTCCCCACCAGATTTCAGGATTCTTACCATTCGTTAGATGAAGATATCCCACCTGCTCAAAATGAAAAGCATCAGTGTCCCACCGGTGAACATGTGTCTGACAACGTCGAGATACAGAAGTGCGCTTGTTTAGCCAGCAAGGAAGAGCAAGAAAGATATGAATTGTATATCAACGGTGGAAGGTTTGTTTGTTCTGCTTAGTATGGTAGTTTCTTGTTGTTGCGGATTGTGCAATCACCAATTAACGTAGAACAAAAGATTCAAAAGACAAACAATACCCACACCACAACACAATAGCAAACAAGAACTCCACGAGAAGTAAAACCGGTCTTTAAAGGTCTGGATTTTCATTTGGTTTGCTATCAAAATATCTATCAAAAGCCTCATACAAACAATCCGTTACTGTTAGCTGGCTAACTAAGATAAGAAATTGTAATGAGCTGTTTTCGGAATAATACAAATGTTATTTGCGGTAGATGTTATCAGAGTGATTCCCCGAAGGTCATGTTGTGTTCAGTTCATTTGCCAAAAATTGAAGTTTTCCTGCTTTTGTCATTATAGTCATGCACCACGAACTAGTTGGTGAACAAATGGTTCAAGTAACACAGTGACAGTTCACTGAATTCTGAAGGAGTAAATATGTTCCCAAAAAAATACAAGAAGTTATTGATACAGAAACAGAAACTTTCCGTTTTAGGAATGTCATCATCCTCGGAGACCCAGGGGCAGTCAGTTGGGGCGCGACGAAAATCGGCATAAGTTTTCAAGAACGGCGAAGAGAGCCCCTCTTCGCCGTTCTTGAAAACTTATGCCGATTTTCGTCGTGCCCCCAACTAATTGCTCCTGGGTCTCCGAGGATGGGAATGTCATTAGAGTGCGAAAATTATTTGCCAATGCCTTTTTCAAAATGCTTGCCGTTTAGTGTGCCGTGAATTACGCCATCAAAACAAACAACATTGAAAATGATATTTACAATTCCTCATCAGTTTTTTTTTTTTCAAATATACTGTGGAATCAGACTCGTACCCAGTCGTTATTAATTTGTTTTGGGGCGAGAGAAGTTTGAGTAAGAGAGTTAATTCAGGCTCGCAGGGTGTCATGGGAAGGGACGAAGGGGACATCCTGTGCGCCTCAATTAACTCCCGTAACCAAACTTCTCTCGCTCCAAAAACAAATAAATTAGTCTGTTGTGGTAGGCTAATTGTCGCAGCCGAAGGCAATTTTAAATAATTCAAATAACATTCATTTCCAAATCTCTTGGTAACAAAATGCCACTCCACTAGCACAGGAACTCAAGCTATTGAATCATATACGATGATTCGTGTGATGATTCAATAGTCCTGTTTGAATCATAACAAATCATATTATGGTTTGATCTGTACCCAAATAATCATAATATGATTCAATTTCTCTCTGCATCACCACCATGATGTAAAGAGGTGTGTTGAAATCATGTCTGGAATCATAACTATGATTTATTGTTATGTGAATCATAGTTATGATGTCAACTGGGGTGTCAAGATCACGTCTGGAATCATAACCTGATTAACAGTAATATGAATCATAGTTATGATGCCAATTGGTATGTTAAAATCATGTCTGGAATCATAACCATGATTGATAGTTATATGAATCATAGTTATGATGCCAAGTGGTTTGTTAAAATCATGTCTGGAATCATAACCATAATTAACAATCATATGAATCATAGTCATGATGCCAATCGGTCTCTTAAAATCATGTCCGGAATCATAACCATGATTTTTACAGCAATAAGAATCATGGTTATGATGCTTTCTGGCCTGTTGAAATCATGCCTGGAATCATAATAATTACGATTTACAGCGACATGAATCACAGTTATTATGCCAATTGGGGTGCCTGGTATTACTGTTGGGACATTTTGATGGGTGTACCAGCTGTATAAGCGATGTAAAATTTTATTTTAAGTGTTTCCAATGAATAATAAATAAATGACAATCAATTACCGATTAGACCGTGTTGTTTGGTTAAAGGCACAGCATTTGTTTATCAAGTTGTTAGTTATTCAGGTATTAATATTAATATAATGTTAGTTGTAACTGGTACAGCCATGTCAATGCCCCGTCCCTACACTACATGGCCAACAATATTCTAACAGAAGCACTACTATGCATGATTAAAGAGAATATATTTATTATGTAAATTACTCTTTCTATAACTCTGTACACAAAAAAAGATTATAGTGGAACAGTGCAGTTTACAACAAGCTGCAAATGTTTGCCAATTACACCTGTATAGAACATTGTTAATCGAAAATAATTCAATAAATAAGTATTTGCTAATAACCATAATAACCACAGGTGCTGGTTGGACTACCCCATGCTATTATATTATCATTTATAAAATTCATTAATTATTCATTAAGGTTATGACAAAAAATTACGAGCACGATTACCCTAAATTGTACGACACCAAGTTCGATTACTAATTAATCGACTCAATAACAAAATTCAAGATTAAAAAGTCTATGTGGAGTTTTTTGTACTCAAAACATCAAGGTTATTTTCTATCAGTTTGAAAGCAGGAGGAACAGTGAGCAAAAGAACCCATTTAAATGCAACTGATAGATGCGTGCAACGTAGGTGTCCAAATACAGCTATCCAATTATTACAAAAAGCTGTTATTGGACACCCCACGTGACCGTGCGCCAATTACGTAAGAAATAGGTGCGTAGATGACCAATCACAATCGAAAATTTTGTTATTGATACGATTAACGGTAGAATTAACTTTTGATACAAACACCTGCTCAGCTAATTAGCATTCATTAACTTTTCATACAGATCTCTACTCATTGTATCATTTTATAAGTACAATAAAATATTCGCGTCCGATCTGTATGGGCGTTTACAGTGGCTTGCCTTGGCTTTGGCTCGCCATTAAACGCCCATACAGATCTCCCGCTCATATTTTATCCAGTTACTTACAGAAACCATGCAATTCGAAATTTTCGGGTATAACTTTTGTATTAAAACATAATGGTAGATGTAGAGAAAAAAGATACAACATATTGCACCTACATCAGATATAAAAATAGACCACAAAAAACTGGTATCCTAAGCATGAGGTCATGGTCTGTGACTCTTAAAATTATTGTTGAATGATATATGATATCAGCCTGAATTGTTTTTCTTAGTCCTGGTTAATAAACATTGTTATTAAATATTAAACTATTCCTTAATCCAAAACACTTTGAAATGTCACTAGGACTGCATCTTATTCTACAGAATCAAACTGAACAATTTTTACATTATTTTTTTTACAACAGTTGTTTATTTATCTACTGAGTTATGCAGAAACAATAATTGGCCCAAGTTGTTCAAAAGGTGGATAGCACTATCCAGTGAATAATCAGTTTATCCACTCTTTAAATTGATGTTGTGTGACAACAATATGTATATAATTTTACTGGATTCAACATTCACTTTGCAATTGCCTCTGAAGCAAAGATTTAATAATTTAGTGTTCCAGTCTATGGATTACAATAAATAACATGTTACATGTCAGTGTCAACACTTATAAACCGGTGTGGATTGTTGCTTTTGTAACAAAATTTGTATGGCTTGCAAGGAAAATTAACACTTCCATGTTTATTAAATGCTGAAATTTTGGGTGAAACATTTAAAATTATAAAAATTATTGTTATAATATCAATCTGAAAATAACTAAAGTAAGTAACCCATGCAAAAAATGTGTGGAATTCCTGGCTTTTTTTGCAGATACGGATTTCCAGGAAAGCGCGGACTGCCCTGGCTTTCCGTGCGTTCCAGGATTCCTTGGTTTCCTGTAAAGCGCGGAGAGCCAGGACAGTCCACGGTTTTCCTGGAAAATCCCTATGTGCAAAAAGCCAGGAAAGCA
The DNA here is from genome assembly GCA_024195265.1 of Dendrophyllia cribrosa. Classification (NCBI taxonomy): domain Eukaryota; kingdom Metazoa; phylum Cnidaria; class Anthozoa; order Scleractinia; family Dendrophylliidae; genus Dendrophyllia; species Dendrophyllia cribrosa. The sequence goes on along the minus strand of JAJLRJ010000008.1, from coordinate 31,881,939 downwards.
CGGACTGTCCTGGCTTTCCACACTTTCCAGGAAACCAAGGTAAGGTATATTTATTATAACTGTAAAATATTCTGATTTTTAGGGTTTTACAGAAATCCCAAATTTCTCGCCTGCAACAGGATTATATCTGAGTACTGCTACATGGTTGCAACGCAGAACGAAAGCCAACAATAACACATTCCTGAAATACATGTATATGTCATACATATAACAAGTTATGAGCTAACAGCTATGTTTGAAAAGTTTAAAAATCAATTAAATACTAGGAAAATCATGATTTCAGGTACTGAAATGAAAATAATGTTTTCCATGACAAGAATTTTTTCCAGAAGATGAATTTCACTTTGACGACAACACATTTGTTATCTGCCAACTTGTAATTACAATATTACACATGGTTTATAGTTTGTTTGTTATTAAGTTGAAGAAAAGACAATATACTGTTTGTTGCATCTATAAGCATGAACATGTGGCATGAAAACATGACTGTGACGTACATGTGTCTGCATTAGGTTTACCTTTAATCTCACCTGACTCTAGATCAGAAATGAGTTTGGCAAACAGGCATACGTTGCAATTAGTTGAAGTTGTTTGAGCACTGAAAATGTTTTTCCATAGCCACCTTTTTGTCTTGTTTTCTTTCAAACTTTAGTAATAACTCACTTTAAATGCAAAAGTTCTCATATTATAAACAGGCTAAGTATGCATACATATTTGTTTTATACCAAAATATAAAGGTCATGTTTTCACATGATTGCTTTTGCTCGATGCAACTACATCCATTCATTCCCTGAAGCTTGAATTATTCTTTGAATGTGGAAGTATAACAAGCAATTCTCTTAACTTACAAATCATTTCCTTTACCTGTATAATAGGCCATTTCCGAGTTGTCTTTAGCCTCTCTATCAAAGCGAGGCTATAGGTGCGAACCCTTTCATATGAAAATGAGATTTCATTCACATGCAAATAAAACTTATTTCCATGTGAATGAAAACTCATTTTCATATGAAAGGTTTAGCACCTAGCCTCGCTTTGACAGAGAGGCTAAAGGCAACTCGGAAATGGCCTATTGTTGCAATCATTTTTCATTAATTTTAATTTTTCAGTAATAATTAACTGATTTTTTTCATAATTATTGTCGTTATCTGCTGCTTAAAAAATAATCAAGCATTCTTGGGACTGAAAGGGTGACTAATATGTTTACTTGTTCTTATGGAACCTGAAAAGTGCCTTGAGTTGATGCATACATTTGTTCAGTGGCTATTTACACTCTTAGAATTTATAGAGAAATATTTACTTCTTTGGTCTTCTGATCATCGCACTCTTTGATTGAAGAACCAGAATATGTGTAGCTGCCAACAGCAAGCTGACTTGGCAACTAGATGGCTCTGTCAAGTAATATTAATGAATAATAAGTAATAGTATTAATAAACTGACTGTCTTTCTTGGGCATCTGATCTGAAAATGTCATTAATAGACTGTTGGAACAGTAAAATGTATTTTTGTAAGAAATTAATTTCAACCAAATTCAAAAATAAAGTAGAACACAAGAACTCGCCACTTGTAAAGCAAAAATTGTAAATTTGTTGCATGGTGCCGGCGACCATTATTTCAGCCGATTATTTACCGGTAGATGGCTCTGTCAAGTTTACTGTGATGCACCCAAAACAAATGAATTAGTTTTTAACAAGGAGCTCAATGTTCTATGCACCAAAAACGTCAACATTCCCTGTAGCAAGATTGTGTATTACAAATGAAATATGCGATGTTCAAGTGCATTTTTAAGCTTAAGCTTAAGCTTATATTATGAACAAACGGCGACAACTGGTATCCCGCCATTTTAATTGCAAACTCGAATGGTACAGATAAATAATGAATCAAACGGATATCCAGGGTTTGTCAGTAATATAAAAAATTCACTAAAAAGCCTCGTTAGGTTACCTTGTATTTCATAAACAAGCATCAAAAGCTAACATTTTACTTAATAAGCTAAACTAAAAGGAATAGCTGGTAATTAAGAGTTCATTCTGTTTGTTTATAAACCGGCAAGTTTAGAAGTCCGAGAAAGTAAATATCCGTGTTGAAACGTTTGAGAACTCTTGTTTATGGCTTAACTTAATTTTCAAATGTCAAAGAGACTTACCTTTTAATCTTAAGTTGTTTGAGTCACATAGAAAGGTGGAAAGATTATTTTCCAAATGACTTCTCAGCTCAACGCAAACTCAACGCAGGAAAATCATTTTTCCTCCTCGACTCACGTCAGATGTATCTAGGTTGTGATTGGTCAAAGAGAAATGGCAACCGGCGGAAAGCGCGGGAAACTGGCTTTCTTGTCTCCAGTCATCTCTCGTCCGGGCGCTCGGGGCGGCCATTTTGGTTGATTGTAAGTCGATCGTTAGTAAATGTGACAAGATGCGAGGATCAGTGAGCTTAAAAGGGTAAAAGCGGATCTTTTGAGGATCATGTATATTATTTATTCATCTGATCATTACATAGAGTGGTGTCTGCCTTAAAAACACTGAGGGAAAAACATGTCTGTGATTGAGAGTTGATTTTATGTCCCATCATAACAGCATAGTTATGATTTGTTATGATTCAAATAGGATTATTGGATCATTACACGAATCATCGTATATGATTCAATAGCTTGAATTCCTGTGTAGCTGATATTCAAAGTAAGCGAACGATAACGGCAGACAACAGAAAAGAGCACACGCAGGGATTTACCATTGAATCTTTAAGCGGCGAGGCTCGTATTTTCTCTAAGGAACTCACACACAGTGTACGTCTATTCTATTAGATATATGCACCGTGCAGTATGTGGTCCAAGGGGACGTATTACGTAGCCATATACTTTGTGTTCATAAAAAAAGTGCTCGCCTCACCCCAAAACCTCCCTCAGTCTTTTCGAAAAGGGACGACCGTCACATAGTCCCCCCCCCCCGGGGATCCCCATGAAAATATATTACTATGTGCTCCAATGCTTTCTCTTTCACGCGCTCTTGTTCCTACCCAACATCCTCACCGCCAGGAGCCAAAGTTGACATGAATATCTTCCTTTTTATTTGCAGACGACTTGAGCGTAAAGGCCAGACAAAGGAAGCCCTTTCGAAGTACCTGAACGCATTGGAGTTAAAAAGCAGCGATCTTAAGCTGCACTTAAAGGCCCTGCGGCTCGCGCGAGGATTCAATGAATGCTAGTCACTCATCCTAGTTTCTATTATATTAATTATATATTATTGAAATTTGATAACAAATAATGAATAAGAGGCTTTTTTACGTGGGTTTGGGTTATGTTGTTTTGTTATAATTGCTTACATGCATAAAGGTATCATCCATTGTTTCAATTTAAATGGGTTGTCATTAAAAGCCTTCCCTGTTACTGGGGCGTGACAACACAAAAAAACGGCTCAAGAGAAGCCTTGCAATAAAATGTAAATAAATATTATTGAGTTAATTACTTATGTCCCATCACTTGGTGAAAAGCTTATAGTTTTCTGCACATTCCCTGAGAATATTTTTGGAGTTTACTCTTGATTTTTTATAAATTTGAGCAATCGAGATCAGACAGTCGTTAGACTTGAGCAGCTCATTACTTTAATACAGTGGATTAAGGCGGGACTCAACCTAAATTGGAATGAAATTTTAAGGGGTTTAAAGAAGGGATAGGAAAAAGAAAATGATTTTTGGAACACCAACTGACAGTCGATACCCACGCAAGAGCACCCCAGGTTGCTAGTGGACTAACTTGGGGTCCGTCTATTAATTATTAACTACAAATTCTAATTTTAAAACTCCACTAAATCTTCAATATTTCTTATTTCTCTTAATTTTACCAATCCTTTGACTGAAACTTTTTCCTCCCAAACATACCCAAAAATCACCCAAAAATTTACAAAACACCCCATAACGTAGCTTCATGGGATGAGGGTAGAGTTTTTGGATTGCTTGAAACGTGAACGAGATATTTCCATTAAAGCCATGTCAAGTGGCGGGGAAAATGGCGTTCAGGTTAAGTCCCGCCTTAAACATTGGTAACAGATAACGCAGGCGCACTACCACTTCCACTACTTCCCAAGTTAGCCTGCGTAACTAGGGATACTCTTATTTTTAAAGACTAGACGAATAATTTGTCCAGGTAGAAATTAGAAGACGAATTAGGGCGGATAACCCAAAGTTTTCTAGTAAAGGACTGGGGAGAGGAAATGGGTATCTCAAAAACCCTTGCGAACAAATAGAAACCAGCCCTCCTCGTGTGAAAACAAAGTTTAAAAACCGTCTTCCTTTCTATAGATGAATTTAAAGGTATTCGGGGGGGGGCAGTGCTTTTATAGACGGAAAACATCGGCGTGAGGCCATTTTGCCGTACTTCCTCGCGGTGCAAGCGAGATTTCGATAAATCTTTAAACATTTTCCCACTTTTTATGGTTTCTCCGTCTTCAAAATTAGAAACACTCAGTACTGCCCACTTCCTCAAGATGGTGGACAAGGACGCTGGTTACTACAAGCAAAGTGTCTGGCTCCAAGTCGGAGTCATTATTGACTTTCTCTGACTCACTTCGGCAAAGAACTCCATTTGCTCGCCGAGTTGTCTGGCGTCGTAGCTAAAACTATCCGCATTGTATCCTTTGCTTTCAATCTAGCTTAATCGTACAAGGATATAAGGGAGCGGTCATTAACTATTGGGGGGGGGGGGGGGGGGGCCGGTAAATTTTGGGGGAGGGCTGTGTTTTTTTGGGCGCCCATTTGGGGTGGGCCACAATTTTATGGGCCCACGTTTAGGGGAGGGTTACAATTTCTGGGCGCCTTTCATTAAAACGTTGGACGATGTGCATAAATGGGTTTTGTGCTATTGACTTTGGCATGGCAAGAGAATCTTCATAGAATCGTATACTCAAAGCTTAATTTCACAGTGAAAAAGCTCACACCTAGAACAATTAAAACATAACTTGATTTATTTCTGGTATACGGGTGTCCTTAGTTTAAGATTACGCAACCTTATCCCGACATCAGCTATACTCCACATTGTGAAATTTGCTATAATACCCTACCTTACCGTTATTGTCAGACTGTCTGGCATTTTTTATGTGCTTCCGACTGCACAAAATTAGAACGAATCCAAGAACGAGCGTTACGCGCTGTCTACTGTGATAATGATTCAACGTACGAAGAACTCTTGCAAAGGGCGAACCTACCCATACTGAGCACGCGAAGGCTACAGGCAATAGCTATATTAACTATGTACAACGTTAAAAATGGTTTGGCGCCCCATATATAGTGAACTTATTCGTTGTCTCAACTGCTCATTGCAATCTTAGAAACCCCCGACTTTATATTATTCCGAGATTTAGGACAGTTACATACGGAAAACACAGCTCATCATACCTAGGCCCCGTCCTTTGGTCTAAACTTAATAAATATACTAGAGAGGAAAAGAAACAAGAGGACAGAAAGCAGAAAGAGAGCGAACCTGGAAGAGAACCGAAAATCTTTTGCAGATTACAACTGGGAAGCAATGTATCGAGAAGGAACGCTAAAGAAACTGAAAGTTAAGATCTTAGACATGTATATCATGGAAAGGAAGCTGAAGCATTCCAAAGGAGCACTAAAGCAAGAAAAAATAGATCTCATAACCATAGACATTGCTAAAAAGATAATTGAAGGTGGCGAAAATCTAGATGACAGCGATTGTGACGATGATGTTGATGATGACAATGATGATGGTGTCTTGGGCGAAATCGGAGAGGATGATAGCGATGATGACATCGGTGAGGATTCTGATGAGGATCCAGAGGAAGACGAATCAGTCCAGCAGGAAGATAACTTTGAAAATCTGTTGCAGACCACACGATCTGGCCGAACTTGCAGGACCTGGAGGGGTCGAGCAAGAGCTGCGGACTTCTCTTGAATAGAGACAGTTTTCTCTGATCCGTCCTTTATAGAAGCACAATTTGTTCACTCTTGAAGTTGACTACAAAACAGGAATTCAATAAGTAACAACGGGGCTGTTTATTGTACGGTTTCCCTTTACTTGGTGAAGCATTTGGGTTTTGTAAATAGTGTATTAAAATAGTAACACTTTTTTCTTATTCCAATGAAATAATTGACTCAAAATAACGTTCGTATGGTTTCTCGTGGTGCAACATTCGAATTTTCAAAATTTTTTCACAGGGGAGGGTTACAATTTTTGGGAGAGACTGTACCTTTCCAAACAAGCTCAGTGACTGGTTAACGAAACAATAGGTTAAACAACACAAACAATAGCCCTAGACCTAAACACAATAGAAGCTACAGTACTACGGGGCCAATAAAATTAGAGGTCTGGAAGAGCTACAGTACTACTCCAATTTTTTGGGCTCACATTTTAAAGGGGGCCGAGATTTTTGGGCTGTTAACCGGAGAGGGGCTAACATGTTTGGGCTCTAACCTTTGAAATAATACCGACCCTCCCCCCCCCCCCCCCCCCCCCCCCCCAATAGTTAATGGCCACTCCCTAATAGGCATTTGTACCTTTTTTCATGTTGGCAATTTCTAAACTTTCCTTCAACTATTGTATCAGTTCACTGTCGTCAAATTCAGGAAAGCTATCTGCCATTGTTTCGACAACAAGACTGCAGAGACTGATGACATTTCTAAAAGGAAAAGTTTCTCCTGTAGTTGGTTCTGCCTTTTACTACATGATTTGATGAAAAAGCAAGGCTGATAAACGGTACGGAAACGACTATATTTGTAAAATATCCAATATTTCGAAAGGCACAGCCTTTCTTCTTCAGGGTCTTATCTCATCGATCGAAACAATCCGTTGTTTATATAAAGCCTATTTGTTTATATAAACCCAAGTCTGTTTTTAAATTCTGTGCCCAAGCAGTCGAGTTTCAAAAATCATGTTGTAACCTAAAATTTAAAAAAAAAATCTAGCGGAGCACTCGCGAAGCCCCATACTCATAGAACCTATGCCTGTCATTTTTCATGGTCATGGCTAGCGGAATGTTTCGCGGGCGCGCCTCCGTGACATGTGTGTGTCAGTGCGTGTGTCAGTGTGTGTGTCGCGCAAGGCCAACTCTCGAGCGCGTATGACGTCGCTAAACATGCGCGTATAACGCCACAACATCCGGGATCTTAGCAATTTTGAAAGCAAAGCGAGGCTTTGTTTTTCGCGCGGCTGCACAGCCGTCAGCTCGGTAAACACTTTTATAGTTTGGATCTTTCGCTGAGCTGTGTTTAGCGGAGAAGTAAAGTCGTTATTTCCCTGCATTTTTTCGCGGTTTGCTACTCAAGACAGGGATACTAATTAATGGATACTCAGAAGCCGCTTTGGTGGAAAAAGAAGAGCTTTCAGGGATAAAATCTTGCTTCGAGGAACTTCATACGTTTTTTATCAGTGCAGGAGCAATGCGGGAAGATGTTTGTTTTTATTACGGATTTCAGAACCAAAGAAGCGGATTGGATTTTATAGTTCCATCTTCACTCGCGTCGCCTTATGCAAATATGTTTGTGTATTTTTTGCAATGTTGATTTCCAAATCAGTTTCTCGGGCAATTTTTGATACGCAACATGTGTATTTTATTCGGAAATTAGTCAAACTTATTCTAGACCAAAATTATTCTAGACCGAGAAAAGGTTGTTTTGTGAACTTTTGTACGGTCTAAATGTACTGTGAAGACGGTCGCGTAATACTGTTTTTGAGAATTGCTAAAATTGAAAAATAGCCCGGCGGCCGTCAATCTTAAGAGCCAATGTCTGAAATTTTCGAAAATCGGACGTCAGTCACAAAATTTCGGATTTCTTCATATTTTGCCCAAATAATCTCTATAGTGAAGTATTTTCAAAAATAACATTAAAAATTGTAACGGCGTTTTATTTTTTTCGAAAACGGGCAAAGTTTGAAAAACGGCAAATCGGCGGCCTTTCAGTTGTGAAACTGACGAAAAATTACACATTTTTATCTCGCTCGTACAGAAAAACGCGATGCCATACATAAATAAAATGTGGCCACAACATAAACACGCTCTTGTTCTTCACACTACTGTTATTTACTTTGGATTAGCAGTTGAAATAAGAATATTTCGGCCGTTAGAAGAAACATGATTTCTTCCATTTTAAAAATTAGCAAATTTGAACCAATTTCAACGCCGTGGAAACCCAATTGGTACGTTGAGTTTGAAAACAAAATTAAGACAGTCTTGAAGCACAACTTCTGTTGTTTACTGTGGTGAAATATTTCTGGCGGCACTTTAAAAGTGCCCCGTCGAGAGACCAAAATGTGAAGGGTAGTTTGACACCAGGAGAACTTGTGACACGAACCTGAACGCCGACACTACGCACAAAATGTTTATCGCAAAAAATAGTTCCTTTGAGATAGGGCCTTTTCAGAATCGTAAGGACTTCAGAAGAACTTTATCTATCCTTTGCTAACTTAAAATGATATCTTTTAAGCAGTTTGTTGGGATACGGAGTAGAGACACAAACATCATGTTGTGCGACCTTACAAGTAACAGCGATCAACACTTACCCGCTTTTTCATCAGAAAATTAAACTGACCCGAACCTTGAATTGCGTTTATAATAAAGACAATCCTGCACTCCGATCCATTATATTGCTGTGTTTGTAATATCTGAGCCTTGTAGATCATATCATAGCATTATTTACTCCAAATGTCGCTAAATGACAGTTCGAAAGTTTCCCACAATGTGTTGCAAAGAGATTGCGTGACGTGTAGCACACTGGAATTTGCTGCGTGCTTATGGTATCGGTCAAGGAAAGAACATTGCCGTGGAAAAGAAACAGGAGTAACGTCCGTTTTTGGAAATGTATAAAGTCTGTTTCCTTCATTTTGGTACAATTTTAATTAATGTTCAAATCGTCTTTCAGGTATATTTCTGGGTATATTTGGTAGATAAATATACAGGTCATTTATGGGGGATGGGGGGGGGGGGGGTCACCCTTTCACTACGCCCCTTGCCGGCTCTTTTGCGATAACACACCGCCTTTATTCTGCTACGAAGTTATGTTTTCAATACTCTTATAAACTAATTTCGATTTTGAGGTGTAAACACTGCATTATATTGACGGCTAGTTGGGAGAAAATATATTCCGTATCAGAGGCGGAGTCGCGAAGCGACGGAGCCCAGTACGGAATATATTTTCTTCCAACGCCGTCAATATAATGCAGTATTGACGCGCGCCCAAAATCGAAATTAGTTTTGTCTAGATTTTTGAGACGTCAATACGACTTTATATGGACGTCTCAAAAGCAAGCAAAAGTATCTGAGAATCGTGATACTATTACAGATGTGAGCTACAACTGGCTGTCAGTTTTGTTTTCGGCTGGTGGGTTTAAAGCTGCTTCTGTGACATCTCCACCGCAAGTTACAGTCTCAACACCCACGTCCGATGACAAGGAAAACAGTCCTGAACGTCCAACATCCAATGTATTTTCATGCCCACAGAAAGGCTGCATCCCGGGAAGGGGGGGGGGGAGTGGGGTTCTTCCCAAAAATACCTATACGGGTATGTGCCGCCTAACGGGGTCGTAATTTTGGGACTCCTGGCCTAGAACGAACGGGTATCCATTTTAGAGACATCCTAGAACGAGGTATAATATTTCGAACGCACGAAAGCTTCATAAGATGATGAATCAAGAAATTGTAGATCGCGACTTTATCTTCTGTTTGAAATCAAAGCAATTATGTTGCTTATTTGTGTAGAAGCAGAATTGTCGTATTTTGATGTATAAGTCGAACAAACAAAGAAATAACTTTTTAAAAAAAAAATGGGCTATTGAAAGTTACGCAATTTCTACGAAATCTAAATCGAATACTGCGCAGGATATTCCAGAAGTGGTGTTGACCTTGGGATTGTCTAGTTATACGCCCACTAGTACTCCTGACCAGAATCTGACTTTCAACGTCCACAAGGCCGTGGACAATCAGGGATCTCTGCCATCCGAGATGGCATATCATTTCCGTATCATTTTTCTAGAATTAGAGTGTTGAAAATTGACCTATTTTTAGAATGGGGTAACATTTTGAGTGCAAATTCTTTCTAAAACGGGGTCTAAATTTGGAGACCCGGACGGCACATACCCAGCCAAAACATATCCGAGTACCCCCCTAGCCTGCGAGCAAGCTCTCGGGGTCGGGACCAGGCTCGCGGTTTGGGAGGGGAGGAGGCCCCCCGTACCCCTTCTCCCCAACCCCTAAGCCCGAGAGCCTTGCTCGCAGGCTAGTACCTCCCGGGGGCTCGTGGTTTCTTTCAGGTCTCCTCGCCATTCACTTTTTTCTCTAATCCTTTATTATTTTCATCTTGCTCTGTAACATGTTGTATATATGGCAAATAAAGAATGAATGAATGAATGAATGAATGTTTCAACGGCCGTCCGCTCTGGAACACCATCTGTCATTAGAAGCCTGCTCCAGGTCACCGGAGAGGCACACCCTAATGAACCTGGCCAAATAACAGTACGCCACCCTCCTCAGCGAAAGCGTTGCACTTCTCCCTTTCTTTGCAAGTCTCAAGCTCAGTTAGCAGCTCAAACAAAGGCCAAAGCCTCAAGGTGGGCTGGGCGCTAAAGGAAATGGAACAGCCCTTGCTACCAATTCAATGAAAAGCAGAAAGCCTACCTGGAGGCTAAATTTACTATTGGTCAATCCACAGACAGGAGGTCGACCCGGATGTAGTCACAAAAGAAATGCGTTGTGCCCGTGCCCGGCAGTGAAGAGAAAAGCGGCATCGATGGCCCTCCTTGAAGATTTTGAGGATAGTTGCCCTTGTAAAACTAGAAAATGAAGGGCCAATGTAATGCAAGATTGCTAACCACTTTTACAGTTTTATTTTTTCTTGTAAGAAGATTGAAGAAGCCTTGTGTGATGCATGATTTCTTTTTCCGCCTTGAGGCTGTGCAATAATTTTTTTCGAGATTATTCCATACTTTTCTTTCGCTCGCTGTGAACGATTTTTTTCTCTACTTTTGCTGTGCAGGAATTTATTTACAACAATGGAGTGCATGATTGGCTTTATCCGCATAAACGCAATTCAAGGCTCGGGTTAGTTTAATTTTCTGATAAACTATTAACAGAAAGCGGGTGCAATAGTGGCTAAAAAGAAAAAAATATCTTTGAATTTCACTTTTGTTTTCGAAAATATCTTGTATTGAATGATGTAAAAAGCACTTTCGAGCCTCCCGACGTCAAAAATCAATATAAAAGGCATGCACTCGGACCCCACTAGAGCCTCAAGTTCTACAACTAAAGGACCCCCAGCCCACTTCATAAATGACACTGACTTGAAACCTTTTCCACGGCAATGTTCTTTCCTTGACCGATACCAATTCCAGTGTGCTACACGTCACGCAATCTCTTTTCAACACATTGTGGGAAACTTTTGAACTGTCATTTAGCGACTGTTGTTTTAACAAATTTGGGGAAAATAACGCTGTGATATGATCTACAAGGCTCAGATATTCCAAACACAGCAATATAATGGATCGGAGTGCAGGATTGTCTTTATTATAAACGCAATTCAAGGTTCGGGTCAGTTTAATTTTCTGATGAAAAAGCGGGTAAGTGTTAATCGCTGTTATTTGTAAGGTCGCACAACATGATGTTTGTGTCTCTACTCCGTATCCCAACAAACTGCTTAAAAGATATCATTTTAAGTTAGCAAAGGATAGATAAAGTTCTTCTGAAGTCCTTACGATTCTGAAAAAGACCCTATCTCAAAGGAACTATTTTTTGCGATAAACATTTTGTGCGTAGTGTCGGCGTTCAGGTTCGTGTCACAAGTTCTCCTGGTGTCAAACTACCCTTCACATTTTGGTCTCTCGACGGGGCACTTTTAAAGTGCCGCCAGAAATATTTCACCACAGTAAACAACAGAAGTTGTGCTTCAAGACTGTCTTAATTTTGTTTTCAAACTCAACGTACCAATTGGGTTTCCACGGCGTTGAAATTGGTTCAAATTTGCTAATTTTTAAAATGGAAGAAATCATGTTTCTTCTAACGGCCGAAATATTCTTATTTCAACTGCTAATCCAAAGTAAATAACAGTAGTGTGAAGAACAAGAGCGTGTTTATGTTGTGGCCACATTTTATTTATGTATGGCATCGCGTTTTTCTGTACGAGCGAGATAAAAATGTGTAATTTTTCGTCAGTTTCACAACTGAAAGGCCGCCGATTTGCCGTTTTTCAAACTTTGCCCGTTTTCGAAAAAAATAAAACGCCGTTACAATTTTTAATGTTATTTTTGAAAATACTTCACTATAGAGATTATTTGGGCAAAATATGAAGAAATCCGAAATTTTGTGACTGACGCCCGATTTTCGAAAATTTCAGACATTGGCTCTTAATTCTTTTGCTTCCGACCTTTCACCTTACTAAGCTTATCATCGGCTTTCTGTTCAGAGAGCGACGCTGTTAGGCTCAGCCTATCTATATACACCAAATTGAAGAAACGTCGGGTGAAAAGCATAAACCATGAACGATGCGACCCAAAGGTTTACTGGGAAATTGGGTAAATTAACCTTCGTCTCTAACAGAATACACCTTGTATCAACACAAGATGCATGAATCATGCTTTTAAATGTCTCAAGCAAAGAAAACATCTTGATTATCGAGAAATAGAATATTACCATTCGGTCTCATCGTTCATGGTTTGTGCTTTTCACGGGTCAACGTTTCTTCAATTTGGTTTATATATATGTATATATATATATAAACTTGTCACAAGCATCCACTTGTCCAGTCTTTCATAAAAATAATATAAATTTGTCACAAATGAAGACGAACCAATACTTTTTTCTGACACCTATATTTCGACCACATTTAGTGGTCTTCTTCAGGGTGACCCTTCAGGGTCACAGACATTGCTACTGTGAAAGAAGAGAACCGTCTCTTTGTGAAAGCTGACAAATCTACGAACTTTTATAAATTAGACACTAATCAATACAATCAGCTTTTGAATGCTAACGTAACCAAAACATACAAAAAAGCAGACAAGAATAAAATAAGCACGATTGATAATGAAGCAAAAAGTATTACGATGAAATTAGACATAGACGATCGTGTGGAGTCAATGGCTACGAAGGAAGCGTTTATAACACTTAAAGATCACAAGGAAAATTTTGCAAACAAGCCTACTTGCCGTCTGATAAATCCTTCTAAATCGGAAATAGGCAAAATAAGCAAGCAAATCCTCGAGAAAATTAACCGAAAGCTTGTAAATGCTACTAACGTCAACCAGTGGAAAAATACATCATCTGTTCTACAGTGGTACAAGCAGTTAACCAACAAGCCTGCTTCAGCATTTATATGCTTTGATGTTGTTGAATTTTACCCTTCCATTTCTGAAGCGCTTCTTCACCGCGCCTTGAACTTTGCATCTAGACATGTAACCATTACAGCCGATGAACGCGAAGTAATCATAAACGCTAAGCACTCTCTTCTGTTCAACAAAGGGGACCCATGGGAAAAGAGATCTTCGACCACGCTCTTCGATGTTACCATGGGAAGCTACGACGGGGCGGAAACATGTGAACTTGTCGGCTGTTTTCTACTGGCACAATTAAAGAAGATTCAAGGAATTGACATAGGCCTATACAGGGATGACGGTCTTGCGGTAATGTCACAAACGCCCAGCAAGATAGAAGGAAATTTGCAAAATTCTCGCAGACAATGGATTACGTGTCACTATTGAAGCAAACAAGAAAGTAGTTAATTTTCTCGACGTGACGCTCGACCTGAACACTGGAAAGTTCAAACCATACTCCAAACCAGCAAACCACCCGCTTTATGTACACAGCAAATCAAATCATCCGCCTAACATCATTAGGAACATCCCAGAATCAATTAACAGGAGACTGTCTGAAATATCGTGCGACGAAGAAACATTCAATGAGGCGGCACCAGAATATCAGGAAGCATTGCGGAAGAGCGGTTATGATTATAAACTCCGATTCAACCCACCAGCACCAAGAGCAGCAACACAACAGCGTACACGAAGAAGGAATGTGATATGGTTTAACCCGCCATATAGTAAGAACGTTCAAACTAATGTAGGTAAAGAGTTCTTTAAGTTAATAGATAAATGCTTTCCGAGCGGCCATGTATTAAGGAAAATATTTAACAGGAACACACTTAAGCTAAGCTATAGTTGTATGCCTAATGTTAAACAAATCATAGATGGACACAACAAGATCACTCTGAAAAAGGCAGAACAGCAAGGTAATATAGATGATGTTGAAAGGAAGTGTAGTTGTAGAAAGAAAGAAGAGTGCCCATTGAACGGAGAATGTCTAACGAAAGAAATAGTTTATCAAGCTACCGTCAAGACGCAAGAAAGTGCAGAGACCTATATAGGTTTAACAGCTAACGAATTTAAAACTAGATGGCGTAACCATAAGGCGTCATTTAACAATGAAAATAGAAAGAACGATACAGAATTAAGTAAATATTTATGGCAGTTAAAGGACCGAAAACAGGAATATAACATCACCTGGAAAATTCTAGCAAAAGCCAAGGCATATTCGAATCAAACGAAACGATGCAATCTGTGTATTGCAGAAAAACATTTGATAATAACTAAACCGCAAATGGCTTCGCTTAATAGGAGAAACGAGCTTATTTCAACGTGTAGACACAGACGTAAATATATTTTAAAACACACTCTAGAATAAGTTCTACCGAAGCTGTATTGTCACTCGGCTCCTGACAGAATTCGTATGTTTTATTGTTTGAAAGTTAGAAAGTGTTCATTTTAGCACGGTATGAAACAAAATGTTTTTGAAAATAATTATTGTCAAAGTCTTACAAAACTAAGGTTTCTGTTCGGCTTCTCGCTGCTCTTGGTCGCGATCGCAATGAACTTTACCCTAATTCTTTAAAACTCCGCTTCTTCCCTTCGCCACTTTCTTTTGTGCCCCTGTGACCCCGTATAAGGTTCAAATAGAAATTCTGTCTATTTCGAACAATAAAGCACATGGTCTGTATTCGTGTCCAACTCGTATTCTGAAATCTGCCAGTAGTATTCTTTCTTGTCTTTTAGCAAATATATTTAATACTTCAATTGAGTTTGGAAGTTATCCTACCAAACTTAAACACGCAAAAGTGATTCCGATATACAAAGATGGTGACGAGACAGACCCTAGTAATTACCGACCCATTTCACTTCTCTCAAATTTTAATAGAATCTTTTAAAGACTGATGTATGTACGTCTAAAATCTTATTTGAATAAGGCAGATATTCTTGTGCCATCTCAATATGGCTTTAGAGAGAAACATTCCACTCAATAAGTTGTATACCTGTGGCATCTTTATTGACTTAAAGAAGGCGTTCGATACAGTAAATCATGAAATTCTTCTCCAGAAATTATATCATTATGGAATAAGAGGGATAGTCAACGACTGGTTTTCTTCTTATCTTAAATCTCGTTCACAGACAACTAACATTGGCCCTCATATTTCTGAAAAGGTTCCCACGGATTGCGGCGTTCCTCAAGGTTCTGTTCTGGGGCCTTTACTCTTTTTGTTGTATATAAATGATATCACAAACTGTTCAGATAAGTTCAAGTTTTATTTATTTGCTGATGACACCAGTATCTTGTATAGTAATAAAAATCTAAATCCCCAGAATTAGAAGTAAATGTTGAGTTAAATAAACTCTTCGAATGGTTGACAGTAAACAAATTAACCCTAAATGCTAAGAAATCTAATTATGTGATATTTCGAAATTATAGAAAGAAGCTATCTTTCCAACCAACGATAAATATTTTTGACAACGATAAAATGTCATATTCACCATTAGAGTGTAAAGATTATGTAAAATATCTTGGCATACTTATTGACAAGAATCTTAACTGGAAAGCTCATATTGATCTAATTGCTCTAAAAATTAGCAAGACCATTGGTATGATAGCTAAACAGAGACACTTTGTACCCTTTTCTATTATTGTCAAGTTATATCAGTCTCTTATTTTTCCTTACCTCACCTATGGAATTAGCTCGTGGGGTCAAGCGTTACAGTCAACCTTGGATATGCATCTTCTTCAGAAACGGCTCATACGATTGATAAATTTTTCTTCAAAGTGTGAACATGCTATTCCTTTTTTTGTTAATCTTAATATTTTGCCTGTTCATTTTCTTTATGTCGAATCTGTTTCTTGTTTAATGTATGAAGTTCAAAACAAGCTAGCTCCTCTTCCTATTCAAAATCTATTTACCCATGTCTCAGATATACATTCCTACAACACCAGATCAGCAACTATTAATAAATTTTATGTCATGTCTTCTCGTCTTGAACAACTAAAGAATTCATTTTCCCGATTTGGCGTGTGACTATGGAATGCTTTACCTGAAAATATTAAAAAATCTGCCAGTAGAAACTTATTTAAGAAACAAATACATGAAATACTTATTAATATTTTTAAACAAGAAAATTTGTATCTTACACCATCTTCAATTCTTGAATTAATTAAAAACTTGTAAACTGTATCAATCCTGTAACTACGACCAGTATAGTGTAATCTCTTTCTACTTTCTTTACTGTTTTTTTTTTTTTAATTTATTATTTTAATCTACTATTTATTGTAATCTGAACTGCTGTACTCTGATCCCTCGTAATAAGCCTAACTTATTACCGCCTCGACTAGTTTCTCAACTATTTGTGGGTAGGTACTATTTAAATCAATATTTGTTATTTAAAAAAGTGTTTTGTTGTTGTTGTTGTTGTTGTTTTTTTGTTTTTTTTGTTGTTGTTGTATTGTAGACCAAAGGCAGCCCAATCGCATAGTGCGTCACACGTGACGTGTTTTTTAATCGGGCTGGCTTGGTGCCAAGCCTGCCCGATTTAGAAAATGCACGCGGTTTCTGGGTCACTTTTGGACGCCTGTTCTAGAAAGTTCTAGAAAATTATGTTTTAAATGTTTTTAAGATGGAAAGGGTGATTCGATAATATCAGGAGCCATAATCCCCGATTATGAATTGGAGCGTGGTAGACAGACTGTTAAGTTTGAGAAGTTTGGATGTCTGTTGATTGAGTTTAGAGAGGTTGATTAGTTAAATTACTGTGTAAAATGTTTTGTTGCTCGATGAAAGAATAGTTGTTTATCGACATCGGAAATAGAGGTTTTGCACGGCAGCCATGTTGCATGGCAGGAACAATAGATTCTTTTCCCTATGGGAAAGAATGTTCTTTCTAATGCAAAACACTTTCATTGTTCCTGCCATGCAACATGGCTGCCGTGCAAAACCTCTATAGCCCGCGCGCAGACCTACTATTTCCTTTGCTTCACGCGGAAAAGGATGTCCGTTTCCGCGGGAGCAAGGAAATCGGAGACGGCTGCACACGGGCTACGTCGGAAATTGTTAGGAGTTATGTTATCAAAGTGGTTGTAAAGATCATGTTGTATTTTTCATTTGTTTAAATTTGAAGTTTTCCAGCTTGCGTCGTTGAAAATTGATTATGCTTTTAGCGATAGGTGTTATCATTGCAGATCAGTGAACGATGTGAAAGTCACGTTCTATTTTTCACTTGTCAAAAATTGAAGTTTTCCAGTTGTGTGGCTGAATTAGTGATAGATTTTATGAGGTATTGTTGTCGGAGTAATGGTCTTATGCTGTTTTTGATCCCAGTTTGTTAAAAATTGAAATTTTCGAGCTAAAAGCCCGATTTTACTACTCATAGAGTTCTTGTTTGAATGTGACAAAAATTCTTTAGCATTACGCACGTGGTGGGTCGTGCTCCTGGAGTCGTGGTAATCTTGATAATCGTATAAATATAAACCTTTGTTGTCGAAAACATCATCGATGCATTAAAAATAAACGTTGCCGTTCTATGTAGTAGATAAAATATGAGCGGGAGATCTGTATGGGCGTTTACAATGGCGAGCCGAAGGCGAGCCATTGTAAAGCCCATACAGATCGGACGCGAATATTTTATCGTACTTGTGAAATGAAACAATGAGTAGAGATCTGTATGAAAAGTTAATGAATACTAATTAGCTGAGCAGGTGTTTGTATCAAAAGTTAATTCTACTGTTTAATAATTCATCAACTCAGTTGATTTGTATTGGGGTTTACAAAGGTATACATGTGACTCAAATACTGCCTATTTATTGGTCATAACTGTTATGAATTATTAACGAATTTTACAAGTCTCATTATTATTAGTACATGCTAAAACAGTGGATAGCGTTGTTAGCGCGCTCTGACTGACTACTGAAACTGGAAATGATGGAAGACCTTAGATAACAACGGCCTGGACCATCTTGGACGCCTTATTGAGACTTATATAACGGAGTAACTGGTTAGCTTTCAGTTGAGGTTGGGGTTAGCAGTTTATATAGTTACATTTAGGCCTAAACAACCCAAGAAGCTAGGTGGTACAGTGGTACGGTAGGCTATGTAAGCCTAAGCCTAGCTGAGGTCACAGGTTCAATCCTGAGTGGGGATTTCAGATTTTCTTTTTTGCACTTAAAAATTTATTGAAAATAAAAATCGAAGTGTCGACATTACGTTATATAATTCTCAATAAGTGTCCGTGGTGTTCCAGACCGTTGTTATCTAAGTCTTCCAGGAATGATAAGTGCTATAAAGCGTTTTCACTCACGTGACCAGCGGCCATATTGGTTTAATGAAACAAAAGAAAATGTTTGCATAAAAATAGAGTTCAACTCCCGGAGGATTGATTTGGTACACCAATATGGCCGCCGTTTCTTTGTTTTAGAACACCAATATGGCCGCCGTGACGTCATATGAAAACGCTCTATTCGCCTCCATGAATTTGCGCGCGAAAATTGCAATCGTTGACGGGAATAAATGAGTTAAAATTCATCGCTTTCGTGCTGTATTGTTTTAGTACATACTAAAATAACTCTTCACCTCAGTGTCGGTGGCCACTAGCCACCTCCACTTTAGTGAATAGTTAACTATATATTTACAAGCGACAATCTTATTACTATCCAGGAATCTGGTTACAATTAAGGGGAGGAGTAAAAACAAATCTGGTTGGGTGGGAGAGACTTGAGAGTAAAACATGTTTGGAAAGGGAAATATTGAACGGGCTTTAAGAACCATCTCGTAAATACGAAACAACTAAATGTTAATTTTAGATTTTCTTAATGTTTACAAATAAGCGTATTCAGTGAAATCCAGAACAATGCGAGCTAACACTATCCTGAGTTTAAGTGGGCAATCAGAGCACGCAAAAAACACCATCCACTGGTTTGGTTTATACTAACAAGGTTTATTATAATTATGAACTAAACAAAAACATGCGTGAAAAATGTTTCAATAAATCTTTATTTTATTAACTCTATGATTTTGAGATGGGACAGGATGTCATTATCACGTGATGACCATTTACTATTGCATCATGCAAAATATTCATCTCGTAACAGAGTCGTACACAAAACTTTATTGCAAACATAAAGATAAAAAGTGTAAACCGTTTGTTTTTCTCAATATTATGCTGAACAGAAATAGCTATGGACCAGTTGTTGATGTAAGCTATTTTTTAAAAACAATTTCGTTCTAGAAATCTCTCGAGTTCTGACCAACATATTATTTCATGAATGTTAAATGCTTTATATTTAAGTCATGACTATAATCTATAATCTCAAACTATAATTTTAAATTACCGCAAGCCTTTACTTTTAAAAGATATGATATTCACGTTTGTTTCATTTCTAATCCTGGAGTATGGTTAAGTCGGCCCTCCAGCAACAGGAACAAGGCATTATATATCCTATACTGCAAGGAATATTTAAGAAATTGCCTGACATAGAGCAGCTCTCAATTAAGTGTCATAAAACCTAAGTTATCACTCTGGCTTATCACAACAGATACAGACAAATATCCAATGAACCAAGCAGAACTCAAAGCGAAACAAGTTATTACCAGTCGAGCAGAAAAACGCGTGCAGGCAAGCCATGATTGGTTTTCTTTCACTTCTGATTGGTCGAGAAAGTGGCACGAGATTTTAAAGCCAATCACAAAGCGACGTTAAAACCAAAACAACAATATTGTGAAACTTTGACACTTATTGAAAAGCGTTCTATTCATGCGTTGTTCTATGTTCTATATGAATGCATTATTAGTACAGGAGATCAGAAGTGATTTTTACCAAGATTTCATTGCTAGACTTGGTTTTATGTGCATGCTCATGTTTGTTTTTGCTTTTGTTTTTGCTATTGTGAAACTTTTGATACTTATTGAAAAGCGCTCTATTCAAGCATTGCTCTATGTACAGGAGATCAGAAGTACAGTACCGGAGATCGGAAGTGATTTTTACCAAGATTTCATTGCTAGACTTATTTTTTTTTTGCATGCTCATGTTTGTTATGCTAAAAACAAGGTACAAAAAATGGGAAACAAGACTGATACTGTTAATTTCCAACCACATCAAGCTGTGAAAAGTACATGTGTGATTACTGTGATCCAAGTGTCCCTGTGAGAGCCATATATAAATCTCGCCCCACTCCCACTCCCACTCCCACCCCAAGAGGGGGGAAGTGGGTGCTTTCCCATGTCACTATCAAAAGCAGACATTTTTATGACACCTTATTTAAACCTTACAGGCTACTGCATCCTTTTTTCACAACATTTGCTAATCCATGCGGTTTGGATCCAGAACAACAACGAATATGTCTTGAGTAACCGAACAATGGCAGTTAATGAACATAAACTAGTTTAAACTTAACATGTCTTGTTGCATGACATCTTTTGATCCAGTTTAAATAAGAGTTCTTTCAATATGATACAAACTATCGGTGTGTTGTGACCATCAACTGCCATCTTCAATTCTCAGTTTCTTCCATATACACACCACATTGGTGTCAGCTACGGCCACAATGTATTGCAGACTACTGCTTGCACTGACTTGGTTAAACACCTTTGTTGTCTCGTTAGGACAGGAAAGAACCTGAAAAACAAATGATCCACAGTTTTAAAGGGGCAATGTCACAGGAATTTCGCTATTTTTGGTCAAAACTGTATGAAACATGCGACAATACAACTTAACTCTTGCAAGAAATGGTCTTAGAAAAACAGGAGAAAAATATCAAATGATTTCTTGAAGGGAGAAAAAGAACAATCAACTTTTACCGATTTTTACAATAAACACAGGAAGAACTTTGAAAACAATGGCCGATTATTTCAAATTGCAATCCATTTCCATCTGCTATCCACAGCCAAACACAATTGATATTCGTTTCAGTGAACTATTATTAGTTGTTGTTAATGCAACTGGACGACCATTATTTTTAGGTTTCTGAAAGTAAAAATGTTTTTTTTTTGCCTTATTAAAGTGATAATAAAAATTGGTGACATTCCCTGGAAGAAACTGGTCAGCATACAAACTTCTTGGGCTGGTTATTTAACCAATTGACTCCTAGAAATTTTGAGAAAATGGCAATTTGAAGTCACTAATGCCGTTTTCTGACTGATGAGCAAATTGCAATTGCAAGCAAATTGCAAGCAAACTGTCCAAAACGTTGTTTGCAGCATGAAAACCTAGATTCCTTTCCTTTCTGGGACAAATAAATCGACTTTTGGTTTCAGGAATGTGCACAAAGCAAAAATTAGAGAAAAAGCATAACAAGCTTGACTTTTCTCTTTCTTCGTTTTACTCCCCGTTCTTTTTCGTTCTTATTCCATTGTCCCCCCTCGTTGTTAGCCTTTCACTAGACTTTATTTATGTAGTGAAAGTTTCCCAGAAAACGTTGAGGAAGGTGAAATGTTTCAACAAGAAGTGTCAAGTGGTAGGAAGACCAGATTTTCCTTCGATTTTGCCAGTCAAATCTGACAGGTTTTTCGCGTGTCACTCTGGATCTCTCTCATTTGGGCACTTTTTGAAAGATTTCTTCCTTCTGCGTGAGTTAGTTACGAAAGACATCTTTTATCATAAAAAGCGATGACATCACAAATGGTCCGTCAAGGGTGGTTTCGGGTGTTTGAGGTGTCAATGGGTTAAACAAAGGTTAGACGATGTTTAACAAAACCACGGCTTAAACCGGTTTCAATCTGCCAACCCTAATATTTAAACGTTATATTAATTGCAAACAGTGTTCAGAAGACATATAGTACAGACTAGACAAGGCATATAACACACACTCAGGGGCGTAGCCAGGACATTTTCAGAGGTACGCACAATCACTGTTTTCAAACACCCCCCTATTTCCTCCCCCCACCCTCAAGTCCCAAATCTTTCTCTTTTTTTCGACTTTTTCAGATATGCACGTGCGTACGTGCGTACAGGTACGCACTAGAAAAAAAACAGACACTAGAAAAAACATTTATCTACCTGTACTTAAAATTACCCACTTATAAACAGATGTGGAGGTCTAAGTTGGACTTTATTTAAATAACCGGCTCCTTGAGTTTAAACTCAGTCTGAAATACATGTAATAATCACCCGTCATTGATATCTTCTTTTAAGGGTTCTCATTCCCGACATTATTTCGTGAAAAATAATGTAAGATAGTAAATTTTAAGCTTGGAAAAAAAATTACAAGATGAAAGTGATCAGATATCAAAGAAAAGTCCCAGACAGGAACTAAACCCAAGACTTCTGATAAGGCATGGGTATGAGTCATTGCATCGCAAGTGCAAACCAGGCCTTGGACTGTAATGCGTTTACCTGTGCCTGTTTAAGAACTTGGATGTCTTTAGTTTTCTTTTCTGATAAGCGGGAATCCACATCATAAAGCCAAACAGATCCTGTATCATCTCCAGCTAACAATACTGAGCATGCTGAAACAAACAATATAATTTCACTGATACATGTATAAACACTATCACCTCACCAGTGTACTGCCAACTTAACAAGGTCGAGGATCTTGCATTTCTCAGTGACTTGACATCAAAACAAATATCACGCAATGATAATATAATATAATTTATTAGGTAATGGCAAAAATTCAACAAGACTGTTACAGTGCTGCTACTGTTACCGGGGCCACCTAGACAAAGTTAACCAATCACAAAACAGAACAGGAACAATAGATTTTAAAATTTGCGACTTGAATAATGAAATGTCGAGTACAGAACAATGACATTTTAACTTTAGAATGTTGGAATCTATTGTTCCCGTTCTGCTTTGTGATTGGTTAACTTTGTCGAGGTGGCCCGGTAACAGTAGCAGCACTGTAAAGTAAATTATGTCCAATAAAGCTCCCTTGTAAATACAAGTCAAGTGAAGTTAAATTGAAGTTTACTCACCTGGCACAAAGCTGAATTTCAAAAATGGCACTTCTGTGAGCCTCCATGGGAGTTTGTACGACACTCTAAAATCATTCTAGAACAAACCACAATCAATGACAGTCTAACTTAACATTTTCCTTTTTGTTTAACAATTTTGTACACAACTATTGGCCAAGACATGGTGTTTCTTTCCTGATTGTTCCATTATGAATGGATATGCCAAAATAGTTTAAATGCCAAAATAGTTTAAATGGTTTTAGTGTTGACATAATTGTTTTACTCTTTTTGGTAGGTTCATGCACTTTTTGCATGTATATTTTATGCACTTATTATTATTATTATTATTTTTATTTTTTTTAATATTTTTATTTTTAAGCGCTGATGAAAATAGCAATATTGATATTGGCGCTATATAAGTATTATTATTATTAATAACAAACAACTAAATTACAACAAACTCTAGACAAAACTTTTAAAAGATTACTCCAAGTTACACAAGAATTTCTGTACCTACAAGGTAGTTAGTTTATGTGCGTAAATGTGAGCTCGCCATTGGTAAGATATAATTTTGTAATAGATTTTGTTTTGTTAAATTGTAAGAATATACTTTTTAATAAATTTCACATACCTGAAGCATTTCAGATTCTGAGTACCAAATATGGATGACACCTTCTTCCACTCTCTTAGTAGCTAAGAAAAAAATTATCCCAGTCATAAAGTAAGAAAAATGAAATCCTGGCTTAGTTATGACATGGACATGTATCATGTTTGAAACATGTAATGTGTTAATCTTATGCTTGCAATAAGGGTATCTGTCATAGAAGACTATTCATCTGACTGATAATTTGTCGAGATGATAATTCGTCTCTAGTATAAATTGGGCCAGTAGCATTAAACAGTACATAAATTTCACCTTACCAATTAAGTTGTTGGAAAGGCAGGTGATACTGTCTAAAGGAACAGTCTTTTTCCCTGGAAAATCCAACTTTCCAAAATGCATTCTGCAAAGGAGATGAAGTTGATGAGCTATGATTTAGCTCAGAATTTTTTTAAAACATTAAAATTCCCCTCCCTGTGCTGTGTAAACAAGAGCTGTTGCCATGTGCCAACATGTGCCTGTATGAAGAACTGCAACATGTTTTTTTTTTTCAACTTCATTGGACACAAACTTACTTTAACATACTTTAAGATAGACCAAAAGGAAAAGGCGTGGATGGGGTGAATGTCTCTTTACACATGTTTTATTGTGGCTAAAAGCAGTTTAGGCAAAGTTAAACTCGAATCCATCGCAGCGGCACTTATTTAAGTTTCTTAGCTGGTCAGCGGCCATCTGCCATCAAGTCACATGGTGCGGTCCAGGTGCCTTTGCAGGATTTATCTCAGCCTTCACATGTTCAGCTTGCTTGCCTGCTTGCTTGCTATTATTCTCGTGTTTGCCTTGCATTTCTGTTACATTTGTTCTGTAATACATTGCTCCGCAGCTCAGCTATTAAAGCCCATGTCCTTATTTATTGTGTCCTGTTCATTCTCCCCCCCCCCCCCCCACCGGGTTTCCTCACTCCATCTACTACAGCTGCTTCCCTTTTGCCTTTCAGCATTGCGCGCCTTGCCACCCATGTCCCAAGTCAGTCCTCTCAAGCCAGAGGCATTTGCTCACAAGCTGGCCAATCATCCAGACCAGAACCTAGTTTCCTTTGTCATTGAGGGGCTTCGGTCCGGTTTCTGACTGGGTTTTCATGGTCAGCACAGGCTCAAGCCTGCGAAGAGAAACAAACCCTTGGCATTCCAACATCCCCAAATTATTGATGATTATCTGGCCAATGAAGTTTCCCTCCTCCACGTTGCTGGGCCGTTCTCCTCCCCCCCTCTACCTGCCCTCCACATGAGCAGTTTCGGTGTCATCCCTAAGAGAGGGCAGCCAGGCAAATGGCGCTTGATTGTAGATCTCTCATCACCCGAGGGTGGTAGTGTGAACGACGGCATCGATCGTGATTGTTATTCGCTTCAGTACATTAAGGTGGACGATGATGTTATTAGGATGGTAAGCCACCATGGTCCAGGCGCCTTAATGGCCAAATTTGACGTTGAAGCAGCCTATCGCAACATCGTGGTACACCCCGCGGACCGTTCCTTCTTGGGGGTGAAGTGGCGTGGTCACTACTATGTTGACCTTACCCTCCCCTTTGGCCTCCGCTCGGCACCGTGTATCTTCAACTCCGTGGCTTCCCTGGTGGAATGGATCCTGCTTCATAACTACCAGGTTTCAGATCTCCTACATTACCTGGATGACTTAATCACAGCTGGCCCCCCTGACTCATCCCAGTGTTTCACAAACCTCTCTGTGTCGCTGAACGTTTGTCAGTCTCTGGGCCTCCCTCTTCACCCCGGAAAATGTATTGGCCCTTCCACTTTGCTGATGGTCTTAGGCATCGAGCTTGATTCCATTAATCAGGTTGCTCGCCTTCCTGAAGACAAGCTGTTGGACCTCTGAGCTCTTATCAATTCATGGACATCTTTACGCTGGTGCAACAGGAAGCAACTTGAATCCCTCATCGGCCACCTCCACTATGCTGCTAAAGTCGTCTGGCCAGGACGAGCCTTCATCCAGTACATGATCAATCTGCTTTGTTGCTTTCGCTGGGCAGACCACCCCATTCGTCTCAACCAGGAATTCCATCTAGATTTGTGCTGGTGGCATGAGTTCCTGTCCGCTTGGAACGGAGTCAGCTTCTGGCTTTTCCCCGGTATGTCGGCCTCCCCGGACCTGGAGGTGATGTCAGATGCAGCAGGTTCTATTGAGTTTGGCGCGTTCTTCAACAACGAGTGGTTCAACAGGGTGTGGCAGCCCTCCCAACAGCCAAGTCCATAGCCTACAAGGAGTTCTTCCCAATTGCCCTTGCCGCCCGCATCTGGGGATATAAATGGTCTAGACAGCACATACTGTTCCGCTCCGATAATGAAGCTGTGGTACACATTCTGAACTCCAGGACGTCTAAAACCACAGTATCATGCGGTATAAAGAAAGTTTGAAGTTTTGAAGTTTGACTAATGCGGTCCCTCCTCCTCTCCGCTGCTCGCTTTAATTTTTCCTTTTCAGCCCAGCATATTCCGGGTATCCTCAATGAAGTTGCTGATGCGCTTTCCCGTTTCAATTGGCAGGCTTTCAGACGTCTCGCCTACACTGCCCTCCCCCATCCGGTGCCCATCTCCCAGGAGCTTCTGGTGGAATTGACGTCCCCTACCTCGAACAACGCTGCCGTGGCTTCCTCCTAGAAGGCTTAGCTCTGTCCACTCGGCGTGCATACTCATCAGGACAGTAAAGGTTTTTTGACTTCTGCCTGCAGTCTGGACGCTTACACCCTGATGGGTCTCCTTGCCCTGCAGATGAGCAGACGCTGTGCCTTTTTGCTACTTTCCTAGCCGACTTCGTTCATCACCCAACAATCAAAATGTACCTCTCCGCCGTCCGGTCTCTCCATATTGATTTAGGCCTCCAGGACCCTCTCCGCTCTTGCCTCCATCTGCAACGTGTGGTTCGCGGCATAAAGCGCACGCAAGGATCTTCATCACGTCAATGGCTGCCAATCACTGATGATATCCTACTGACCATGATCAATTCATTGGACTTGTATCTGCCAGATCACTGCATGTTCTGGGCGGCGTGTACTCTTGCCTTTTTTGGCTTTCTTCGGTCAGCAGAGTTCACTGTGCCGTCTCTGACAGGCTTTTCCCCATCTCGCCATTTGCAAGTTAGCGATATCGCAGAGGACAGCAGTTCCGCTCCTTCATGCATGCGCATAAGCATCAAAGCTTCTAAGACTGATCCATTCCGGAGGGGCTGCCAAATTCATATTGGTCTGGGATCCCCCCTCTGTGTGCAGTTTGTGCGATGCTGGCCTATTTGACCTTTCTAGGTTCCGCTCCGGGTCCTTTGTTCTTGTTCCAAGACGGCCAGCCTTTGACCCGCTCTGCTCTCACGTCTTGGGTTAGACAAATCGTGGCAGCTGCTGGCATTCCCGGGAATTTCTTCAGTCACAGCTTCCGGATTGGAGCCGCAACGGTCGCAGCACGTAATGGTATTCCGGACCACCAAATTCAGATTCTTGGGCGATGGAGCAGCGACGCCTTCAAGCTGTACATCCAGACTCCAGCTGAAGTGCTTGCCAGTTTGTCCTCTCACCTGGCCTCTTGCTAGCCATGGCTACGGGGCGGTGGGTATTGCCTTTTGTTTGTTACACAGGTTTTGCTGGCCCTTCCGATGGCTTGGGGGTTATGGTGCTTGGATGGTGTTTGGAGGTCTCGAGGTCCATGTCCTCCCTGTCCCAAGTCCCTCTGTTTTTCTCCAAGCACCTTGGAGCCGTTCTTGGGTGGTGTGCTGTGTCAGGGTTGCCATAGATACCTCTTCGTGCCGGGAAAGTTTGCTAGCAGCATGCCCCACACCATGCGGCACCTACCCCTCAAGCTCATCTATGGGTGATGAGTTTAAAGACAAATGAACAAACACATGGAACATTGTTATCTATTAAAGTTATTGTTATCAGAAAACCTGACCTTGTTTTGTCTTTTTTGTCACTTTTGTCAGCTGAGCCATCATAAAGTTTCCACATATAGCATCCATCATCACATCCCCCAATTACCACCTTGCCATGAGGAGGGATGGAGAATAACCGCACTATAGAGCGCGACTTCAAAGTCAACAACAGTCTGAAGGAGATAAAAGTAAAAAAACGAGGATACAATGCTACTACAGAATTCTTAGTTTATCATTTGAATAGAAATCCTGACTGAAAAAGCAGTTTGTAGGAAAATTGTCTTGGTGGCTATAATTATTTTCTCCAAGCTATTTACATTGAAGCTTATTACAGTCAAAATACTCAGCGCGTTCTGCTTATTATTTGGGAATGACTTTCATTAATCGGGAACAGATTGCATTATTGAAATCAAAATACATATAAAATCCAAGTTTTAAATTGATTATTGGAATCTTCCAACGGTAGCCTCATTCGAAATAACGAATGCTGATTGGTTTGTTATTGACATCAGGCGAATGTTCACGTGCAAAGCAGGCAACAGTTGGCGGCTTGACACATCTGACCTATTTGTTCGCTCAACAAAAATTCATCACTGTTTTTTTTTTGAGGTTAAGAAGCTCTGCATTTACAAAACTCCGAAGAACAATTCTTAGAAAGCTAGTGTGCTGGTACTGAAAGAGAAATTTTCACCGTAAGTGAAGAAAATTTCCTATAAAGTCCAAGTGACTGAATTCTCTGAAACCAACAGCGGCCAACGGTTGCATATTTCGCCTGTGAACTTTTGACCCATGTCAGTAAATAAACCATTCAACATTCGTTACTTCGAATGAAGCTACCGTTGGAAGATTCCAATAATCAATTTAAAACCTGAATTTTATATGTATTTTGAGTTCAATAATGCAATCCATTCACGATTAATGAAAGTCATTCCCAAATGATAAGCGGAACGCACTGAGTATTTTGACTGTAATAAAATCATTTTTTCTATATCTTAATTTTACAGTTCTGGTTTCCTATTATTTCAATGACTCTTGTTCCCATTAATGTAGCTATCAACTTGAGTACAAGTGAAGTAACTGTTGGTTAATAGAAATGATAGAAATTATAATTGGATCTGCTTTGCTTGAGTTGGTTAACTTTTTAAAATGACGAGCTTTGATGAAAAAATAAATATGCAGCATTGAAAAAGTCTGAATGCTAAGCAATTCCATGCAAAATATTTCAACCAAATTATATAAACTTCTGATAAATTTGCACAGGACTTTTCAGTCATAGATATCTATTATGATGAAAAACCATTTTAATGAAAAATCCTTGTTGTGCGATATAACTTTATTCCTGCAGCAGCTGCCACATAACTTCCAACTGGCTTAATTTTGTGCATCAGGTCGCTGGGACAAATTTTCATTATTGCCTTGTGTGCATTGTTTCAAGACTTGTCCCAGTGACAAATTAAAAGTAAACCACGGGAAAGCGTCGTCTGGTCCACCTCCTTGGATTTGAAAGCTAGTTCCCAGGCACCCTTCTTGTTCGACCTTTCCTTTATTTAACTCTGAAGTTGACTTTTGGGTACTTCATACTCTTGTGTTTCAAACCATTTACAGAGAAATACCATAATTATATTAAATAAGTAAATATCCCTCACTATTTTCCCATTATCTTTTTCACTCCCACAAGTCAAACCGTGACTCATGTAATGGCTGCATTGTATGACTAACAGTCTAAACATTTGAATGAAAGCTCTTCAGTAGTAAATTTATCTGGTAGCATTTGTTTTTCAGTATTTCACAAAATGAAATTACTATTTATCATGACTGTTGATATCCGCTACTCTTGGAAGTGAAAAAGTTACCATTAAAAGCTCTATTAACCCCCTCTCCTTCACCTTAAAACCTCCCCATAGTTTTCAAAATTAACACATGGTTTGAAATGTCAGTAAAATGATTTTCGTCAAGCCAATTTGCTTCAGCCAGTTTGTGGGGAAATTTGGTCTTTCCAGGAGTAGCGTCATCACGTTCGAAGAACGCAATCCTAATTTCGTGTTGGTTGTCCTGTGGTTTACGTGCAGTAAAATTTGAGATTTTTTGGTAGACGGTCTTCCAAATGGCCGCCCCTATTGCTTTTTTTTCAGGGGCTCATTTCCGCCAGAAATTCCTTTGAACGCGTGTCCATAATCTGTGATTACTGCTAGTATTAGGGCATAAATTAAATTGTAGTTGTAACTCTGTGACACATTTTTGATTCCCATCCTGAGACCATAAATTATTAAATAACTCCTCCCCCTCCCCTTAAAGCTGCTTTATGGTATAATTTTTTAGTACAGGACTTACTTTGATTTTCCTTGATATTCTGCTCCTTTAGGCAAGCCAATTTCCCACACCATAATGGTATTATCATCGGCTGCACTTAACAGCCAAGTTGGATGAAGAGGGTGAAAAACTAAATGTTCTAAAAGTCCTTTGTGACCTTGAATTTCCTCAAAGCAAACAAGCTGATTAGGTTCGATTATTTTAATGTCACATTGTGATCCGCCAGCAGCTATTAAATTGGCTTTGTGCTTTTTATCACCATCAGAGTTTATACAAACTGTTGTCCATGCTAAACAGTAAAACGTTTCTCCTGGCTGTTTGTATTTCTTCATGACGCGCCCAGTGCTGCAGTCCACAAAACACACAGAGTCTCCTCCGCACGTTGCACATGTTGTCGTCGTCTGACCTAGTGACAATAAACAAAAATCAAGACAAGCACCACCACAAACAAAAAATACCAATTTTTCGCAGTTTTTTGGGTGATGTTTAGATTCAGGTGAGAACATACAAAAAAAATAGATCATGGGCACTTTAAGCCAAAGCGACCAACCAAAAATACCTTTCCTTTCGGGATCTGGTTCAAACTCGCAGCCCCAAACTTGTGTTTTCCTGTCGGTTGGGTCATTATTTAGAGAATGCGTCTGAAGCAGATGAGACACCGCAAACTGACAGTAAACAGGGCTGGCACTCTGCTCCTGTAAATCAAACAACGTACATGTACAATTACCGATGCCTGTTTAGAATAGAAAGTTTCATCCATTGATTTCTTTTTATTGTTATTTGCCAAAATAAAATGTGAAATATAATTTCACTGCAAAACAGTCTTTTTATCTCAAAGCTGTGGATAAGGGGTGGAGACCAAAACTTGTGATGAGGGGTGCAAAGCGCAGATCTTCACATGTGAGCTAAAGAGGCAAACAGAGAAAGAAACACACTCTCATAAGCGAACAGCTCTCTAGTTACGGCCACCTCAACAAAACCCTATTTGAATTCTGCTCTTCGCCCAGCTTCAGTTATGCACACCTTTTCTGCTACCCGAGGGTGTTTGCTTACAGGATGAACTAGTGTACTGTTATTGCATCTCCATGACCTAGCTATCCGTATGAACACTCACTCAGACCTTTTTAGCCGCATTTGATTCATCTTTGTTTTGCTTTTTGGCAGTTTCATGCAAACTACAGACAGAAATATGAGACAGTTTTATTATCCTTCTTCTGATTTAATATAAGGTGATGTGCTAATCTATTTTTTTTTTCAAAACACACACATTAAGGAAACAAAAACAATCAAATCAAACATAACATAAAATAATAGTTTATTTAGATGATCAACAAAAAATATTACTGTGCGAATCCAAAAACCGTGAACACTTTGATTTTGACATTTCCCATTGTGCAGTTACCAATCAGAAGCGACTTGAAACCGCAAGAAACCCAAACAAACGGTTAGTCGTGAAAACCACCCTTCTCTGTTTCCTTGCAAAAGAATCGTCGCCGCCTTGCTGTAGTTTTTTTATTTTAGTTTACCTTTCGTCTTTCTTTGTAAATGAAGCAGAAATCTGAGCAATTTTACTGTAACGGCTAAAAACCAGACAGACGTTTAGCTATACGCTTGTCTCATGCTCAGTTGTCGCATTCATAGGTTTGTCAGTGTTGTACACAACAATTGTCCGTCGCGGCCGTATCGCAAAAACATTTAGCGAAAAAGCCGGACAATAACACATGACAGTTCCTGAGGATTAGTTTCCCTGCAAAAAGTGAATTTTTGAAAAAGCTACTGAGCGAGGACAAAATCGGCTGTTTCGGGGAATGAAAGTGTTAACTTTTATAATATGGCATGCAAATATGAAAGAGTACAGTAACCGCTAACTTGCCGTAAACTTGTCAAGTTTTATTCCCAGCATGATAAGTTTTACAGCTACAACACAACGTTTCTTTTGCTTTGATCTCTTGCTGATCAGCAGCTAGCTCAGTACTTTGTATGTGGCTTATTGCAACACGGCCTTGCAAAATTAAAGGCGAGAATATTGATGATATCTGATAATCACAGAACACCAGATGAGGGTTTCTGTGAATCGAAAAATAATCCCCTCTTGCAATAATCTTAAGTTTCATGACCTGACCCTCTGTTTTTTTTCTTTTGCTTCTATAGGCTTTGAATTTCTTAACTTTCGAATCGAACGTTGGCCATTTGGGCGATTTTTTCTCAACGAAATGTCACAGGGGAAAGCTTTGTATGGCGTGACATGACCGTTGTAGATCGCACGCAAACCAATCAACCGCGAAAGCAGAAAAAACAAAAATTTAAATTTTGCAACGGTATAACTGCAAAAGAGAACAGAAGTTTGCTGCTTCAAATATCGAGACGATCTATCAGCTACTATGCTCAAAAGTGAGTACTGATTACAGTTTGCTTGGTTTACTAACCGTTTGTTTGGGTTTCTTGCGGTTTCGAGTCGCTTCTGATTGGTTGCTACACAATGGGAAATGTCAAAATCAAATCAAAGTGTTCACAGTTTTTGGATTTGCACAGTAAAATCCACCTCCGAAAAGGGGAAATCATGAGGTTATCTCAATATAAAAAAATTTCCCTGTTACGGTAATGAATTTACAATTTACAATATTATTTTAATAACAAAATCCTTGACAATCCTACACTACCTTATTAGTTTCCTTTCTTGGTGTCCTTTCTTTCTTTTTGTTCATTTTACCGTCTGGTGTTTTTACGTCCTTTGTCTTATCTGATTCACTTTTCACTTTCCTATCACTTTCCTCAGTTTGTCCATTCACTGTAACATGCGATAACAAAAAGAGATCAGTCTTGAAACAGGTTGTTCAAAAATCTGAATAAGATATTCAGGGTTAAACATTAAAAAGGGTTACAGCAGTATTCACTTGAGTGTGACTTGAGAGTTTTGACTGCGTAGTTACTAAAACAAGGAATGACCTACAATGAGCTACAACCATCAGCCACAATGACCTACAATGAGCTTCAATGGCCTACAAAAAGCTAAAATGAGCTACAAGGGGTTTATAATATCACCATCCTTACCTTTATATCCTGTAGAAAGGTCGGTCCCACAAGAGGATAATAATTGGCAACCACCCAATCACTTCTGAAAATCACCGGAAGTTAAAAAAGGCTGTACTTTTAAAAACTTTTACAATATATTAGCATTCCATCTCACATTATCTTTTAACCGGAAGTGGCCTTGATTGTTTGTTGATGACCGCTCAAGGGAAGTAACTTACAAAGGGGTGAGGTGCTCATATTGTTAGGAACACTTTCCAAGAATACCAAACAGTATCCTAAGGTGTCCAAGAATTACCCAGAATGTTTTACAATTTTTGCAGATTTTCCATGATTCTAGCTTTCATGGCAGGTGAGAAGCATTGCATGACAATCCATGTAGCTACAAATAAATGCAGTACCTGAGTATAACTGTACATGACATAAAGTGTATACATGTAAATAATGCCCAGCATTTTAAAGCTAATAAAATAAAGAATAAAAAAATCCTTCCAAGATTTGAAGAACATGGAATGCTAAAGTTTTAAAGAGGAAAGGCCTGAAATTGCAGCTTAAAGTGGACAGTTATGCCTTTGTTTCATTTTTGTGGGAACTGCAAAGCCATCTTTCCTTTCAGGGACCTTCACTAGCTGTAAATGTGTTACTTCCAGTGGTTTTCAGAAGTGAGCAGGACCAACCTTTCTGCGGTATATAAAGGTAAAACCCCTTGTAGCTAATTTTAAATAGCTACATTGTAATTGTAGCTTTCTGTAGGTCATAATGTAGCTCATTGTAGCTCATTGTTGGTCGTTGAAGCTCATTGTAGTTCGTTGAAGCTTGTTGTAACTCACTGTGGCTCATTGTAGGTCATTGTAGATCATTGAAGCTCATTGTAGGTCATTGTAGGTCATTGTGGCTGATCGTTGTAGCTCGTTGTAGCTCATTGTAGCTCATTGTACAGTAGATCATTGTAGCTCATTCCTTGTTTTAGTAACTACGGTTTTGATTGGCCAGAGTAATTATTACTCTGGCCAATCAAGACAGACATCAAAGACAATTCAATGAACCAATCGGAATTCAAAGCGAATACATGCAGCCAGCACCAAGCATGGGAAAACCAGTGCGAGCAAGTTACAATTTGTTTCAGTTTTGCTTCTTATTGTTTGAGAAAGTGGTTCAAGATATTTTAGCCAATCACAATTCATCGTAATACAAAACCAAACCAATTGCACAATTGACACTCAATTGAAAACCATTATAAGTACAATGTACCATCAAATCACAACTCTAACATCTTCTACCTGGGCATAACTCAGGTGGTGGCCCACTCAACCGGAGCTTAACCCGGTTTCCGTAGCATGAAGCAACTAGGAGTATTGCTACTCCCCCCTGGATGGGATGCTAGTCCATCGCAGGGTTACTCCCAGCATTTTGTCGCTGGTACCTGTTTATACACCTGGGTGGAGAGAGACAATGTGGAGTAAAGTTCCTTTTCCAAGGAAACAATATGATGGCAGAGACCAGGCCTCAAACCACAGACCTTCAGATCCTAATACCACTGTGCCTCCACTTTAATAATATTGAGAAAATGCTGATGGCACATTACCTTCAGTTGTCCTCTGTTTCTTGTTTGGCGGCTCTTGATCACTGATCTCTAAGTTCTTTAAATGGAGTTTTCCTAAAATTGAAAGCTGACCAAAACATTAATTGTTAAAAGATGACCAAATGCCTTATGGTATGAGATTAACGGATGATGTTTGCTGTTGAAATGGCATGCGTTAAAAAGAGAACAGATTTTTGAACGAGTTGAACGGTTGTTTGAAGCATTAAAACGGGTAATGACAGATACCAAATGCTTCAAGCCGTTTTAATAGATACCCGTTATTGTATGTTTTCATGCGAGAGATCACAAATAACAATACAGTCAAAGTTTCCAGAAGCAGAAAGTGTCAGTAACCGGAGCTGAACGCTTACTGAAACAATTCTTCTAAAAGTAGAGTTTGTCAAGGTGGCCGTAAGTAGAGCTGTCTGCTAACGAGATTGTCCGCTAAGAGAGCTTTGACTGTACATGTATACATGTATGCCTTTTTCACATCAAACTCTCAAATTCATGGCTGTTATTCAGCTATAAAGAAGCCTGCTCCATAAGGAAAAAAACCGGTTATAAAATAAGGAAAGTCTTTGTCTGTTGTCTTTCTGTTTTTCTTGTTTTTCAAACTTTGAGTAGTACATGTAGGTACATCTTTACTGTAGTTGCCAGCCACTAACGACAGCCCTCAAAGTAGATTTGACTTTTCACTCAAATACCTTGTATTCTCTATAGTTCTTCAGCATAGCAGGTCCACAAGTAACTTCAGTCTAAAAATAAAATAAATACTTTTTTGTTCAAAATATATTGATCAGGTAATTGTTATCAACTCTCTAGAATGGACACAAATTAATATTGGCTGGTTCTGGCCAAAGTTAGCTGTTTGTCTGTATCTAAACTTTCGATAACATAGGCAGAAGTCACTGTACTGTATTTAAAGCTTCCATGTGTAGTTCTTACTTATACCTAATACATGTACAGTTAATGTTAAATATGTAACCAAAAAACTACAAAGATTACTGTGAACAAACGTTTTCTCAACTTCAATGATGTCATGTAATCGAATTTAAAGGGACATGTCATGCTTTCATAATTATGGCCAGGAGCTTGCTTTCAGCTTGCTTTATTATCTCAAAATAGGAGGAATAAATCACCAAAAGTGATGAATGCAAAGAAATATGACCTAAAAAGACAAAACAGCGACTACAAAACTCAAACTTCCACCAGAATGGAAACTTTGATTTTTTGACCACTTTTGTGAAATCAAAATTGATGAACTATAATCCACTTCCATCCTTGTAATCCTGCACTTTCTCTCCAAACTACTGCTTTGATTTTACTTGATAGAATATTTTCATCCAATTTAGTTATATATTTGGTAGCATTTGGCAATATATCAAGGAAATTAAGTCAACACAATTTCATTGTTTCAGCAGGACAGTGTCCCTTTAAGTACAAATAAAAGTGGAGAGGATCACATTACTTCATTTCATTCATACCTTGAGCTTTTGAATGAACTCTTTTTCAAGCTCTGCACTCTTTCTACTATCCAACTGCTTGTACATTTTGCTAAAATGTGTCTTCCATACTTCACAAGTCTACAAGAGAAGCACATAACACCTTAGTCAATTTACCAACCATTAATTTCATTAACTTCAGAATAACTTTGATTAGTGGCTAGCCTGATGTATAGGTTTCGTCCCTGCCAAGTGACTCTTCAGACATCTCTCTTGCTTTGCAAACTCGTTGAGCATCACGCTCAAAGTCCCGTTCAAGCAAGAGTAGTCTCTGAAGAGTCCCTTGGCAGGGAAGAAACGTATACCTCAGGCTTGAAGTTATTCTGAAATTATTCATGACACTTCTATTGTCATTATGATTTACTTCATATATTGTAATTGTAAACAATTAGAAAATCAGTGTGAACATTAATACTAATCGATCTTAGTAACTGAACTACTGGTATAAAATGAAAAAAAGTTGAAGTGAATGCCACCAGACTTACATGTATAGTCACAAACAACTGCTTACCAAAGTCAAATATCAATTGATTTTGTAGTATGTCCATTGTGCCAAAAGCATGCCATTCATCGTACAATAATTTATGGCTCTCAAGCTAAAAGTTGCCGCTAAAGCAGAAGCAGTCAAAAACAATTTGGAGAGCGCACAAAAGAAATAATTTTATAGAAAAAAAATTACACTACAGGAAGTTTATGCCAGTTTTTTAAAAGTGTTTAAATTATCAAGCAAATGTCACTGCAGAACAAATTTTTCAATTTAAAATTGTGCCAATTTTGTAATCTGTCCAAAAATGCAGCAAAACATTTGCATTTTGTCTTTGTGCATCTTCTGCATGGCTGCAAATTGTCTTAATTCCTCCCTGGTTTTCCTCTCCTCCTTTTCTTCTTGTACCAAGCTCAGGATTTTATCACCTCACCATTTCAGGTGGCCACTATCGCGTCTCTTTCATTTCTTCGCTATTGGCCACATGCAAACTTACTTTTCTTCAGTGGCCACTACCACAGTAGGCTCAGTTCGGTCATCTGTCTCTTGAAACAGCATTCCTGCTGGGTTTATAGCCCAAAATATCTCCCAGCTCCTGAAGTATTTACAGGATTTTACGCTGTGTGCCGTTGCTCTCTTGTTGTCCTCTAGGTCCACAAAACTTTTCTTTAGTCGTTTCCATTTGTTGGAACACTGGGTTCCTGATGGGTGGTAGTTTTTTTGCTTCATGCCCTTTAGCAATTGATCCCTACATGCTTTTGTTTTTGAAATTCCGTCCGCGAATTTGTGTTCATGTTTGTGATGAAGAGAGATTAATAATTTATTTGACACTTTCAAAATGTTGACAACACGCATAAATCGACGTCCACAAAATAATATGCCAGCGAGCGCTACCCATCATTTTCAACCCTTTCAACCAGGTTTTAAGCTGGTTGAAAAAGTTGATCAACCAAACCAATAGTTTCAATAGTTTTTCCCAATAGAACACGGAAAAAAAAACCCAAACAACCAAAAACGATTGGCCCCAATAGAACACTCCCTTAAATTCTGACTTGCACTGTACTTAATATGAACACCTCTTAATACAGTCAACAGACACATTTTCTCACCCAGACTAATGCATTTTTTTTACAGTAGACATGCATTGTATTTTAACAAACTATTTACAAGTTACCAACCTTTTGTGACAATGTAGCATCCAATCTATTGACAGCATCTCTCATCAGACTGATATCCTATAAGAAAAATAGAGTTAAACCAGCCTTGACTGATACCCACTTAATACAGACACCCCTTTATTACGGACAGTTTTCTTGGTCATGGCTGACCAAGAAAAACAATATTTTTTCTAAAATTTACCCAAAATGGACAGTTTTTCCTATCAAAACTGAAACAATCTTACACAAAGTTAACCTCGTTAATACAGACAATTTGGCTAATTCTATCAATGTTTCATGTTAGGCAGCTAAACAAATACTATCAGTTTGATAGGAAGACAGATAATTTACTGCCGTTTTCTTTAAAACAATAAAATGCTAAAATTCTCTCATTCATAAGAACCCACTTAATACAGACACTCCATTTATTTGGACTACAGTTTCTGTGGTCCCTTTGGCATCTCTATCAATGGAGTTTGATTGTACACTGAGTTATATAATAAAACTATTGATTGAAGCCTTAAAAACATGGTGTTTTTAGGAAAGGTCAATATTGTGTTTCGCAGTAGACACTAGAGAAATTGGTTTCCATGACAACTTTTAATCGATTCCACCAACATGGTGGTCACTTTCTTCTTCTTCTTCCATTAAACTTGTCTCCTTCACTTCTGAAGATTTTCGCAAGCGTTAAAAATATACATTCACAATAATAACAGTAAAACTTAATTAATAAATAACAAATCAATAAATAAAGAAAGGAGTGGTCATGTCTAGTAATCAAGACTGGCAAGCCTCTGTTTAAAGGAGGCCAAGGTCAATGCTTGCACTACATCATCTGGAAGACCGTTCCAATCTCTGATCGTTCTTGGGAAATAGGAGTAGAGATGGAAGTTCGTTTTTGATCTTGGGAATTTGTAACTCAAAGAATTACAGTGCCTGCTCTTCCTTTGCATTGGACACTGATCTGAGCACATGGTATGCAAAGGCATATAAGATACATGTTAAACTGCTGTCCAATATGTGCAGCAGAGCAGTCTATTGAAGGACAAGGTAACAAATCAAATTTTGGAGGTTGTTACATAGACACTGTCCCGCTGAAATAATGGAATTTTTGTTTACTTCATTTCCATGTTATTATCGAACAAATGCCACCAAATATACAACTGAATTGGATAAAAAAATGCTATAGAGCAAAACAGAAGAAGAAGTAATATGGAGAAAAAGTGCAGGATTACGAGGATGGAAGTGGATTACAATTCATTAATATTTTTGATTTTGTGACAGGTGGTACAGAAATCAGAGTTTCCATTCTGGTGGAATTTTGACATTTTAGTTGTTATTTTGTCTTTTTAGTTCATATTTCTTTGCATTCATCACTTTTGGTGATTCTTTCTTCCTATTTAAAGATAATAAAGCAAGCGTAAAGCAAGTGTAAAGCAAGCGTAAAGCAAGCGTAAAGCAAGTGTAAAGCAAGCGTAAAGCAAGCGTAAAGCAAGCGTAAAGCAAGCGTAAAGCAAGCGTAAAGCAAGTGTAAAGCAAGCGTAAAGCAAGTGTAAAGCAAGCGTAAAGCAAGTGTAAAGCAAGTGTAAAGCAAGTGTAAAGCAAGTGTAAAGCAAGCGTAAAGCAAGCGTAAAGCAAGCGTAAAGCAAGTGTAAAGCAAGCGTAAAGCAAGTGTAAAGCAAGCGTAAAGCAAGCGTAAAGCAAGCGTAAAGCAAGTGTAAAGCAAGTGTAAAGCAAGTGTAAAGCAAGTGTAAAGCAAGTGTAAAGCAAGTGTAAAGCAAGTGTAAAGCAAGTGTAAAGCAAGTGTAAAGCAAGTGTAAAGCAAGTGTAAAGCAAGTGTAAAGCAAGTGTAAAGCAAGTGTAAAGCAAGCGTAAAGCAAGTGTAAAGCAAGTGTAAAGCAAGCGTAAAGCAAGTGTAAAGCAAGTGTAAAGCAAGCGTAAAGCAAGTGTAAAGCAAGTGTAAAGCAAGTGTAAAGCAAGCGTAAAGCAAGTGTAAAGCAAGTGTAAAGCAAGTGTAAAGCAAGTGTGTAAAGCAAGCGTAAAGCAAGTGTAAAGCAAGTGTAAAGCAAGCGTAAAGCAAGCGTAAAGCAAGCGTAAAGCAAGTGTAAAGCAAGTGTAAAGCAAGTGTAAAGCAAGTGTAAAGCAAGTGTAAAGCAAGTGTAAAGCAAGTGTAAAGCAAGTGTAAAGCAAGCGTAAAGCAAGCTCCTGGCCATAATCATGACAACACAATATGTCAGCTGGGACAGTGTCCCTTTAAATCTACACTAATAAACAATATTATACAAGTTACCCAAGCAAATAAAATATTGTAACAAGGCAGCTTACAGATTATTGAAATCTGCAGAATTATTTTATGATTGCTAATTGCATGAAAAATACTGACCTTCCCATCCATAATTTTTAACTGGGGACAGAGAGACACTAACTTGTACTTGTCTGAGACCTGCACGTGATAATAGTTACATGTATTTTATAGTGAGTAACATTAATCATTTATTCAACACTGTGGGGATCATCACTGACAATGGACCATGCACAAGTCATTGCAGAAATTTTGTAAGACTAAAGGCTGGTTCACATGCGTCATGCAAATACAAACGCAAATGCAAGTGCCAGGAAAGACATGTGCACCACCATAATGCAAATGCAAACGTAAGCGCCAATGCAAGAAATGGAAAATTTTCCATTTCCTTGCATTGCATTAAGGCTGGTTTTCACTAGCGCATAAGCATAAGCACAAGCCAACATACGCAGACTCAGTAACGTGTTGATCATTAGTGCCTATTGTTCTGTTTTGTTCAAACAATTGGAACTAATGATCAACATGTTACTGAGTCTGCGTATGTTGGCTTGTGCTTATGCATATGCGCTAGTGAAAACCAGCCTTTACACATGTGTGAACTGGAACAACACAAAATAATGCAAATGCAAAGTAAAAAATTATCATTCCATGCCTCCGCAGTTGAAGTTGAAACCAAGATGGCATCATTCGCCATCTTGGGGTGCTCAAATGTGTATGTATATCGATCTTACTGTGCTTGCATTTGCATCATTGTGTGAACCAGACTACATGTAAGTAACTATCCAGCAACATCTACATGTATAGGTGATCTTTAAATACTACAAGCAAGCACTATACACTATACACTATACTATACATTACACTATACATTACAATTACCATATTTTTCCATCCAAAAAACCAAATTTAAAAACTTGTTTTCTTTTGTCCAGGGCTAAAAATTAACTCCAGTGCTTGGTGGCCAGTCGGGCCAGTTGCCATGAATTTTAAGTGGCCGTCCCAAAAGAGAGTACAGCAGAGCTCAATTTCCTTACTCTGTTCTCAAAGCAAAAATGTGTGCAACTTCGACTTCCCATACAGAACTCTGGGTAAGTTTTGAGTCACATTGTAATCACAAAATTTAATAGCATCTTGATGTTGTGAATGTGGATCACTCCTGAAACTATGTTAAAACAGCTCAGAATTTTCCACATCAGAACTAAAAATTCAAAATGGCGTCAGATGTCGGGGATGCAGATCACTCATGATACTACCGTTAAAATGGCTCACAATTTTCCACTTCAGAACTAAAAAATCACTACATTTAATGAACTTAGAGTTGAGGAAAAGAAAAGAAGAGAAAGGTACATGTAGTCCAATTTAAATTTTGTACTTTGAATAATTTACATTGCAACTTTTCAAATTTTGTATCATAGACAAATTCGGCTAATCCCTTTTGGGATTAGAACTCTTTGTTCGTCATATTTCCATATCAATGAAGCATTGAGATGGAAATTATATGGAAATACTGTGAACAACGGATGTTATTCCCAGAAAGTTTGAATTGGGTACAACAATGCGTTAGCCGAATTTGTCTATTGGGCAATCAAACCTCGACATTTGGTGGCCCTGGTCACTTGAAAATTTTCAAACTGAAGCAAAATTTGAACCAACATCAAATTGCACAAATCAGTTGGTCTGGACCAAGTTTAAAACAAAAATAAATTTACCAAATAATAACACACCCTACTGTCTGTTTTACCTCAAGAGTAGGATTGTTAGTGACATTCAGGTTTTCAAGGTTGTGAAATGCTTTCATTCCATCTGTACTTCTGAGCTGGTTGCTGGCAAAACTAAGCGTTTTTACTTGCGGTAAGTTCCCTTCATATTCTATAGCTGTTAGTTTGTTCTTGGACAGATCAAGATCCTCTAGATTTGGAAGCTGTTGTAGTAAGTCAACTGGAATGAATGTTAATCCATGATCTGACAAGCTAAAGAGAGAGCAAATTAAGGTCACAATGATTACTACAAAGATGATAAAAGAGATGGCCAAATTTGAGCACAACTGAAACAATGTCAAAAGCTGTTAATCAAGCCAGAGCGATGAGGTTTACTGATAACCTGGTTAAATTAATATTGTTTTGTCTGGAGTTGGTAATTAGAGAATGCAGGGGGGCATGACACGACCTATTTGTAACCCAACACGCCAACCACCATAAGTGCATACTATAATAATTTTAAACACACTATTAACGGACTGATCGTTTATTATTTCCTGGGGGGGCTTATCAGGGCGGTAATTTTTTTTTAAACAAGCTCCCTTTGGGGGGTTATTTTTACCTTGTACATTTAACATTCCAGAAATAACAAAGATTCTTATTTTAGTTCATTACCATATCTCAAGCTAGAAATTCCACTAACAGAGTCAAATTGAAACAACAAGAACAAACTTTAATAACAAGAGAATAAACATCACAGAAAAATATACAGAGGCAGTGCTTGACCTTAGTGGTAGTCCATCAGTCCAGGACTAATAAAAATGGTTTTTGGCGAGTAAAATTTGAGAACTGCTAGTCGTTGGTGTTGAAAAAAGAAAAACATAACAGGTTTAGTTGATCACTAAACAATAAGGAAAAGGAAAGAGAGAAACATGCACTATCTTGTAACATGAATCAAGTTCACTAGAGCTGTGAACATGGAAGACTACAGGAAGAGTGGACACTAGTGGGACCCAGTAGCTCACAATGCAAATGGCCATCTTGGATTTTGATCGCTTAATCAAGCTTGAAGAAA
The DNA here is from genome assembly GCA_024195265.1 of Dendrophyllia cribrosa. Classification (NCBI taxonomy): domain Eukaryota; kingdom Metazoa; phylum Cnidaria; class Anthozoa; order Scleractinia; family Dendrophylliidae; genus Dendrophyllia; species Dendrophyllia cribrosa. The sequence continues at coordinate 31,839,076 of JAJLRJ010000008.1, read as the reverse complement.
ATGGAGTTGTTATTAAAGAAAGTTTCTGGCGATTCTTTTTAGAAAAAGCAGTGTGATAATACTGAGAAAGAAGCAACTTGGAATGAAAAAATCCTTTGAGTGCAGAAAGGACAAGAGGGTCAAACTCGAACACTCATAACACTGCTAAAGCAAGAGCTCGGTTTCAACATTTTCATCCCGAAAAAAGAAGATCTGCATGATTCTAACAATCTTATCCCTAAATCAAACATAGTATAAAAGCACATTGCTGTTGTACAGTAGGGCAGTAGAGCACATTAATTTTGCTCCAAAAATTTGGCTGTATGGGCTGAAATTGTTTTTTCACTCTTGGCTACTAGATGATGCCTGTTGGCTAGAGAATTTCAGACCCCACTAGCGAAAATGAAAATTACGGGACAAACTTACCATTTCTTTCATTATTAAAGTCAGATGTCCTTGCCAAACAATAAAAACAAGTGTAACGATATTGTCACGCGTATCATTGTCACGCATATCACGTGACAAATCAAGTTTGGACTTGCGCAGTATGTTAAGTTATACACTTATCCCGGATGTGCTCGCGTGTGCTCGCTGATCTTGTAATGGCTGACATGTATTAAACCGGCGGTTCGTCTCCATAATCTCGTCTGTAGTCGACTTCACTTAACGTTATAACAAGTAAAAGAAACCCAAAGTTTTCTCAAACCGACGTTTTAGCTCATTGAGCATTCGTAAACACAACAGCAGTAATGGCAGACTGACGGTTTACTCCCCATTTACTCAACATAAAAATTATGCTATTACCGAAGTGTAACATATCAACAAATTCAAAACAAAAAATGAAAACAAACCCCGAGATTGCGCAGTACAGACTGTAATTCAGCTTTAAGGTCGAGCACTGGGAGGAGGAAGCAATTTGAGAATACCGAGAAACTATATTTAAATATCTCTGTATGTAAATGCTTTGCAAAATGAGACAAATATTTAAAACAAAAGGAAACAATCTTATTTATTCAGTATTTTACATGCAGTTTAGCTTAATACAGGGAGAAATAAAAACCATTTGAAACAACAATTCGCCCACCTATCTCGCGGCAATCTTTCTTTGATCTGGTCTGATCAGCTGTGATCTATTCAAAGATTGGTCCTAAAATTTGCGTCTTATCAATAATTACTACCACAAATTAATGTCAACTGAGAAATATCCGCTGTTATGCAGTATACATGTGCATACCAGCTCAGAATCAATGGCAAATTAATACCTTCGAGCATTACCAGAAGGTATTAGAGAAGCATTGAAGTTAATTATGCAAAGTGAAATTGCAGAATTAGTCGCTCAGCTCCTATAAGGGATAGAAAATCCAGCAAATTATCTAACAACTTTGGTACATGCTACGTAAGAACTTACTTCAGCTGCCGGATTTCAGACAAGTCGTCGCAACCAACCCGCTTCTTTATTTCCTCTATTGTAGGAATTGGACTGGTGGACATCTTGCACGCTCTAGAATCTCAGCAGAAACCACAGACGAGGAAGTTTACTCACAAAAAGTCACATCCGTCATAAACATTCGAAGTAAACACTACCATAATCAGCACGTGTGTGTGTGCGAGATCAGAAATGTCATGCGCATCGCTGGAACCGCTGATATAAAAACGCTTTTGATTGGATCGTTTCTTAATCGACCAATCACAATGACCGTTAGAAAGTTCAGTCTTGATGAATTTCCAACATGGCGGCCGCCGGGGATGAATGTGGTTGTAGTGGCATTCGAAAATGTTTACTCTGTGAAGACAAGGACAAATTCAATAGCATATCAATAAACACATTAACAGAAGACCACAGTAAGAATATACAGCAGTATAGGTTTTGTATTTTGTGCGGAGGCACATTCCCGGCGAATAAAGAGTGTATTCATCGTAAAGATCTGGGAAAACAGGGCTTCGAAGAACTGGAAGGGATCATTGTGATCAATGATTTTGTTAGTAAACTCGAGGAACAATCAATCGCAGCCGAAATCGACAGAACGATTTGGAAGCCATCGCAATCTGGAAGACAGAAGCAGGTAGCACATAGCATAAGATTTTATTTGGTATCATATTTCATTTTTAACACTTTTTACAGCGTTAAACTTAACACTTTCTCACGTATCATATTTCTTGTGCCCACGGCGGCTATATTAGTGTCCCAAAAAAATGAAATGGCGGCCATATTGGTGTCCTAAACGAATCCTGTGGGACTTCGGCTCTACTCTTCTTAAAACATTTTCTGTTGTCCTTTTAATAGCACTCCAATATGGCAGCCAGTCACGTGAGTGAAAACACTCTATAAGAAACTTTTAAATATCACCCTTCTTGTCATTACTCATGATACATTTACAATAAAGCATCTGCCAAAGATAAGCCGGGCTAGGCAGGTATCAATTACCCCGTTTTTGTGGAGGGGGTGGGGGTGGGGATGTTCTCATGACCTGGAAATCATGGGTGATCAAGACAAACATGCGACCAAATACAGTGTTTGTATGGGAATCCAGTGTCACGTTACACTGTATTTCGGTAAAATTTGAATTTTCTAATGGTTGTGAATCGAAAACTCACGATACTAGGAACAAAATTTTTCTCATTAAATTTCTACACGAGATTCTACTCACATGCTACCATGCTACAGTCAATTTTGATCATTTTATGCAAGCTTGAGTAGACCCCCTAGAAGTTCATGCCTTCAGGGTGACACTTTCTCACTGATGTGTACAGCTAAAAATTGTCATTATCTGTACCACTTTCTCTCATGTTTTCGCTAGGTTCCATTTACTTGCAGTTGGAGGTCTCGATACTGAAATGTTTGAATCTGAAATCAAGTTGGACACCAGACTCCACAGAAAACTTTCAGGGCTCCAGGCTCCAAAGGAAAAATATTCAGGGCTCCACAGGGCAAAAACATGGGGCTCTATAGAAAAAAAAACAGAGCTCCAGGGACTCCCCGCCTCCCCTTTGGGACCCTAATAAATTTATTATTGTATTTAGTGCCATGGTTGCCCTGATTATCTGATTATCCCCCAACAAGCACAAAGTCCCCTCTTTGCAGGGACTGCGGAGCAAGGTGAAAAGTGGGAGGGCTGACAATTGAAAATAATTTTTTCATATTGAAAATCGAAAAAAAGTGGGGGCGGGGCGCAAAAAAGTGGTGGGGCCGCGGCCCTACCAGCCCCTCCCCCTCCATGGTCCCTGCTTTGAACAAAAATATCCTGCAACTGCCAGTCCTCACAAGATGATTACTTCACTCAAAAGTGTTGTAACTGTAAAGGGTTTTAAAACAGTGTTAATTCATTTTGGGAGTATTGACTTTACATCAAATAAGAGCCTTTGTTAATTTCCGATGGCTCGTAGTTAAAGCTCTTAGCTCACATGTATATGAGTTAATTTTTTTTTGGTAAATACTGTGAAAGCGGCTACCATACCTTTATAATTTTTCCCCTTGCACTATTATTTTTTGCAGGATTTTGGTCCACAGGTGAATTTCAAGAAAAGAAAGTTAAAGCTTGATAACTTTACTGGACTGCCACAATTCAGTAAGACTTTGATAGAGCGAATGTGGCAACAAGTCCCAGCGTTATCTGACTTCCAGCCAGTTGAGCTTTGTAATTTAGAGTACATTCCAAAAAGAGGCTCCTCTATTGACCCACATTTTGATGACTTCTGGGTGTGGGGAGAGCGGCTAGTCACTTTAAACCTTTTATCAGATAGCATTCTCACTTTCTCAAATGATGAACATGATGCTGAAGTGGCTGTTCCAATGCCGGCACGATCTCTAATCATAGTTGGTGGAGCAGCTCGTTACAAGTGGAAACATGCCATCAAAAGACAGGATATTGTTTCCAGGAGAATTGCTGTAACATTAAGAGAACTTGCACAAGAATTTTGTGAGGGCGGCAAGAATTCCAGCATTGGGACAGAATTAATAAAGAAGGCATTGACATTTCAGGGGAAATCAGTTCAAGTTAATATTAAAGTTCATGAATGTTAAAACCAGTGTGATGTTTCACTTTATACGAAGAATAAATTTTAATTATACATTATATAGAAAATAAAGTACAAAATTTGAAAATACTCTCTAAAGATTCATTGATTTCTTTATGATAGAAACAGGCAAACCTTTCACAGGGTGGCTAGAAAAAAAAAACATGAAAGCTGAAAATATTTTTAGATATCTTATTGTGTTGCAACTATTCAAATTTTAGTTTAAGTTGTTCCATGTCTGTTGGAAACCCTTTTAAACTTGTGAATATGTGGGGTGCTGAATGAGTTATTGCATACATAGAAAAATATGCAAAATGTCATTCCTTGCAAACATTGAGCTCGCAATATGTAATGATCAGCTGCCTTACCCATGGAGATGGTGTTGGAGGGTGAGGGGTTGAGCAAAATGAATAGGGGGTTTCGTATTCACAAGTTGGCTCATAGGAGCCTTTAATTAGTACTCTGTGATTTCTTGCATCATTTCTTGCATGTCACTGGTTACAATCAATATTTCAGAAATATATTCAGGGGCGGATCCAGGATTTTTTTATGGGGGTGGCTACGGGTATATGCCTAAGTCTATAATTTTTTTTTTTAATTGTTGCAATTAAAAAGAAAACTGTTAAAACAGATGCAGGGATTTCACTAAGGTCCATTAAGATTTTGAACAGGAGGGCAATGAGTTTGAGCAGGTGGACACATGATTGGAAGGGCCGAAGGCCCCTCTCCTGTAGGGGGATCCGGGGGCATGCCTTCCCGGGAAAATTTTTAAATTTTAGTCTCCCGGAGATGCATTTTCCTGCATTTTGAAGCTATTGCTTAAAACATTGTATTTTGTTTTTTTAATCAACTTAATACAGATATCTGTAGTCATGGACATCCAATATCAAGTTGAATACAAAAAAATTGTTTAATCGACCGTTTTGACATTTTTCCTGTCGCCATAACACACGTGGAACTTGTTTGCAACTCAGTGACATCATGCAGAACATAATACAGAGCACTAAGCTGGCAATGCATTGTGGGGCGATTTCAGTTGTTTGTCACGTTTCTTCTGTAAGGGAGCAACGGGAGGTAAATAAGCAATAACTTCGTTGTTTTTTAAGTTGAAAAATGCTCTTTTTTTAGAACACACATCAAAAAGGTCAAGTTAGTAAATTATTTAACTTGTTGGTGAAAAAATAAGGTTTAAATGTTCAAAGCAGCCGGGCAAAATCGTGTTCACAGCCGGTCAATTTTGCCCGGTGCCCGACTGCCCGGCCCTTAATGAAACCCCTGCCACTGGTTTAAAGGGGGGTGGCTGGCCACCCAATCCACCCCCCCTGGATCCGCCCCTGATATTTTGACTCCACGTGTTATACAGAACAAACACTGCAAACGCCGACAAAAGATGTCACTTTGACTCAAAACCTATGAAAGTTTGAATGTTTTCTTCCTTCAACTATAATTGAGGGAAAAAAGGCCGAAAAAAGATCAAACAAGAAGATGATAAAGGACGCGCGTGACCGCCGCGTGGGCACAGAAAATTATTGTTACTCACCAGGAGACCTACAATTGTAGGCGAGTTGGTGAACTTATCAATTTTGAACGGCTTCAACCAAGAAAATTAAAAGGGGTAGACCAGGGTAGACCCCGAAATTCTCAAAAAAGAAAGGCTAAATTAACTGTATGTTCCAAATTATTGACGAAAAACAAACGTGTAAAGGAATGAGAAGTCTAAGAAAAGGTGCGAAAGTTCAGTTTACGATAATGTGGCAACTGAACCGAGTAGGTTTACTTTGAGATCAGCTAAGGCAGTCATTGTGCTCGAATGTAACATTTAATTGTAGCCATAACGAAGAAGGGATATTTCTCTTTAATTCTGCCTGAAAACATTTTTAATTGACATCGCTGAAATCCTTGAAAAGGAACAATTTTTTCAACTCCACGCGCTGAAATAGCTTCTTGTTTGCCGCGAGGACTATTGTTTAAACAACGGCTTGCTATTGGTCAAATCTCGTGACGCACACCGCCTGGGCGCTGCTAAAACGAGGATGAGGATGAGGGTTGTACAAAAGCCGTACGCTTAATTACTTCCACGTGCCATTTCACGTGATCGCGTTATGATACGTTTGCTCGTATTGGTTTACATGTGTAACACGAGAACGCTGAGGTCAGATCTTCGCACGCCCAAAGAATTCTCCATTAAGAAAAAAAAAACAGAACAATCTACATCATCGAAAGTATGTGTACTCCCCATAACTCAAAGTCAGGCCGTTTCCCTTGCTTTGCCTTCACTCTAACTCTGTAATTTTGCCATCCACATCTATCAAAGATCCGTCTTAGCGTTAATTACTTCAGGTATGGAGAAAGGTACCATTCATAGCGTTGTACGAGCTGGCCCATTCGATGCCGCGACGCCCTAAAAACGGCATGGAGGCTACTGATATAAATTAAACAAACAGGGCAACGACATGGGTTATAACTTGCACGATTTTCACAGACCTGACAGTTTTGGATAGCGATATTTTTTCTGTACAAAAAACGGCATGAACGTTTGAAACGCCCTGTATATTATATCAGAAACCCATAAGTGGGTTGAAACGTATAACGCCCATTCACAGCTTTCGAATATTCATTTTTTGCTTAGTACCATATTTGGAAACCTCTCGGTCCCTAGAGATTGGAAGCAAGTTGTTCTAGAGACAGTTGCACGTTTCAACCCACTTATGGGTTTCTGATTATATATACATGTATGACATATTATATTTGATCTCGCGAATTTTCCAAAGGAAAAACTTCCAAAGCTAAAGTTCTCAAATCTGGTTACAGCAGTACTGAACGATTGGGCAGTGGATCATTGGTGGCAAGGAAACTTTCGAGTTTCTAGAGTGACGTTTGAGTACATTTTTTCCACCATCAATTAGTTTCGGATTAGTTGTTAAGATACATACACGAGGAATGAACATCGCGCAAATGTTTATACCTCCAAGAACGATAAGACTGCAGTGTTAAGAGGGGAAAAAATAGACTTTTCTGTACTGCTTATGCCAAGTTAACCAATTCAGTAGTATGTACAGTGCTAACCGGGGACCACCCCGACATATTAAAATAAGGCCTCCTCGCCGGCTCGGAGCCCTTATTTTAATATGTTGTGGTTGTCCCCGGTTAGCACTGTACATACTACTAGATGTTAGCAATCTTGCACACAACCCGGCAGCACAACCCATACCGGCCTGGTATAGCCAATTGAAGAAACGTAAACACTGTATATATACCCCCAACATGGCAATGGCAAACGCTGCACCAAACTTCAACAGAGCACATGCTGGCTACCACGGATGGCTTGCCAGTTACCGAATGGATGTTCCACCTGATCTTGGCAGAAAGGATCTTCTTCTGTTTCACAATGAAGTCCTTGACAATATGCTCGGCGTCATAGAAGAGCAATCCTACGAACTTGGGCCTTTGAAGTTTCAATACACAGTCTTACTAGACATTAAGAAGCAGACAGACGAAGGTGAAGTTAGGAAACAATGCTATGTAGGAGGAGATGGCAACCCAACCATCCAAAACGTTTTCAATCGCAAAGAAGTAAAAAGAAAACTCAGGGCCAGAATAGACCAACTTAGAGAGAAAGTCGCTGGATGGACAGAAAGAGGTTCAGGATGGGTCTTCGACGGTATCAGAACTGTCTTTCTCGACTTTTCTAGAAACAATCCAATAAGAGGCGGTTCATATATCCCTCTACCACCAAAGCTCAAGGTAAAGCAAGCCATCATAAACGTCAAAAACAGAGATGATGCTTGTATTAAGTGGGCTTTGAAATCAGCATTCTTCCCTGCCATTGCACACTCTGACAGACCAAGCCAATATCCTCGAGAAGATGTCTTCAACTTCACAGGCATCTCCTTTCCAACGCCTTTGCATGAGATTCCAAAGATCGAGAGGCAGAACGACATTGCAATCAACGTTCTAGGCTGGGATGGCGGTAAGGTAGTGATCTACCATGTTAGTGAGATGGATGCCCCTGACATACCAAGTGTCAACCTCATGCTCATCACAAAGACTGATAAGCACACTGGCAATACGAAGTTTCACTACTGCTACATAAAGAGCCTAAGCAGGCTTCTCTATAGCCAACAACAATGCATTGGCCACCGTTTGCACTTCTGCACTAGGTGCTTGCAGGGCTACACATCGGAAAGAGTCCTCGAGAAACACCGCACTCTATGCATTGGAGCCGCCTCTCGCCCAACAAGAATCGATATGCCTGAGAAAGGCAGAAACACTCTACAGTTCACAAACTACCAGAGGCAGATGAAGGCGCCGTTTATCATCTACGCTGACAGCGAGAGCATCATCGAGAAGGTTGACACATGCATACCAGCACCCGGTAAAAGCAGCACAACACAGACAGAGATCCACAAACCCTGTGGCTTCTCCTTCATTGCTGTACGATCTGATGGAGAGGTGGTGAAAGACTTCCTTTACCGTGGTGAAGACTGTGTGCAAAGGTTTCTTGCTGCTCTTGTTGAAACTGAACTCGAGTTAAGGGAAGCACTCAAGCAGGAGGTGCCGCTGCAAATGACAGGACAAGACCGGCATGACTTCTATACTGCAACCATTTGTCACATCTGCAAGAAGGATCTTGTCAAGCACAACCAACGTGATGAGGTCGATTTCTTTCACCCAGGCACGGGCGAATACATCGGCAAGGTTCACAGGCACACAAAATATCCTGGCAGCCGAATACCTTGCTTTTTCGAACTCTACAATCAATTAAAACCAGATGACGGCAAGTGGGCCAAGAGGCAGCCTAAGCCAGACGATGCTGAAGAAGAGAGTGACTGCATTGAATGTGACCGGCCTCTTTTACGCTCACAATTCAGAGACGCTGTCAGAGATCACTGCCACATAACTGGTAAGTATCGCGGCGCAGCCCACAATGTGTGTAACCGGAGCTACTTCCGCAACGACCCAAAGAAAACAATCATTCCGGTTGCCTTTCATAATCTGAAAGGCTACGACGCTTATCATCTGATGCAGCACATCGCCGAGATCGAGGGCACACCCAATCTGAGATGTATCCCAAACAATATGGAGAAATACATCTCATTCTCTCTCGGCAGACTCAGGTTCATTGACAGCTTGCAATTCATGTGCTCTAGCCTAGACAACCTTGTAGGCTCCAACAAGCCAGAGGACTTCGAGATCACAAAGCGGCTTATAACTAACCAAGCCAAAAGAGGCCTATTACTTCGCAAGGGCGTCTATCCATATGAGTACATGGACTCCTTCGAGAGATTCAACGAGACATCTCTCCCGCCTAAAGAGGCTTTCTTCAGCAAACTCACAAAGTCTGGTATAGACGATAAAGACTACGAACATGCCAGGCAAGTCTGGGAAGCATTCGAATGCGAGAATCTCGGGCAGTACCATGATCTCTATCTGGCAACAGACACAGTTCTCCTCGCGGATGTGTTTGAGAACTTCCGAAAGACATGTCTCAAGCACTACGGCCTTGACCCCGCACACTACTACACAAGTCCTGGTCTGAGTTGGGACGCGCTACTCAAACACACGGGAATCCAGCTAGAACTCCTAACCGATTACAACATGTATCTCTTCATCGAGAAGGGAATGCGTGGCGGCATATCAACAGAGATGAAGCGCCACTGCAAGGCAAACAATCCATATCTGCAAGACTACAATCCAGAGGAAGAGACCACATACATTCACTACCTCGACGCAAACAACCTCTATGGTTGGGCCATGAGCCAGCCTCTCCCTGTTGGCAATTTCTCATGGACGCGCGTTATGCCCACTGAAAAACAACTTATGAGCTTGCAGCCAGACAGAAAGAGAGGATGCATTCTCGAGGTGGACTTGGAGTACCCAGAGGAGTTGCATGACGAGCACAACTCTTACCCTCTCGCCTCAGAGAGCACAGAGGTCCCAGAAGAGTGGATGTCGCCCTACCAACTAGCCCTTGCAAGAGAGCTGAATCTAGGGAAGGACAGAACCAAAAAGCTACTCCTCACCCTGAGGGGCAAAACTAACTATGTCCTACACCACCGCAATCTCCAGCTCTATCTAGAGCTCGGTATGAAACTGAAGAGGGTGCATAACGTTCTCTCCTTCGACCAGAAGGACTGGATGGAGCCATACATCTCCTTGAACACCGAGCTCAGGAAGCAGGCCAAGACACAGTTTGAGAAGGACTTCTTCAAGCTGATGAACAACTCCGTCTTCGGTAAGACAATGGAGAACCTCAGAAACCGAACCGTTGTCAAGCTCGTACGAGCCAACGAGGAGATAAAACTCCGGAAGCTCCTATCCAGCCCACTTTTCGCAAGGGCAACGGTCTTTAGTGACAGCCTTGCTGGCATCCAGATGCATAAAGACAGAATCCTGATGAACAGGCCGGTATACACGGGTATGTGCATCCTCGATCTCTCCAAAACCTTGATGTACAGGTTCTATTACCAGCACCTGAAGTACAAGTACGGCGCACGGTGTGAGCTACTCTATACCGACACAGACTCTCTCTTACTAGAGATCAAGACGGAAGACATCTACGAAGACATGAGGCGCAATCTCTGGCACTATGACACGAGCGACTATCCCAATGACCATCCCTTGCACAGTCAAGTAAACAAGAAGGTCATCGGCAAGATGAAGGATGAGTGTGCAGGCAAGCCGATCTCGGAGGTTATCGCGCTGCGATCAAAGATGTACTCAATCCTTCTCGAGGGTGACAAAAACATCAAGAAGGCGAAGGGCACGACCAAGGTTGTCACAAAGAAAGAGATCATCCACCAAAACTACAAGGACGCGCTCTTCAGCAGGCAATCCTTCAAGCACGGTATGGACAGGCTTCGAAGCAAAGACCATCAGATCTTCGGCGAGCATCTCAACAAGACAACACTGTCACCATTTGACTCCAAGCGCTGGATCAAGGATGATGGTGTCAACACGCTGGCATACGGACATAAAGACATACACTAGCCTGCGCTAGAGTCCAGCCGGCGGTAACTGAGTGCCCGGCGGCACAACCATCAGCTCCTCACGAACAAACCCTCTCTTTGGCCCGTCGTAGAGATAATAAACCACTGGCTCATTCGGCTTGGTTACAATCCTTTGTATTTGGTAGACCTTCAAAGACCAGATCGGGTCGGTCGCACGCCTCCCACCCCCTTCCAGCTCGCCAGGCTGATACAAATATCTCACACTCACCCGGGGAGGGAGCTTTTTCTCCTTCTCCCCAACTGGTCTAGCATATGGAGTCGCAGGCTTGGAGGATATTGCTTTCTCTTTGATTGCATCCTTTGGCTTCTTGCCAGTGAGTCTTGTTACTTCATTGTTCAAGGCCGAGACAACATCTGGCAGTCTTTTGACCCAAGCAGTCGAACGGCCAGAGGGCATATTCATTTCAACGGCATACTGATAACCAAACAGCCTTTCAGCCAAGGTTCGGTTGAATCTCTCCACAATTGCTTGGTCTCTGTGGATATCAACTCGCCCGCGACGAATGGTCGTTTTGTTGTCCCCCATCTCTTTTGTCACAGCACCCATAAACTCTTTCCCAGGGTCAACTTGCAAGAGTTGAGGCCATTTCAAAGGCCCACGTCTGTAAATCCGCGCAAACGCCCTTGAGACTTCTTCAGACTCTTTCGAAGTCAGAGGCTCTGCTGCTTTGTAACGGCTAGCTACATCCACAAGGGTTAATGCGTATTTGTAAACCTTTCTCCCGCGTGGAAGTTTGTCGTGTGGCAGGAAGAGAAGATCTGCTTGATGCACTGCATTGGGTGATGAGACATCAAACTTGGGTCGAGGGATAGCGCGTGGCGCTGGGAGGTAAACTTGCCAAAGGGCTTGTTTGATCAGCCATTTCTTTGCGACATCGTCAGAGACCTTAGCTGCTGCAGCTAGCTTTTTGACAGCGGCAAGACCTTTCCAGTAGCCTTTCGGGCTGTAATAGATCTTTGAGAGTTTGGCCTCCATAGGGGGTATATGCTTAAAAATTGGTGTCATATGCGGCCAGAGGTGTGTTAGGCAATGCAAGGATAAGCTGTGCATATAAATGGCGCAGCTCTTCAATTATTATGTATTCTTCATTTTCGTCAATGTAACGCCCAGAAATTTTTTTGGCTTGTTCACGAAGTTCATGAGCCGCTTGAGTTAATTCCTCAGGGGCTGCCGTTATGGCTTTCATGAGCAAGTAACCCAATTTATAATGCTCTTCCGGGATGGGTTCGAGCATTCCCCTGGGGAAGGCTGGTAAAAGGCGAACCTGTTCCACAAATGCGTCACGATCTTCTTTAGAAAAGGTGGGGGCAGCCATGGTATGTATATGGGATTTTTTTTTTTATTTTTTTTTTTAAAGAAAGCGATAAGCCACATACCCACCCGCAAGCAGGGTGCCTCCAATGAATGCAAGTTCGCCATTCTTCTGTTGTGTACTGGGCTTGTAGAAGTCCGAGAAGACAGGCTCTTTGTTGTCTTTGATTTGTTTATCTGGTTGCGTTTGGTGCATCTGGTTATACAAGACTAGGGCTTGGTCGGTGGTTTGGAAGTTTTTGCTAGCTTGGTGTTCCTTCCGATCGTTGGCTGCAATCCAGTCGAGGAGCTTGGTGCGGTCCTTCTGGTATTTGGCGTAAGCCGCTTGGTATTGTTCCAGGGCGTGGTCATGCCGGATTTTCTCATCCATTGCTGCCTTGCCGTTATCACCAGACAGATATTTTGCGAGATAATTGCCGCCCGTGAAAGCGGCCGCATTGAGAACAGCGCCAAGAACCATTATTGCAATCGAAGCCATTGTGGGGTGTGTATACATATGTTTTTTACATGGTTGGTTAGATGCTGCCGGTTTTACAAGTTGTCTGGGAGGATTTTATGGTCCTCGAGATATTTCTCAGCGCGATGGTGCCGGCCATGACCGCTGTGAACTTGACGTAATTCATCAAGCTTGCACTGGGGTCGGCAGTTAAGTTCTCTTTGATTGTCTTTTTACCAATCCAACCAATACCAGCGACAAGGCCAGTGATTGTTGCGGCGTCGAGGATAGACTTCACAAGTTTGTTGTCAGACATGGTTGGTATACATATGATTTTTTCTATTTTTCTGACTCAGACTCGACCTCGGGTTCGGGCTCGGGGCTCCTCGACCTCGTCCTCTGACTCAGACTCGGGCGCGGGCGCGGGCAAGAACACACGCTTTGGCGGCTCGTTGTGCCTGTTCATTGCCAATCTGTAAACTGTTTCAATAGCGGTCACGTTAAATCCAACCAAAAAAAGAAGCACGCCTCCGATTGCAGCAATATTTATCCCAGGCTGGAAAGGATTCATGGTGCAGTATATATATGTTTTTTTATTCCATATTTATTATTCCTTGTCTTACCGGAATTCGAGATGGGGGTGTTGCTGGTGGTGTGGCTTCTGGTGTGGCTTCTGGTGTGGCTGGTGTGTTTGATTTACGCCCAAGCCTTTGCATTATGGCTTCGCGCTGGTAATAAACACCAGCAGCAGAGACAATCAGCCCACCAATCCCAAGAATATAAACGATTGAGTTTCTGTTGCTGTCACTTGTTGTGCCACTTGTTGTTCCGCTTGTTATGTCGCTTGTTGAGGGTGCAGGCTTTTCTGCTTGCGCCTTTTTCTTTGCTTCCCGGGCCATGCGGTTTCGTTCTGCTAACCTTTTGCCAGAAGCAACGCGGCCGGGGTTCTTTTCTGTTGCAGGCTTTGTTTTTGGAGCCTCAGAGGTAACCCGTGCAGGTGTTGGAGTTGGAGTTGGAGTTTCTTCAGGGATCGTCTCGAGTGGTGTGGCCATCCTGTATATATGTGAATTTTTAAATTTATCTTGTGACCACGTGTGCTGCCAGGTTGCTGACAGGTTGCTGCCAGGTTTCTTCAAGGTTTCTGCGAGGTCGCCACAGGTCCCAACCCAACTTCATCAAGTCCCTCAAGTGGATAGCCTTCACTGTCCCTGGTTGGATGTGTGGCTGGTGGTTCCAATTCTATCAAATCAGGCTCTCGTTCAAACTTGATGTGTTTTGTTGTGATGAGAGCAGCATTGGCAATCGCCAGCCATCGCCCGCATCGCACGGCAATAGCCCCAGCAAGATTTGACAGCTCCTGGTTGATGATGTAGTCGTTCTTGAGTTCTTTCTGCAACTCCGCCACATCCTTAACCGGGGCCACCATTCCAACACCTTTGGATATTAGCATGATGCCAGAATCAACAAGGGATTCGGTCATCTTGTTGCCAACGTAGGCCTCGTACCGTTTGCAGTACTTGTCAACGTCCTTGTCTGACAACCGCTTGACATGATCGTGTGTGAGCTGCACGCCGATGGCTTCTTTGGCCTTGCCTGTTGAAACAAGGATTGCCAGCTTCTCCCGTTTGGCAGGAATGTCATTGTCACCAACTAACCCTGTGGGAGGTGCCGCACCAGGGGTGGCCTCCAGCATCTGCATTACTTCGTCCAAGTTGACCTGCTCTTCAGCTGCTTCTGCCATCATCAGGGGTATACATATGTGTTTTTTATTTTTCAATAATTCTCTTGATGTCTGGCAAAAGGGTTTCAAGCTCTCTTATAAGCCCCGCCGTGGTGTCTGGCATAGAATTCAACCGCAAGGGATATCTGGCCAGAAGCATGAGGCGCAGATCTTCCTCACCAGCGGCTTTGATAATTTTGTTTTGCGTCTCAAGGGTGTGTTTGTGCAATTCATCCAAAAGCTGTGAAAGCACAGTGAGCTTGTGAAGACTGGTTGGCGCATTCATGGTCGTGGTATATATATGAGCCGTATATTTGTGTGGCTGTGTGTGCCCGTGTTTAAATCTTGTACTCAATTCCATACGGGTGCCTAAGAGAGAAAACCAGGTGGGAGAACTTGCGGGATTTGAGCCTTGCAATAAACTCTTTGTACTCCTCGTTGGAGAGCTCGCCGGCATAATCTTCGAATATGGCTTTGGTTGTCTTGCTGGAGGGCGTGTAAAAGAGCACGATCGCTGCAATGTTATCACGATATGGCTTGGCAATGCTGGTGATCTGCTGGGTCAAGACCCACACGGATATGCCGTCATGCCTTGCGCTGAACCCAAGATTGACCAGCTGGCCTGTGCGGCCTTTGACATCTTTGGAGGCGGCGCAGTCATCGAGAATGAATAAAGTGTTGGTGCATGCGAAAAAGAAGCTCGCCAGCCTCAACCAGTCTTCGATTTCGTGCTGTTGGCAGACAATCACGAAGATGTGTGGATCGCGGTCCACAAAGCCATCGTACGTCTTGTTCTTAACAAATGTGGGGCAGAATAAAACGATGTAATCAAAACAACCCCTAAAGGGGCCCACCAGTTGGGAGAGAAGATACTGTGTCTTGCCAGAGTTAGTGGGGCCCACGATTAGTGCATTGAATGGCAGCTTTCTTGGGTCCATATCCAACACCTATATTAGTCGGTTCGCAAACTGGCGGGGAGGGGGTGCGTGCGACAGCGGTCCTGTTGAGGGCAGGGGAGCCGGCTTAGCAATAAAGTTGATCTTGTTTCTTGTGTTCAGTAATGTACAGATTCCAACTGTCTGCTCATTATGTTCATTTGCGCGTCCGAGATGGTGAAGATGTGGCAGAGGGCGTTCCCCGACCCTGTGCCGCTTCGTTCGATCTCGAGATGCACGCCGTCGTGTGTGTTGGTGAGCCGCTGTCCACTCCCGTGCAGAGATGTGTCGGCCATGGACCGCAGGTCGATCCAGAGACCAAACTTGTTGCCTGTGAGGTATTTGTTCAAGTCCATGTTAGGCCTGCCGTCTGT
Organism: Dendrophyllia cribrosa; assembly: GCA_024195265.1. Taxonomy (NCBI): domain Eukaryota; kingdom Metazoa; phylum Cnidaria; class Anthozoa; order Scleractinia; family Dendrophylliidae; genus Dendrophyllia; species Dendrophyllia cribrosa. The sequence continues at coordinate 31,823,296 of JAJLRJ010000008.1, read as the reverse complement.
GTGCGGGTTGAAATGCCTGGTTAGCTCCCGCCACATGTCTATGCCAGATATGCCTTCGTTATAAACACGGTTCGGCACGCCGTTGACCGTGACTTTCACCCGTGTGATGTCGGGGTTGAAATAGGCCTCGGAGTCCCGGGCGCCAGCCGTGTAAGGGTTGATGAACAGCAACAGGATGCCCTTGAGCGACCGCCGCTGCGGGTTGATCGTAAGATTAATCCGAGTGTCGCCGCTCTTTGAGAAGGGGTGGACCCGATCTCGCATTACCAAGTCGTAAGCGAACGCCTTGCCGGTGGTGTAAGTGGTCATTGCTTCGTCAGCCAACACCTTGCTTCTGATCGTCTCATACTCCAGATGGATGTTTTCCAACTTGTACACGAGCTTGCTTGTGTCAGAGCCCCGAACAACTTGGTTTGCTGGCGCGAGGGTCAGTTCGAAGACCAGATCGTTATATAGAGCCTGCGGGTACAGAGCTCCGTGGTCGGTCAAGATCTGGTGGTCGAGCTTGATGCGATACTTATTCTTGTAAATTGTCTCCAGCTTGTTCTCCGCATCCACCCCGGAGGTCTTTTTGTCGCCAGCGCCAGAGCGGATCTTGCACAAATCCACGGTCTGGATGCCATCCAGTAGCATGGTGTTCCGCTCCCCGGTTGTTCTGAAGAGATCTTCGAAGATCTTGTAGATGTCGTACCCCACCGTGTCCTGGAGAGTTGTGGCCGCAAACTTGACAACGAGCCTGTCGACCAGGGCCCGAGAAACGTTCTGCACGAGATAATTGTTTGCATGCCCGCCGGCCAGGCTGATGTTGAACACCAGGGCAAGCGAGCCGGACAAGATGACATCGTGCTCGCCAAGCTTGGGCACCGAGACATAAAGTGTCTCGCCGGGGTTGGCCGCAGTTGGGTTGAATGTGATGCGCTTGACGGTTCGCTCTGCTTTCATGGCGCCCAGTGTCTTTTCGCTGTGAGATGGAAGTAGATTCGATTGCACAGCCATGGTATATATTTATGTTTTTAAAATTTATATTTATATATCATGGAAGTCGATCCAACTGATCCAACGGAGACAACTGATCCAACTGAGTCAACTGACACAGACCCTCTCATCCCAGGCAGGTGGAATCAAATGACAGAAGAAGAACAGGAAGAAGCCCGCCGATGGGCTCGACCCGGCCCCAACACCACACAACCCTTTGAACCAGGCACTTTTTCAACCCCGGCTGGTGAACGGGTACCTTTGATCACAAGAACAAGACTCCCCCCAGAACAACAAGGCTCCCGCACTGAAGAAACCTCTTTCATTGAGAATGCCTCTAGAGACACCTTTCGTGAGTTTGCAAGCGTTGAAGATGCAAATGTCGCTCTACAGGAAGAATACCCAGAATATGGGAAAAACGGAAATTGGTTAAATCTCAAAATCTCCACAGCAGCCAGATATCGTGGTAAACTGGTAGTTGTGGGTCCAAGAGGTGGCGAGACTCCGCTCTTCAAAGCTGATGGACGGACAATTAACCAAAAGATATCAAAAACCGATATTAAACTCCTTGGGCCAAAGAGAACAGAACTAATCCAACAAAGGGATGAAGCGATAGAAGAGGTTGACAGGACCATACAAGAAGACCAGGGGGTTGCGAATAATGAAAATGAGGAGCCTTCTATCCGCCAACGAGCCCGTGACAGGGTCCAAGAAAACACCGATAGAAGAGACGAGCTTGTTGCTGAGAGAGATCGCCTTGAGGAAAGACTCCCCCTTCGCGAAAGGGTGAAAAGGATTTTCAAGAAATACGGATGGACCCTGCAAGCGATTGTTCTGGCAGCTGGCATCACCATCAGTGCTGTTGTACTCGCCACCTTGAACGGCCTGGCAAAGGCCACTAAGGCTATTGGAAATGGGCTTAAAGAGCTTGGCAAAAAGGCAGCCAGCGCCTTGCCTGGCCTCATTGGCTCAATTGTGAGCTTCATCTTCAAAACGGCTGGGTCTGTCATCTCCTTTCTTGGTGAACACGCCTGGCTGCTCATCCTTGCCGTGGTGGCCTTCCTTGTTGAAAGGATCACCAAGCGTTCGAAGTCTTGAACACTTTTTTGCTCGCTAAAATTGGGACCGCTCAGTGTAGCGGAAAAATTCTCAGGCTACCATTGATTTTCGGCTACCTCAACCAAACGAAAAGCCCTGCCAAAGCAACCGCACCCACAGCAATGAGTGCCTTGTTTACGTGATGCGGGTCGGGCTGCGGGTCTGGTGTGGGGGCTGGCTGTGGTGTGTGGGCTGGTGCGGGTTGTGGCGCGACCTTCGGTTTGGGGGCGATGCCCTGTGCCTGTGTGGCCTGTGTATGTATCGGGTTTGATGGGTGGCTGTTTGGTGGATTGATCTTTGTCGGGCCACCGTCCATGTGACGAAGGGAGGCTTTTTTTGTGCCCAGATTAACATCACTATTCACCCCCAGCTTCATCCCTTGCGTTGCCTCCTGCAGATTGTTGTTATACCCGATCACGCTCTCTGTGTTGATAATCATGCGCGAGGGCATGAGCCAGCTTCCGGGTGCTGTCGCAAAGTCTAAGCGAACTTTCGTTGCTTGGATTGCAAGCTGGTAACGCTGCACGCTTGTTGAGATGTCGTTCAGGATTATGGCCTCCTCTAGATGGGTGAGGAATACTCTCTGCGTTTCGAAAGCCCGGCCTCCTCTTCCAATGATGCTGCTGCGGGTTTTGGCCTGTGAACCAAGAATGCAGTACACAAAGGCCTCGATTGATTGGTTCATACGTGCGAGCCCTGGCTGTGTTAGCCCCTGTGCGTAATTTGGCACAAAGTGCTCGAACTGGGTTTCCGCCCCTTGGTCGTTGCGGACAAAAGTTATTCCATTGGCTTTGTAATTGGAGTCTTTTCTGTCAGTGACGCGCTCATCATCGAACAGAGCTAGATCAGAGTCTGGATAAGTGTAATCGGTAGATGTGGGGCCCTCTCCATAAACCCAAATGTAGACATTCCCTAGACCGTGGTTCTTGCCGTATGTGTAACGGAAGTCAGAACTGGGGTCGATACCGAACTCGATGCAAAGCTTCTTGTACGCGTCGATGTTGTACTTGTTGTCTTTCTGGTTAAATGGGGGGTCGTCTGGCAAAGCACTCACGCTTTGTTCCCCGCCCATCTGGTAGAGTATTCGCCTTGTTGTGAAATAAACGTGAAACCGGTAAAACGACCGGAGCTGTGGGGTTAGGGATAGACTGGAGTTCTTATCGAAGAGAATGTCACGCGAGATTCCACAGCCGGTTGTTGCACACCACAGGGCAAAGGAGAGCTGTTGCGGCCAAAAACTCATATGCGGGCCACCCATCCACTTTCGGCCATATTTGGCGGTTGTGAAGGATATCTGTGTATCCCTGAAGATATTTCTGTATTTCGTTGTGAAATAATCAGTTGGCGTGACATAAATCTTTTGCTCTTTGTCGTTCAAGATTGAGCCAATCATCATGTCTTTGTCTATTGTGGTGTCGAAAGCAACAGCCGGGATTGACGCCATTTTTTGCCCCAGCGATAACTGATAAGGGAACCCGCCATCATAATGGAGGCCAAGAGCGTCTCTTTCGGCGCCAGTCCAATCTTTGTGGGGCATTCTTGCAACGAGCGCAAATGAGCCTTGGCCCTCTTTGTAAAGCACTTCCCCTGTGGCTGTTTTGTGGTCGTCGCCAAACTCTACTTGCACTTCAAAGTGAGACATATCGGCGCGCGGGAAACGCTTTTTGAAGTCTGAGATCGCCTTGGCCTTGGCCGCGGCAGAGAGCTTTGCTGCCTCCGGCGATCTCAACCAAGCAATTTCAGGATCAGGGGGTGGTGGCTTATATGGAGGATGGCTATTGACGTTTAGGTTTGAATTAAAAGGAGGTGGGGGTCCGTAATTGTGGCCGCCGATGGAGATGCCAAGATTTGAATTGGGATTAAATCCACCAGGCCGTCCGCCAAACATGATTGTATACATTTATATTTTAAAATGTTAATTATATACACAATCATGGTTGTGTTAACAATCGTCACGTCTTCTAACCCTCACACGATCTATTTCGACCACCCACTGCGGAAACCGAGTTATATCCGGCTCCTGTCTGCCTCTCTCACCAACTCATGGTACAACTTGAAAGAAAGAGCAAAGATCTCAGCACCTCGCGGTGGTGGAGGGGTTACTGAAGTATTCGTAATGCCGGGGTTTTACACAGTAGATAACATTGTGAAAGATTTCCTTGAGATAAAAACGAATAGACCAGTTATTGATCTAACAGTTGATACAATCACAGCAGAAGGAATAATGTTAATTAAAAGTCCCAATAATGTAACGTTTAGCAGAAATCTGATAGATTTTCTTGGTATAAGTGGTACCCCGTTTTGGAGTGCAGTTGTAAAAGGGTTTACATCTCCAAGCACTTACTTTGTCCACTGCGACCTGGTTGACAAAGAACAGAACTTGCTCAATGGCAAACCTTCGAGTGTGTTGGCGCGCTTCGACATTCGTGGGAAATCATTTGAAAAGGTTCATTACCAACCAGCACAACAGAACGTCTTACGTGACGTCTCGTCTGGCGAATTTGTTAACTCTATCACACTGTCAGTGCGGGATAAAGATGACAACCTCTTCAACTTTAATGACGCGCCTTTGGAATTTGAAGTTGAGATAAATTAAAAATCATATATATACCCACGCCATGAGTTCTGCCAATGTGCTGCCATCGGCCCCCGAATACGGCGAGACACAACAGCTATACCCTATGCGTGAGATCGCTCAAATTAATGCAGAAGACTTCCGGCTCAAAAAGATCTCTGACTTGCTTAAAGAGCTGTCTGACGAAGCCGAGCATTACCGTCAGGTCGCAAAGAAATATAAACGAACCCAATCATTGGTTCATTACTCGGCGGTTGGCCTGGGGTCGCTTTCTGTTGGGCTGTCATCAGGGGCCCTAGCCACTGCATTGACGGGGTTTGGAATTGTTGCAAGTCCAGCACTTGCGGGCGTCGCGACCCTCTGCGGGCTGTCCTCTGTTGGCTTTACAGCTGCTAACAAACGATTAGAGCATAAAGTGACCAAACACGAGAATATCTACACACTGGCCCTGGCTAAACGCAACTCTGTCTATGAACTGGTCTCAAAGGCTCTCGAAGACAAGAGGATCAGTGATGCAGAATTCACCATAATTACTCGTGAGGTGGAAAAATATCACGAACTCAAAGCTGCAATCAGGGATGGTATTAAGGCTAAAAAAAATGTTGGTACTCAAACACAAGCGCCAGACCTCGAGAAACTCAAAAAGGAACTTCGCAGGGAAGTCAAAGAAGAGTTGCAAAAAAAGATACTTCTCGCCGCAGCCTCCAAATCCGATTTGAGAGATTAAACTCTGGCTTTAATCTCTACATTTCTAAGGATAAATCATTTGCGCCCCAATTGAATACATAACCCGGCTGTGTATAACCATGGAGAAGTTCGCTAAACAACTGGCTGATGTTCGGGCCTTGGACACTAAAGGCGAATACAAAACCAAACTCGATGGGCTGGATAAAGAATACAAATTTATCCTCCTACGCTCACTCGAAACCTACAACAAGGAAATACTGCGTTCAAACCTGTCAGAACGCCTTCATATCATCAAGGAGTGTCTTTCTCCCGGGGCACAATACCCTCCACACTTACCTTTCACCCTTCGGAATGAAAGGCTAGAAGCTTGCCAAAACTGCAAAGGCAAATTAACCCTCAGGATGTTTTCATCAGAACTTTGCTGTGAGGGCTGCGGGCTCTTAGAGCCTCTGGATGGTGTGACCTTCGATTACAACGGACTCTATGGTGGTGATTACACAATTACCAAAAAAAGAATGACCACCAAACATTACAACTTCAAAAGCTATCTCAACAAACATCTGAAAATTTGTGAACGCCACGTCTGCTTGTCCAATGATCAAATACAACATGCAAATGATTCTTTCAAATCCATCGAAGAATATCTGCCGAAAAGAATCTCCATGCCCTTTGTGGCCCACAAAATCTTGATTGCGATAAATGGACCACAACGGCTTGTCAATTACTTCTGGTTGCAAGTCCCAGAAAAATCAATGTGGAAGCACGAAGAAAGCTGGAGGATCATGCTTGAAAAGATGGGTCACGTTTAGCGAGCACTGCCATAGAAACTTTCGTGAGCGCTTGGACCGTCATAGTCTTCCTCGTCAAAGTTTTCCTCGGCATAACTGCTGATGTCTTTAGACATCAATGCCAGCTGTAAAGCTCTATAAGGCAAAATGCCAGGACAGATGGCTCTGTGCCTGCCCATGTCCACTTCTGGTGAGAAGTATTCTTGGCATTCCTCACATCTTTGTGCAGTGAATGAACGGAAATAGCAAAGGTGTTCCCAGTGAAAATGATTTTTTATTGAATGGCATACAGATTTCATCCTGCGTTGATAAAGGGTCCTGGCAGCCAAGTCACGCTGGATACTCCTTTCAACCAGTTCAACGATGAAATCCTGGATCAGATCTGGTAAGTAATCCCAATGAGATTCACCAAAAGACAGCAACCATTCGCCGAAGTAGTCTTGATTCTTTGGATTGAAGTCAAGACCTTGAGCCGTCATTGCCATGTTGGTTTGGTATACGGGGGATGATATTTCTCCAATTGGTTCAACTTTGAGAGTAAGAAGGCTTCCGCAACTGCACTGTCATCACCAAAATTGTTTGGAACAGTTTTGACATGGGTGGTTTGTTTTTGTTTTGACAAATTTTCATGGAAGCTGTTGACAGATTCCTGAATGCTATCCAAGAAGTTTGGTTGTTTTGTTTCCCAAATTTCTGTTATGTCCAGCAGCTTCCATGCGAAGAAGGCTACTGCCTTGTAATAGTTTGGGGGCCAATCATCTTCACTGAATGTAGTTCTGCCTATGATTTTCAAAAAACTTAAATCGCCAAATTTCTGGTCCTCATCATATGTCGTACGAAACTTTCCGCTACACAAGATATCTCCCGATGAAATTCCTCTCATAATTTTTTCGAACATTGCTGTTGATTTTGTTGCGCCAAGGTTAAGTAGTTTTGTTTGGCCTGGAAATAGTTTTTGTTTGCAAGATAGAATGTATATACCACAGGCTAGTGCTGATGGGTTTTTTGTTCTGTGTACAACCCCCTTGTTTAGCAAAGAATTGTGTTCAAGGCTAAGGCCAAGCTGCTTCAAAGAACACATTCTGAAATAGGCATCGACAAACAAACCTTTGTTAACTCTCTCACCGCTGAGAGCAAGACCAGTTTGTATTTGGTCACTGTATTGTTTAGGAATTTTATTGGCTGCGATCTTTCTGGTATAAGGGCACTTGAACTCTAACAAGACAATCGTCTTGTCTTTGTGTGAGAAGTATCCGTCTGGACTGCAAGTGACCTTCCCAAAGAGAGGGTGATCCTTTGCAAGATTTAGAGAGCCCTTAAATCCGAAAACTTTGACAGAATGTTTCTTCTCAAAGTATTCACGGACTAGAGGCTCAAATAATGTGCCCCAAACGCAGGCCACATTTTTGCTCATATTGATGGGGCGTACCTTTTTGCGAATTAGGCTTGACTGGTTCTCAAAATGCGAAGATCCTGTCAAGGCAGAGATCTCCGATGCGCCGAGTGTGTTTTGCCTGGCTTTGACCCATTCTTCGCTCTTTTGAATCAGGCCTGTTTCACGCGATTTCAGGAATCTCTTGAAAGCTTTCACGTTTGCCATTGCCATGTGGGTGGGTATATACAAGGGGTGTGATTTCTCCAATTGGCAATAATTCATTTCCTTTCTTATCGGAAACCTAGCTATTTACCTCAGTAACTGTCATAATGGATTCTTTCTTATGCACACGCCTGTGGGTTATCAGAACTATCAAATGTATTAAAAGTGTCATAATTCTTGTTTTTTAATTTAATTGGTGAAAGTAAAAAGTGATTTAGATTGTCTTTTTGCATTATCGCATTCGGAGAACGCAATCCTATGTTATGTACAGTAAAACATGCAGTAAAACGTGCACAACATTATGTGCAGTAAAATTTGGGACTTTTTTGATGGCCGGTCTTCCAAATGGCCGCCCCTATTGGTTTTTTTCAGGGGCTCATTTCCGCCGGAAATTCCTTCGAACGCGTCTCCATAATCTGTGATTACTGCTAGTTTACATAGATATTGCTGATATACGACTTTCTGTATTTCTGACAATGACTCTGAACAGCTACTCAGTGAAAACAAATCATGGAGAAGCAATGCAGGTCGTAGTGGAACAACCAAACAATTCAGTGTTCGTAGAAATGAAATTTTAAAAGTAGTAAAGCTAAAAATTAATGAAAAGGTCGATCGTAATAGTAAATTTTGATTCTATTTCAACAACTGAAGATATTTTAAAAAGTTGTAAAGCTAACAAAGAAAATAATAAATGGGCGTAATAAGTGTCTGGCGATGTTGATTATGACATTTATTTGAAAGGAACGCTTGGAGACACGGTCCTTTTTATTAATCGTAGGGCCTAAAGCTTTTTAGGCGCTTCCTTTCAAATGCTGTCAATGTGTAAGATTCACTTGTTGTCACAATTTTAACAGCTTCATTGTTTAATGTTACCGATTGATGAGTCGGAAGGTGAGAAGAGAAGCACAACAAAAACAACAACAACAATCTTTATTGTGCTCTTAATACAAAAGTGCAGAATCATTAAAAGGAAATAACTGTGTCATTTTATAATAAACTTGACGTTTCGTATGCTAAGCAACATACAATTTTAAAAGTAACCGTTACAGTGTTTGAAAACTGTTTATATTGTTCAAATAGGGGTCTGGAACCAAGATTAAGAAGAAACAATCTTAACAGTAATTTAATAGTACGGACTGTCAGTCCTAAGAAGCTACAGCTAACAAAGCATCAGTTTCTCACTGCTGACGTTAACATTTAAAGAAGGCTGTAGTTCTTGAATGAGCAATGTCTCCTTGATTTTACAGTGAAAGTCCGTTTTGCCGGACGCTAAAATATCAAAATGATCCCAAGTAATGTTGTGACCAGTGATTTTAATGTAATCAGCAATGGCTGATGTATGGTCACTTTTAGTGAGGGCCTTGAAAAGTTCGGTTTTTCTGTCATGAAGTCGTCGTTTTGTTTTCTCTATGTAGAATTTATCGCAATCCCAGCAACCAGCTTTGTAGATAACTTTAGAAATTTGAGAGCGGTTCAGGCGGTCCTTGTATGGAAAGAAGGATTTGATGCGGCGTGTGTTCTGAAATATAATTTTTGACGGAGGTTGATGCAAGAATAGAAGTTGTATACACAGGATTGAAGACGTTTTGTGACGTGGTTTCTGTTAAGACCTAAGTAAGGTAAAAGGATAGTGATATCCTTCTTGGGAACTGTAGGAACGGGGTTGTTTGGCTTGTTTTTATCTTTGATGCGTTAAATTTCAGTTGTTATCTGTCTTATCTGAAATTAAGAGACGAGTATGACTTTTGAGTGTTGGCGCAAGTAGCAGCAGGATGGGCAGGAAGTCCAGCATGCGACTTCGGTTGATTTAGGGAAACACGAGTTTCATTTCAGTAAGGCCTTAAAAAACAGACTCAAAAAACAGAACCGAGGAGCAATGTGGAGAAAAGTTTCTTCAACGGAAGAGACTACATTGGAACCACTAACATTTCAATAAACCACGCATCCTAATCTAAATGCCCAATTGCGACATAAAATAAAATATATTTGGACATATTATGACAGCACTGCATGATGGGAAAAACGTACAGGAGATAGCCTGAAGGGGCACTTTGATTTCTTGTTTGTCAACTCAGAACTTCTTATTTCTACTGTAGACACATAATGAGTTTCACCTATGCGCCCAATATAAATGTTTGTGCATGCTCTTGTAACATTCACTGGTTGAACAAGAGTAACAGGAGCAAAAGTTTGATTTGATTCAGCAATAATTGAGACAAATAGCCACTGCTTGAATGATAATTGTATCAGCCCATATCCATAATCCCTGACATGACATATTAGTCAAATATCGTTGCCGGCCAAGAGTGGTCGGTGTTATTCTCCAATTGATGTGATACAGCTAAAAAAAAAAGGACCCGGGGTGAGGGGGGGGGGGGGGGGGGGGGGTACTATAGATAAACTATAACTGTAAAAAGCACACTACACCATCCCCCTCGGTATGTCCAGTACCTTACGCATGCGCACAACCATATCACCCTGGTAGTGGCAGCCATGGACAGCTGTTTCGCCCTAGTTAGGACTCATCAGCATGTTATAGCCAGGCAGGGTCTCACATAAGATCATCGACCCCGCCACTTTACTACCAAGGCGCATGCGTAAGGTACTGGCCATACCGAGGGGATAGTGTAGTGTGCTTTTTGCAGTTATAGTTTGTCTTTGGGGGGGGGGGGGGGGGGGGGGCACTCCCTATGATGGGCTATATGGTGATGCTTCGCCCGAAAAGGATACCTTTTTTAGGTTTGAGGTATATAAGAGGGTACCTTTTTCTGTCAAAAATGGTATATAAAAGAGTAAGGGTTTAGACCTCGGCACCAGACTAATTTGCTGAGTCTCTGTATACTACGCGAGCAACTCATTTCGTGACACTTAGAAATTTTTCGCGTCAAAGAATACTCCCGTAATGCCAACTTCGATTCACTCTTCGTACGGGAGTCCAAAACTTTCGCCGGGGGACAATTTTCGATGTTATCCTTCACTTTTGTTGGTCCACAATATTAAAATGTGCATTTAGTTTTTCGAAGCGCTTCTTGTGAGCAATGTTTATTCAGCTACGCGAAGGTATCTCGTGAAAAATTTCTAAGTGTCACGAAATGAGTCGCTCGCGTAGTATACAGAGACTCAGCAAATTAGTCTGAGCCAAATCAACATCGCTTACCAGAAGCGCTTCGTAAAACTAAACGAACATTAAATATTGTGGACCAACAAAAGTGAAGAATAACATCAAAAATTGTCAAAAGTTTTGGACTCCCGGATGAATAGCAAATCGAAGTCCGCGTACGGGTGCCGTACGAATAGCCACTGCGTTTTTCTTTTGCCGTGAAGTTAATTATTTTTGCCGCGAGGTTTTTTCTTTTGCCGTGAAGTTATTTCTTTTTGCCGCGAGGTTTTTTCTTTTGCCGTGAAGTTATTTCTTTTTGCAGCGAGGTTTTTTCTTTTGCCGTGAAGTTAATTCTTTTGCCGTGAGGTTTTCTTTTTTGCCGTGAAGTTATTTCTTTTGCCGCGAGTCTTTTTCTTTTGCCGTGACAGTTGTGGGCCACTGTATACCGCTTAGGTTTGACTGTAAAGACAGCCACAAGGAGCCACAAGCACCTTTCCGTGAGAGTGACGTAATGAGTGACGTCATATGTAGTTTGCTGGTAATGACCAGTCCTCCTCGGCTGAGTCCAGTAAGGGACAACAATGGCGGAGGCGCCAGGGGCTTATTCACTACGAGAAGTTGAAATGAACACTGACGATAGATATGGCTTTAAGAGAGAATTCAGGAAACAGAAGTAAGCATTAGATCTTAATGTTGCTTTACATATATTTCTTGAACAACTTAGTGTTTTGCTTTGTGGACCGTTTTCGACAGCACGTCTGTCTTGAAGGGTCAATCTGAGCGGATCTGAGGCGATTTTTCGATAGAAGCTTCCAAACCAATGAAGGTTTAAAATGTTGGCTTTCAGTCATATAAAATTCATATGCTATGTTTCCGTTTAAATGCAAATGTATACAGTGTTTAAAAACGAAAGCCAAATGAACCATGAAACACAACTGGACTTGCAGTTGCAAGAACATAATTCTGATTTTATGTTTATATTTGCCCCCGAAATAATGACTCTAATCAACAAGACATGTATTTTCCGACCAAAACTAGCCACTTGCAAATTAACACTAGGTTAAAAGTTGCGTGTAACTTTGTCGAGAAGACCGTTGTTTAGTGTTAATAATCATGGTTAAATTTACAAGTTTAGATTTTGACGAAAGCGGAAGCACACCGTCGCAGGAAGTGCATCCATTTCCAGAACAAAAGAAAACACTCTCCTACATAATAAATATTATCTTTCCCTTTCACACGCATAATCCAAACATGTTCTTTCTTAAAATGTTATAGAATTTGAAGAACATACTCTCTTTGAAACTACACTGTAAAATACCGGTATAGGAGTAATGTTTTTAATGTAATGTGATTTGTGTTCATAACACAAGTTTTTTCAGGCTTAATTTCAGAGACATGGATGCTAGTACAGAGGACCACAAGGAAAGCAAAACAGGAAAAACAGTGAGTTGAAATAATATTGAAGTGAACATTTTTTGTTATCTGTGGCCAACAAGATTGCTCGTTTTTCATTTCTAAAATTTTGTCCACTAAAAGCGGAAAGAAAAATATCCGGATAACATACACACACTCTGATGTCTGATACACGTGTATCCAATTTCCGTGAGATTACCTGTACAGTTATGATATCTTGCAATATATTTTATTGGCTTTGTTCTATTACATAACCACTTTGTTCTAACATAATCCAAATACTCAATGTATTTGGGAGAATCAAAATCACTTCCAAAATTCTCTCCAACTCTTTCTGGTATCTGTGTCAGGTTCAGTGTAATCTACATTTCTTTTTCTATTTCCTAACAAGAAACCGTACACAGCTTGAACTTGTGGCATATTTAACCCACATGCCACTCTTACACTGTATTAAATTTTTCATTGTTCTTCTCAAGTCCACACACAAAGATACTTTGCCGCCATCTTGAATTCAACAGCAATATCACATGATTGCATGTCAACCAAGCAGACGTTTTTTACCAGTCAACTAATATATGCATGCATAAATTTTCATGCACTAAGCATTAGTTATCGGGGGGGGGGGGGGGGGGGGGGGGGGGGTGGGGCTACTGTGTTGGTGGGGAGGGTCACAAAATTTTGAGCCCTATTTTACGGAGCATCTAATCGTTTTATAAATAAATGTTTATTTGAGAAGGGTCACGTTTTGTTAATACTCAGTGCACACAGACTTGCTAGTAGATACCAGTTAACAATACTGCAAAAACATTAAAATATATACTGATTTAACATTGGTCTTTTTTGGTTCTAACACGTATAATACAAAAAAAAAATCATTGGAACGACTTTTATAAAGGACATTGATTTCTATATTTTGATTGATTCCTTTCACAAACTTAATTTTTTTTATTATAATCCTCTTGGTTTAAAACTGCGCGCAGACAATGTGAATCTTCAATTGCTCAAAATGTGCTGACCTGAACATAATCAGGGGTTTGCATTCTGCTGAGTTGCAGAGTTAAGTAACACTATACAACTGCTTCAATTTGAATTGCTTCATCTGTAACCACTGGTAAGAAACAAAATTTATTGACTAGAAAAAATTTGTGAACTACATCAATCTCTAAGTTTAATCACAGCTAAACACTTTCTTCACAAACACATTATTAAGTTTATCCTTTCTGCTCAACTTCATTCTTCTCAGTTTCTAGACGTATAGTTTAAAGACAAGTGCTCAAGAAAAAATTAAATGTACAGAACTAAATTTGTTCTAGTTTCATAAATTCTACAACACTAAACAGATAAACTTGAGTGATATTCCAAGCAATGATTCTTCTTGGTAACAACTAGTTTAATATAAATTCATTTACTGAAATAAACTTTTATGACCTTTTAATTGAAAGGTATCCATTTCCAATAATAAATGACCACTAAAAGGACACTAGTAATTTTCTGCTGTTCAAAATGAATAACCTGGAAATTGTTATTTTTGGAAACAGCATTAGCTAGAATTATCAGAGATGTGGTCATGGTAGGGCTGGCAAGCAGCAGTCTGCCAATTGGGGTCAATGTCTCCATCTTATGATGAATCCGTAGTTTCAACAGCAGTACCCATGGCTTCTTCCTTAAGCTGCTCGGCATCTGAAAGTTCGTCACTGTTGTCCGATTCTTCTGAAGTCTCAGCCTTGTTCTGTTGAGATGTACCTTTTAGAATTGTGCTTAAATTAATATCTTTGCATCGTCGCTAAATAGGTTGCTTTGGGTATCAATATTTTTTTCAAGACGCATTTGTCTCTTTTCCCTACTAATTCAGCTTCCATGCAAATACCATCATTCTCAAGGCTCGGGGCAATCTTTTGGAAAATTTTCTATGTTTTTTGTAGTGTTCACTTTTTCTTGCAGGTTATGGCGTGATGACAGTTTTGTTTCTTGGATCTTGATTTTTTGTATGGAGCCATAAAATTTACCTTAAAAATTTATGTGACATTTCGTTTAGTTCAGCCAGTTTCAAGTGGGTGCCTTCCAAAGTTGCCTTTAACTCTCCTATCTGTGAAAGAACTTTCTCATTGAAGTCCTTTGAAGTCTTGCATCCAATCTTCAGTCTTCCGCTAGGGTGTACATGTATGGACAATACAATACATTAAACTTTATTTATCCACGGTGATGATTAAAGCTACCAGCTTATAGGGCCAGACATGAACTTTCTGTTAGCAAAGTACTGTGTACCACCAGATCTAGAAGGACTTGCAGAACGTGGAGGGGGAAGTCATTCTTCTGGTCATGAAAATAATTGTCATGATCAGAACAATGTACAATAATTATAAAGGTTTAATTTGTAAAATATGAAAAATGAAGCACCGCCCAATAAATTGCAACATACAACTTTCATCATGTCAAAGCCAATTAAATGTATACAAAACCGTATGAAAACCTAAAAAATGAAGGCTGCAGCTTTTTAAAAACCATGTTTTATTGGGTCATTGTTTCTAAGGGGAGGGTCATACTTTTTTACAAGCCATTTAGGGGAGGGCTATATATTTTTATTTTTATGATTAAGGTAGAGGAGAGGGTCACGTTGTTATTGTTGTTATTTCTAAAAAAGCAACCAACACTGTAACCCTCTTCTCGCCTCCCCCACCCCCCCCCCCCCCCCCCCCCCCCCCCCCCCCCCCCCCAAAAAAAAAAAAGAAAAAAGAAAAGAAAAAAGAATGTGGAGGGTAATCCTTGGCTTGTTGGCTATGTTGTGGTTCAAATTTTTCTTTGGTTTAAAATTTTTAAACCAGTTCAATTTTTGTTTTTCTTTTGTGTCACATTATGATAATGAATCTGAGACAAAGGAAAATCAAAATCAAACTGGTTTGAAATTTTTAAACCAAAGAAAAATTTAAACCACAACAGCTACACCACAAGTAATTAACAAAGATACTGTATGCCTTGTCCTTGCCCATACATTTAAGGCAATCACTAATTAAACAATGTATTCACCTTCTCTATAGTCTGAGGAACAAAACAATCCCTTTAACATGGCAGCAAAGAATTTTCCAAAACGGCGGTGGGTCATCTACATCAATAATTTTTATTTTGTTTTGATTGTCTTGGTCCAGTGGTTAGGTAAGGGTGGCTGTGTTTTGATTCACTGACTTTTATTATTTTATTGCAGAACCAGAATGCATGCCTCTGTTGCTTCTTATAATCGAACCAGGTACATGTACAAACTTTCACTTACACCAGTGGTTTCAACCCTATAACTCTTAAGAATGCCAAACTAAAAATTCAAGAAAATTTCCAAATTTCATTTTATTATAATAAACATTGAAAAACAAAATGGTACCATGCAAAAGTACTGCTGATTAAAGAGCTTTCATTTAAGTGGTCATACCATAGGATTTTGTTGACAGACTAAAAAGTTAGAACTACACTACATGTCTCCATAATAATATTGACTCTGGGAGTGAAAGGGTTAAATATTTTATTTTCGGATATGCTTTGTACATTGTGTGTGTGTGTTAAGAGTAAAATAAGTGCCTGAAACGATAGATTGTTGACATACTGCTGCCAACAATCAAGGTTGAAATATACTTGACTAATTCCTGGATTTATACTTGTGATAATGCCTTTTTAATTTATCACATGGTGATAAAATATTACTTACATTGCTTTTGCCTATAACTACCCTGCCTGCGTCCTCTGGTGTTCAATCAAAGTTACATCTGTGGAAACAACGGAAATTAACTTTGGAAAAGAATGGTTTTGTAAACTAGAATTTTGCAAGACTTTTGGATATTTTTACATTGCTTTAATTGTCATTTACAAATTGAGAAAGATGGATAATAATTATACCCATGCATCAAAGTTTATGTGTAGATGAAACCGTCATATTTTGATGAGATGCATGGCTTGTAAGTTCTGTTTTCCTTGCTGTTCACAGGGGAAGCACAGTAAGTGCTAACAAAGCTCTGGAACTTGTCCGAGCAGCTTTGCAACCTTCCTTAAATGCGGAAATTGAGTCAGTTTTGAAGAGCTACCAGGAGGTATGTTCAGCAAATAAAGTTGAATGGCTATAATACTGTAAAATGCCGCTTATAAGCCCCCCACTTATAAGCAACGAACAAAACATTCTGGTTATATCCCTCTGACCTATATATACATGTAAGCACACCACAGCTCCTTAAAGGTAATTTGTTACTAAACATTTACACCAAATTACACTGTAGATAAAACAATGGTTCTTTATCACAATATTTTTTGCTTTCCAGCCAAAAAAAAAACTTGCAAAGTTGTATAAGCCTTGACTTATAAGCAGCATTTTAGGGTTAGGGTGATTATTCGAAACAGTCAACTCCAACTACATGTATAATGGACCAAGGTAGGAATGGTTTCAAAGGATACACATGTCACAATACAAGATTGGAAACAAGTGTTGGTCATCTGTGATATAACTCGTATTTGACCAACTAAAACAGAGGTCTGGTGGGTCATTTTGACTGGCAATTTATTTAAATTAAATGTACAAAATATTGTATGTTTGCCTCATGATTGACCAGCCCAAGAAAATATTTTCTAGCCTTGGTTGAGTTGAGAAAAAATTATTTTCAATCCTGAGTGTTACATAAGCTGATACAGTACTGGTGTTTTTACTTGCTAGATGTTCCGCATGGCAGCTCGTAACATCAAAGACAACACAAGTGAATCTGTTTCTGAGGAGCAGATAAAAGCTGTTTTAAGACGTAGCCTTGATGAGGTAGGGACATTCTTACTGAAACTGGTGGGATATATTCTAGTTTTGATTAGGAGGACATCTTTAGTACATTTTATAACTCATTGTAATAAAAATTAACTTGACTCAATATTATTGCTTTTTCTCTTTTTATAATTGAATTCTAATAAATTAGCATGATGTGGTTTTACTTCAGGCAGCTGGGGCAGATCCAGGAATTTCTGAAGGGGGGGGGGGGGGGGGGGGGGGGCATTGTACACCTTAAGGTGATTCCTCAAAAAAAAAGTTGTTGAATATTTTTTTTCAAACTCTCCCTGATTTTTTCCCTACCAGACATTTTTTTTAAAAAATGCAATAAAAAACATACATGTATGTCACCATAGTTGCGATGGAGTAAAGTTACCCTGTTTATCCATGTAGCACTACCTATCATGCGCATGATTATTTGATCACTTCCATAAAATTTATGCAGTTACTTGACTCAAAACACTCCTTGCATGCCCGATCTCGAGGTCATAATTAGCCTACAGGTGTACAGTGACCCCCTCCCCTCAGGAATATTTGGAGAAGGAGCATCTGTGATTCACCATTGATATAATGATGTGCAGGAATAATTTTGCATAATTAGGTTACATTAAACCGTCAACACTTTGATTTGAATATTTGACAGTTTCTTTTTGAATGTTGAATACTGTATAGTACTCCTGCATCCGTCAACAAGATTTTTATCCGAGTTTACAACAATATTGATTCTACTCAATACACACAAAAAAAAAACACGAAATTATAACATCATATTTTATATATGGAAGTACCATATATACACACATGAAATTGAAGCTGTAATATAATCATTAACTGAGCCTGGAAAAACCTGCGCTACATGACAACCAATCGAAATCCTGTATTTAACATGGCGCAGTTGGACTTAGCTAAGAACCAATCAGATCATTTTCCACACATTCCATTCTTGCTCTCCATACATGATTATTGATGGTGAATCACAGACCCTTCTTCTCCAATTTTTGTGAGGGGAGGGAGTGGCTGTGCACAGGCTTTAATTTTATGGCCATGAGTAATGGGTGTGTACTTGTTTTTAGAGATAACTTTATTTCCTGACCAAACTCAACTAAGGGTGATTTTAACAGTACAATTATGCAATAAAAAAGATAGGTCACCATGCTTGTTTAGGAGGAAACAACTCTTATTCATTTGAAGGGTACAAATAAATGTTGAGCCATGTAGCACTGGTGATACAAACAAGGAATCAGATAATTAACTCTGTGTGTAAATTATAGTGCTAAGGTCAACCCATAAATTTCCCTGTACTGGGTGTTAGCCCTAGTAAGGAAATGAGGGACCACACAAAGGAAAAGAAAAAATCTTTGACCCTTTATTTGTACCATTCACATTCTCATTGCCACGAATTACCGTGCCTTATTACCCACAATTTGCTCCCGTACGGCCTCGTGGCTCAAGCATAATCCAGAGGTCGTGGGTTTGAATTCCACCAAGGTCAAAGATTTTTTCTTTTCCTTCGTGTGGTCCCTCATTTCCTTACTAGGGCTAATTATAATGCTCAGTACAGGGAAATTTACACACAGATTTAATTCTCTGATTTCTTGTTTGTTCTTATTCATTTGGCCAACTTATCCTCAAAGGATACGCTCTTGGTTCAGACTGTGCTCATGCTCGTGCAGTGTGTGCACTTATAATGCAAGAAACTATGCGCAGTGCAATACTAAGGAATCACCTTTATTAATAACTTTTCATCAACAGCGAGTGACGAAGGGGTGAGCTTCTAGGGGGTTCTGTGGGCATTCCTCCAGAAAATTTTTAAAATTTTATTCATTTCCCATGCAATTTCAAGCATTCCTGAGACTGAAAAAGCATTTGTGAAGTCAAGATATAAAATCTAGAGTTGATCTTAGTTCTGAACCAGAAAACCAAAACTAATAATGCATGATTTAAACGAACAGCGAAAAAAAAAAAACAATTAGTTATTTGTCATTTTTTTACAATGTAGCCTGAAAGAGTCTTCTTGGATATCTTGTCTACCTCCAATCTCTTAGAGTAATGCATACATAGCAATAACAATGAGATGTGAGAAACACATTTATTTATCTTTTCCTAACTTGACAATCAGTCAATTGATGGAAGTGAAACAACCTACACATAAAACAATATTATAATTTTTTATGAATGACAAGGGACAGACAAAGCGTCAAACTTTTTTTAAAAAAGTGCTGCTCAATTGGGGGGGGGAGGGGGGGGGGGCAACCCCCACAACTCCTTCTTTGGATCCACCCCTGGGCAGTCTTGGAAATTAGATCTCGACCACTCAGGTCGGGTGAGTGTAGGTTTTCAACAATGTTGCTGGCAAATTGTTTACTTGTTCCGGTGTCCACATTTATCGTAGCAAACAGTGCTGTTCTCAAGTGCAGCTCTCTTGGGTGGCTTGTGCCAAAATGTGGTGTTTTAAAAGTATTGAATGAGAAACAAGGAAGATTAAATGCCAAAAACAGGCTGTGGTTCTCAGAAGGCATCTCAGAAAATTTAATGCAAAATGACAAGTTGGAGACTGAGGTAAGGGGGGGGGGGGGGGCTATCTTTTGGGGCAGTGAACACTAATGTGGGCAAGTGCATTCAGAGAGTCGCTCACCCATATGGCAAGTCCTCTCAAAATTAAAGTTTCCGAAACTGTTCATGGTGTTTGTAATATTAACAGTTACCTTAATTCAGATCAGTGCAGTGATCATTGTCTGTTAGATAAACTAGTAATAGCATACTGAAATGCTTTCCTTTGACCCAAACTAATGCAGTGAAACCTTGTGATTCTGTAGGCTAAAGTCCTGTTCAGAATGGACACAAAAAATCATCCAGACAGCAGGGTAGGCAAATGATCCAATCACAGCTGAGTACCTGTATTGGTATTTAAACTCCTTACAATTGCATCCAGATTGTATACGGACCTATACAAAACATGGACCCCCTGTGGACCGTATGTTTTAAAATTTGTAACCTTCTTCAATTACTATATAAAGCTTATAACAGATCACGTACTCTATTGCTTTCCGGCTACGGCAATCAATAAAATAGCAGGTGAACATTCAGTTTTAAATATTTGTCATTTTTGCTTACTCAGTTGATTTGTTGTGATCCTTAAATCTTCTCATATATCTCCACACTAAAAAAAACACCATCAAATCTTTATTCTTACTGTCCTTTTGGTTAATCGAGGCAAGAACATGCACAACAAAATTGTAAAATTGTAATTGTAAAATAACATCATCAAAATAAGCTTCACATAAAAACAATTCTCACCTGTCTGATTCAGAGCTTGCATTGCTTGGCAAATCCCCATATATATTAATAGGAAAATAAATATGTCAAGTGAAATTAATCAGCCTCAAATAGATTTGAACAGATTCACAAAGGAACAAATTATCCAGAAATTCAAATATCTCACCTTCCTCCCTAATTATTAGGGGTGGTCTATGGAACGGATCCACGAGGTGGTCCATGGAGCTGGGTCCATGTTTTGTATATGTTGTGGTTCAATTTTATCCTTGGTTCAAATTTTATTTTCCTTCGTTTAAAACTCATTACCATACATCACCATAGCCCAAAACAAAGAAAAAATAAAATTTGAACCAAGGGTAAAATTGAACCACAACATATACATCCAAACTATACTGTCCAACTTACTTACTCTGGCGATGATATGGTTGTATATAAGATGAAATTGCATTTTGTGTTACAGCTGAGATATGAGAGAGGAGGAAGTCCTGCCATCATTAAAAAGGTTTGTGGCATTTATCGTAAATGAGCAATAGACATTTTCTTTAATGTGGTCGATACACTTGGCAATGGTATTGGAGCATTCTGCAGATTTGACCTGCAAAGTCTGCAGGAATGGACCAGCTAATTTGCAGGTACATCACAAAATATGTGACCTCTCACGCAAAAACATACACTAACGGCTTTCCGTTTTTGAACGGAATTCCATTCACCAGCCGTTTATCATCCGTTCATAAAAAATTTGCATCCGTTCATAAAAAAATTAACATCCAAGCTTGTGCTATCCATTCAGAAAAAAATTTGCATCCGTTCGAATGGCTTTTACCGACAATTGCATACGACAAACTTAAAAGGGCTAAATTTGTTTTTCTGCTGCATGACTTTCCCTGCTGTCTTTAACTTTGATTATTATATTTAGTTTCATTCAAGATTTATTTTAACAATTAGTAAACTTGCCTCCTTGTATAGATTTTACTGTTTTTAGGAGTAAGTCATTAAAGTATTCAGAAGTAGGTACATACTCTACAAGTAGGTGCATCCTCCACAAGTAGGTGCATACTCCACAAGTAGGTGCATACTCCACAAGTAGGTGCATCCTCCACAAGGTGGTGCATACTCCAGAAATAGGTACATACTCCACAAGTAGGTGCATCCTCCAGAAGTAGGTGCATACTCCAGAAGTACATGTACTCCAGAAGTAGGTACATACATGTACTCCAGAAGTAGGTCCATACTCCAGAAGTAGGTACATACTCCAGAAGTAGGTACATCCTCCACAAGTAGGTGCATCCTCCACAAGTAGGTGCATACTCCAGAAGTATCACATAATCCGCTGCCATGAAAATGTTGGCAAAAGCCACTGTCTTTTCATTCCAATAGCGGTACCATGTGTTTGGAGATAATTTTCTCCGGTAAAATGAAACGAATTCTCCTGTATGTTAACTTTTTAGCATTTCTTTGAGGAAATGGGTTGGGATAGAAGGTTTGTTTCTAAGGAAATTTTCGTATGCATTGCATACGGTGGTAATGCCTTCCTCCTGCAGTGTGTTTGTGTACAGACTAGTGACATCCATTGATACAAGGAGTTCAACGGAGTTCGCTTGCAGTTCGCTTTTTTTGTTTTGCCCTTCAAGTTATTTTTGTTATTCAGTCGTTTTAATGTAGTCTGCGGCTGGAAAGCATTGCATTCGAAATTTAATGCCGGTAAATAATTGATAAGCTGAAATTGCTGCTTAATAATAATTATAATAATATAATTATTTACATAGTGCAATTTCCATCACTGTCCAATGGTGCTTTACAGATTGTAATATTATTACATTAATTATTTAAAATTATATTTTAATTTACCTGTATATGCTTAAATTTAATCATGCTGTTTATTAAGCCTAAAGAACTTAGAATTTAGTACTAATAAACAAACTAACACTAACTAAAGTTACTAAAAATGCTTTCCTAAAAAGACGAGTCTTAAGTCTTCGCTTATAAACATTTAAATTTCGCAGGATCTAAGTTCAAGAGGCAGACCTACATGTAAGACCATAATTGTGCAAATTATATTTAACATCAAGCAGATGATGACAATTGACAGATGTTAGGTTGCGCCGAGGAATATTCCTCTTATCTAGGTCAGACAAATAAGATGGGGCTCAGCCATTTAAACATTTAAAGGTCATTAAGAGAATCTTAAAAACTATGCACTCTTCTATAGGAAGCCAGTGCAGATCATACAATACTGGTGATACATAATCAGGCTTAGGTGTAAGCGTAATAATAATAATTGTAATAATTATTGTCCATACAATACTGAGTTACAAAAGTCCAATCTGGAGATAATAAAAGCATGCACAAGTATTTCAGCAGTATGACAGCTTTAATATGCATTTCCTTATGGGACTAATATTTGGAAAATGATAGAAACCCGCCTTACACACAGCAATGACATGGTGTTCCATAGACATTGATGTATCATAAAGGACCACAATGTCTCTAGCTGAATTACTAATCACCCCATTTCCAAGGTTCTTTCACAGATTTACAGCAGTTGTTTCTTTGTGTTGATCATCTTTTCTGCCATCCTGGGTTAGGCTCAATGTCACCACATTGCAGTAAAATGTGTTTAGTAGCAGTAAAATTCAACCAATACGCAACTCAAGTTTGCCAGTATTTTGGCTTTGAGATTCTGCTTTCCACATTCTGATGAGCATGGATAATAGGAGAGGTGACACATCCCAAAATGCAATGCCATGAAATGGCCTTTGATTAGATTAATCAGTTGAAGGTGGGACGAGAAACTCTCGTGATGAAAATTATGCCCATCTTGTTTTAATAGCACAGAAAATAATTTTAAAAAGGGGTTGGTACTTGCATTTCATTTCCACAGAAATAATTTTTCATTAGCACCAGTTCCACTGCCATTCTTAGTAACACAATGGGCAGAATTCTTGGTAGAATCTAGGACAGAGGCTCCAACTGAAAAACTCTGATTTTGTCTGGCCATGGTAACTTTTCCAGACTGAAAATTTGCTCCATGTTTGCACAATGATGTTAAATACATGTATCAGCTGGTTAGGTTGTTGCTGTTGAATGGACATTCTGATCTAGCAGTAAAACTAACCCAACAATACCATTGCCTACCCTCATTATCATATGCTTTGATACACATTACTAAAAACCTTGCTTATGGTGTTGCATTTGTTACAAATTGATTATACATGTATGGTAGTAGTAATTACGCCTCAACATTTTTTGTGACAGAAAAGGGCACGACCTGATCCAGACAAAGAAAGGTAAATAAGCAGTATAATGTACTATTAATAATAATTTTTACTTATTGGTACCAAAAGATTATTTATTATTTAATGATCCATTGTTATAGATTATGCTCAAACATAGCAATGTCTGATATAAGGAATTTTGCCTTCGAAATTAAAAAAATATAAAAATGTTGAAAAATGCCAATGTACTGTATACCGTATACTGTCTATTGTATTTGTCTACATGTATTTCTTGATGGTGAAGTTTCCATGGCTTCAAATATTGCCGCATAAAGATTGTTTTGAATTGTAACTAAGCATTGACTAATTCTCGTGATACATGTGTTAATTGTCTTTAGTGATGAGTCATCACCTGCCAAGTCAAACAAATTGGAAAACAAAGTCATCACCTATGATGTAAGTTGAAATGTTTGCATGCAGTTTGTTTTATTTGCTTGATTACTTTAAAATAATAAGGTCATTGGAGTATCCTGCTCATAAATGTGTATCTTAACTCATTTTCAGTGGAATCCTGACAGTATGAATGAAGATACAGAGTTTATTATGGGAGTCAAAGCAAACAAGTATGTTCCTTAACATATTAACATTAATATCAAGTGCAGGATGAAATCGCAACTAACCATAATAAATATTATAGTTATTACTCATTGTACAATACACTGAATTCTCCGTGCATTTTGATTGGCCATTGCCTATGATCTATTAGAGTACAAGCGCACAGTTGACATCATGGAGAATTGTTTTCTCTGTTTCGTCCAACATATTGGATAGTTTTGAAAATGGGACAAGATATTCTGGAAAGGGCAAGAGGTATGGAAAAAATATTTAGCAGAAGCTTTTGACAATTAAAAACACAAAATGGAAGCAAAGTAGTTTTGTTGATGTGGAAAATGCCAAAGTTAGAAAACAAAAATCATCTAACAGTCATGACCACAGTCGAGTGCCACAAGGCTAATGCTTTTTTCCTTGTTAATGTATAAAACAAATAGATTCCATTTTGCTGTGGATCTGTTCAGTTATAGATCACAGAAGACTTCAATGACCATCAGTGACCAACTCGCCTGTGGCTTGTTGGCCACTTTTTTGTTCTTACCGCATTTTGACGTTATCTGTGATCTATAACTGAACACTCTGACACACAGCAAAATGGAATCTATTTGTTAAATAGACCATGGGGATGGGGGGGGGGGGGGGGGGGGGGGGGGGGGGGGGGGGGGGGGGGGGGGGGGGGGGGGGGGGGGGGGGGGGGGGGGGATGGGGGGGGGGGGGTACTGTTATATATAAGCTATCTGGGTATGTGCCACTATGAAGGGAGTGGTTTTTAATCAGTTTAAAATAGGGTTGAGAATTTTGGTCTAGGTCTAGCTAGTGGTATGAAGAGTACAGAGTAGGAAAGTGAAAAAGCCTTCCATAAGTTACTCTGTGATAAGGGCAGGGACCTTGGGTGTCTAGTCTAGTCTTGCAAAAGGGAGGTGAACATGGTCTGGTATAGGATAAGGGTTCAGATTCCCAGTGGCACACCACCACCCAAAAATATACAGAGTACCTCCCCCCCCTTTCCAACTAGACCAAGACACTTATCAGTGTGGAGGCACTGTGGTGTAGTGGATAGTGCATTGGATCTAAAGGTTGGTAGTTGGAGGTCTGGTCTTGGCCATTGTGATGTTTCCTTAGACAAGATAAACTCACTCATAGTCTCTCTCCACCAATACCTGTGCATAAATGAGTACTGCCGACAATATGCTGGGGGTTACCATGCAATCCATGGATGAGCATCCCATCAGAGGAGTAGCAATATTCCTAGTTGCTTCATGCTACAGAAACTGGGTTAAGCTCCAGCCAAGTGGGCCACCTGTGGCTCCTGTGAGATTTTACCTTCCCTTTACATTATACAGTCAAACCTCCCATAAATGGACACCATTGGGACCAGAAAAAGTGTCCACTAAAGAGAGGTGTCCACTTATGTAGTGTTTGTAGGTGGCTGGGATCACGACTAAGTGTCCGCTTATGGGAGGTGTCCATTAGTGGAGGTTCGACTGTATCATTACACCAATTATTGAGACAAACTATAGACAGTTTTCATTATTCTTTGTTTTAATTTTAAGAGCTCTTGGCTTTGCTGCAACAAGAGGAAAGCTTTACTACAGACACCCAGAGCTGTTTAAGGTAAATGTTATGGAGAAAGACAAATTTTACACCTCTCCTTGTGATATAAGAAAGAAATTACAGAATATGTTTACCATCAGGCCATGCATGTTAATAGATAGTGACTGCTTAAGGTCACGGGGGACAGGTTTCGCTTATCAGTATGCATTTATGAAAAGAGTACACTGTATGCACGAAGTGCGACGGCTGATACTGAAAATGCGCGAAATATTCATGAACAGGCTCTGTAATGTTTCTGCATCAATAATTGCATGCGCAAAGCGCTGTCTGGTAAAATGCACTATTTTTCAACGTTCTTTCTGCATGAAGTGTTGACAATAGCCTGTGGATTAAAACTAGCATAATTACCTTGCATTCCTGTTTGCTCGGGAAGCCTTTGGAATCGTAAAAAGAAGCAATTTTGTGTCCAAGAATTCAGTGCAGATAGAGAATTTCATGAGTTGACATTATTCACCAATATCTCTGTTAAATTTTACCGAAATTGGCTTTCAAACGTTCACGATATAACGTTTTTCAAAGTGACACCCCTGCTAAAATTTTGCCTTATGAATTTATTCATGGCCAGGTATTCCCGGCGACCTTAATACAGGTTTCACTGTACTTTCAACAGACAATCTTGAATTACTATACTTTCATGACAACAACAAATTATTTACTCTGTAAATTATTGAATATTCTTCAATTTGTTTTGTGTCTATGTACATGTATTAAGTACTCTGGGGATTCTGATGACAAACTGTGGCTTTATGAACAAAATGAGCTGCCCATCACTGGAGGAAAGGTATGATTTTAATGTAAAAATATTTAAAAATGTTAAAAAATAAATAAATATTATTAGACTGAAACATCACTTTATATTATAAGGTCACAAGAACATGCAAAATATGGGAGCATATAACACTGTAGTATGCCAGTTCGACAGGTTAGGAACATAGCGAAGTTTAATATTTGTAAATGCACACACTCAGGACGAGAGTGAAACACGAAATTGACACATTACTAAAGAAAAGTTTCTTTAAAAAATAATTAAAAAATTAAGCAGTTGAATAATAAATCCATTGTTTGATGGTCTGACAGATAACACATGCAGATATTTTACTCATTGCTCTACTATGCAACTTTTAAAATATCTGTGCATATTATCTGTCAAACCATCAAATAAGGTTTATATATTGTGAGGGTCTTACAAATTCATCTAAATTCGAGTTACAGTGGGTTTTTTTGTAAAACTGGTGACAAAAAGGTAATAAAACGTGATTAATTGAAAAATAAAGAAAGCGCAAAACGAAATGTCAAATCTGTATTTTAACAGGTCAAATCTAAGCAGCCTTGTTGTTTTTCAGGCTTTTCTCATGATAGCTGATGACATTAGGAAGCTGGCTTGCCATCAGGACTACAGGTCAGTATATACACTGTAACCTGGAAGATAACATTTGAGAAAGATTTAATGTTATCATGACAGGAGTGTAGGACAAATAAAAAATCTGAGTCCCCACTTGGCATCTGTATGCCTCTTGTTACAGCTTGCCTTGCACAGTCAGTTTGGTAGAATAACATGTTTGCTATTAAAAACATGTTTGGCCAGCCAAAAATACATTAGCCAAATCAATTTTATTTGTGTATAATAATAATTATGGTATAGATGAGTTTTGCAGACAGAGTACATGTTATTACGAGGAAGTATATTTAAATAAATTGAAATGATTTCAACAGAAACATTGAAGGTCTCAATCTGGAGGAAATCAAGGGATTTAAAGTTCCATCTAAAATGTTGGAGAAGATGAAAAATCACATGAGAAGTAAGCAGTGTTAACCTCAATAGCCCATTTCCGAGTTGCCTTTAGCCTCTCTATCAAAGCGAGGCCAGGTGCGAAATCTTTCATATGAAAATGAGTTTTCATTCACATGCAAATAAAACTTATTTGCATGTGAATGAAAACTTATTTTCATATGAAAGGTTTCGCACCTAGCCTCGCTTTGATAGACAGGCTAAAGGCAACTCGGAAATGGCCTATTCGAAGGCTCAGGGACTTCTGTTTCTGTTGTCATGTGTTGTCTTTGTTTGGGTATGGTCGTTTTTCCTTTCTTCATAATTTATCTTTGTTATCAGCTGTTTGATCTACTTTAGGGAGTGTGGGAAAAAATGTAACATTGCATGTGTAAAAAATGTAAAAAATGTAACATTGCATGTGTAGTTTGGTGCACTCTTTGTAAACAAACACTCCATTAAGAGAAACACCCTTCTAAGACAGACACCTCTTTAAGAGAGAGACCTCTCTAGGACAGACACCCCTCTAAGACGGACATCTCTCTAATACAGTCAACTCTTTCTAAAAGGACACCCTGCTAAGACGAAACTCGAAAGTTGGTCTCTGCCACATGTCACTTGTCTTACTATATTTATCTGAGCTCTCTATAGACAGACACCTTTAAGAAAGACAGGTGGTTCCATTCCTAACAGCATCTGTCTTAGAGAGAGTCAACTATATTAGACAACAATATACAGTAAACTCTTCTAAGACGGACACCCCTGTAAGGCGGACACCTCTCTAAGTTGTACATCAATAACTACTATTGGCTGGTTCTGACCAAATTCCACATGTTCATCTGTAAGTAAACTCTCTATAAGGCAGACACCTCTCTGAGACAGACAGCTACAGCTGGCCCCTAAGGTTTGCGGCTTAGACAGAGTTCACTGTATTGGTTAATACATTTTTACACCTCCTTTTAACTTTGATATTCAAAAAAAATAACTTGGGCTGGCATGAAAATAAAACAACATATTAAATAAACTTAAATGAGCAGTGCTCTTGTTTACTAAAATGGTTGGCAAACTTGGATATTTTACAGTCAACTGAGCAACAGGATTACATACTTACCCAGTATTTGTTTTCCTTCTAGAATTGAAGCGAGAAGCAGCAGCTAGAGCTGACGTCAAAGTAAAAGTCAAGGAGGAAGAACCTACTGAGAAAGTGGAAGAGAAAAAAACAGAAGTTAAAGAACAAGCCGAGACAAGACCGTCTGGCGAACACAGTAATAACTAATTAAATGCGTGTATAGGAATGTATTGCAATTTATTTTTAGCATAGAGCAGTTTTTAATTGAGTGTTGGAAGTTATTTCACGACTGCTTCGCTTTTGCATTGCTACGCTTTGTGACGGTCTTAAAAAAATGTCATGGCCATTTTCTCAACCAATCGGAAGTAAAACCAAACCCAATATTGTGTTTTACTTGCAAACATTTTTCCATGCTTGACAGTGGCTCCTTGTATTTGCTTTGAGCTCTTATTGGTTCAACAGATTGTCTGCATCTGTTGTGATTTGCCAATGAATTACAATTCAATTAAAATCAAATTAAAACTTTATGACACGCAACTGAAAATTGCTCTATTTGATAGGTCTCCTTTATAACCGAGTAAACTGAAATTTTAGTATAAAAATTATTATTGATATTAAGTATTTCGTATTTAGTATTAATTTTTAATTTGGGCTTAAAATGCCCCTGGGGAAGCTGTATTAAAGGTTAGTTAAAGACATGTTGAGAACAGTTTCCATTGACACCAAAATCCATTTATTTTAACTGCCATCTGTGAGAAAAACTAACCTCACATATGTGATGTACTGAAGTGCAAGACAACAAGACAACATTCCCCAATACATGAATTTTTGGCGCATGATTATTTCAAAATTGATTGGTGGATTCTTTTATGAGCTGAGTAAGATCATCTGTAAAAGTTGCTATTTCAAATAAATATAACCTAGCAATTAGCCCAAACTCAGGGGGCGACTTCCATATAAAAGTGACAGGGGTAATTGCCGTACCTTTTAAGGGGTTAAATTCAT
The DNA here is from genome assembly GCA_024195265.1 of Dendrophyllia cribrosa. Taxonomy (NCBI): domain Eukaryota; kingdom Metazoa; phylum Cnidaria; class Anthozoa; order Scleractinia; family Dendrophylliidae; genus Dendrophyllia; species Dendrophyllia cribrosa. The sequence goes on along the minus strand of JAJLRJ010000008.1, from coordinate 31,793,721 downwards.
GGTTTGGTACCACTAAGGGTATTTGAATCGAAAATGACCACCGTCAAAATGCTGACAGGAACAACTGATACCTTCTTACCTTTCTTATTTCAATATTTCCAACAATCACCCCCATCAATTTTATATAGGAACTCCCCCCCCCCCCCCCCCCCCCCCCAACCCTCCGGAGTCCATGTTCCCAATATATAGACATTCTAACATAATGTCAAGTGAAAAAATGCAATCTTTTTCATTTTTAATTTGTACTAACGTGTTATAATACAGAGACTTGAATTTAAATAACACAGGACCAAGTATATAGATTAAAGTCATGTTAGAATTTTGACATTTCCCATAATTTGTTTGTTCAAACGTGTTAGTCTTGATATTTAAAGCATGGGCTATTCCTGACTCTAGTTGATTGAAATTTCAAATATTTTTGGTATTACATTTTTTTGATTGGTGAAATTAAGTTTATTTTTTCAATAACTTCACTTTAAGATGCCAGTGACTTTAAAATAGAATCAGAAAAATTGAATCTTCTCAGATAATTTGAATCTTGCATTGCCTCTGGCAGCAAAAAATGGCAGTGTCCAAATTAAATCTGCCATAGCAATACCCTACCCCTACCCCTACCCACTCTCCCCCCCCCTTCCCCCCTCCCCCCCCCCAAAAAAACAACAACAACAACAAAAAAGCGACAACAACAATAAAAAACGCGCGCACACGCAGACACCTTTGTGTTTAAAAAGTCGGAGCACTCTGATACAATGTTCATCGCTGTAGATCGCGCGTGCGCTCCACTTACTAGAAGAAAAATAAGAGACTCGCAGTCTTGATAGGGGCGGATCCAGGAATTTGGGTGGCTACGGTCTATAAAATTTTTCATTGTTGCAATTAAAAAGAAAACTGTTAAAACCGACGATCTAAAGGGGGGTGGCTAGCCACCCAATCCCCCCCCCCCTGTACCGCCCCTGCTAGTGCAGTAAACGATTTAGTGATCTATAAAGTTCTGTACACAAAATGTTCCTTTCAGACTACTGTTCATAATACATGTATATTAGATGCAGTTGAACCTCCTTAAGCGACCACCCAGAATGCAGTCAAGGTGGTCGCTTACGCCACTTTAGAAACGAGAAGGAAACTGGGTCGAGTGAACTTTCGCAACGACTTCTGGGACTGTTACTGGGGACAGACATAATAAGCGTCCCCTGAAACGATCCCAGAAGTCGTAGCGAAAGTTCACTCGGCCCAGTTTCCTTCTCGCAGTTATTTTCAAGGAATTTTATTTATTTGTACAATTTGTAGTTTTTTCTTTTCGAACAACCAACAAATTTTAAAAGAGTTTGCCGAGAGCTCCTAGCTTGCGTACAGCCGTCTCCGATTTCCTTGCTCCCCGTGGAAACAAAGGAAATAGGAGACGTCTGAGTGCGGGCTAAGAGCTCCTGGGCTCCTGCCTAAAGTTCTTTTTGTAATCAATTTAAAAAGAGGGCAAATAAAATAAATGATTGATTGAAATCAAATCCAGTTTGGTTTTGTATTACAGCATGGCGTCCTTTAAAATTAAACCAGGGTTTATTGTACCATAGTTTTAAATATTATATGGCAAACTGGTCCACCATGAAAAAGATAATTCTGATTTTCAGTGGGGCCCTGCAAACAATAAATTTTATCCTATATAAAAAATAAACAAATCCTAGCTAAAAACATCATTAAAAATGTTAAAAAGACAATATCAAAAAGGTAAAAAGAGTAAAACCTATTTCAAAATTTAGAATTTTGCAATACGGACCGCTAAGGTGGACCGCTCACGAATTCGTTTCACCAAATTGCTTTTTTAAGTTGATTTTTTTTCCTTCTTGTCTGGAGGAAAAGTTTGGTTAACTTTCCCGAAAGCGGCCTGAAAAACTCAAATATATGCTTAACTTTGGCGCGCGCGTTTACCGTGAATGGATGCATTGATTTTTTAGCAGAGTTTTAAAAGAGCCATAATAATAAACACTTTATTGATGTAGCTTTTCGGTCTCTCGGCTCGGTCCATAAACTTGCATAAAACAAAACAAAACGCCATCAATATTTCCCCAATACGGACCTCACGCTAGTTTAATAACGTCTATATAACGCGGTATTCAAATCTTACCGCGCATCATTCTAATATTTCCGTGTAATGTTCCGATATTATCGTGCAATATTCTAATTGTCTCCTGATGTACTTTGTCCTGACATTATTGAATGATATTCTTATATTATCGCGGGTTATTTCAGTATATAATGTGCTGCCCCTCGTGGAATTCTAATGCTCATCGTATTACCTCTTAAGCTGGATTTCCTCTGTCGCTTAACTTTTACGTGCGTTTTACGTGAACAGCTTACCCGAGACGCCGAGTATCTCTTTTTTTATACGAGTTCTCTTTGTCATATGCCCTCAGCAGAGCTAGAAACCTTGCTTAAGGTGTCTCCGTTGTTATTTCGGGCACATTCACCTTAAACCTTGTAGATGCTTTAACGGGTCGTGGATAAAGTTAAATTTCGCCCGAAGCTTTCTTTGACTGTTTACGTAAAATGTTGCTTGTGAAATCCTGCAAGGAGAAACTAAATTTTAGCGCTATAAATTTAAAAAAAGGTTAAGTCTACATTCACGATAACGCGCTACACAAATTTATGCGCATTTTATGTGCATCTCAAAATACTGCAAGGTTCAAACTTGAACGGAACCGAACGGAACATTTTTAGCATGTTTCGACCATTTTTGCTATGTTTACACTGGGCGCCTTCACGCGACTTTAAATTGGCAAACTCCAAATATGAGTGAAATTTGTGATCCTCGCAGTGTGCTCTCAACTTAAGCAGTTGAAAAAGCAACCTGAAAAAAATATTCAGGCTTGTACGGGAATCGAACCCATGACCTTGCGATACCGGTGCAATGCTCTATCCACTGAGTAGTCCCCTCGTTCGCTTGGGGAGAGGGACGGCAAGTATTCTAGGAAGGCTCCGTGGGGTAATTTCGTGGGGTGGGGCGGACAAAACAATCCCCTATACTACACACTATAAGGTGTGGTAGGATCGCCAATTTTAAAGTTAACTTTTATCGAGACGCAAAAATCGTCAGGGCTACCGAAGATTTAGGCTACCTTTTGGAGCACTAAAATAGCGGATTTCTTTTTTTTAGTCCCAGCATATTTTGCTAGAGAAAATGCTTGCTCTCGCTTATTTTAATAGAGATAACGCTTGCGGTCAGAGAAAAGACCAACCAACAAGCCGACCAACCAGCCAACAAACCAACAAACCACCCAGCCAACCAACCAGCCAACCAACCAGCCAACCAACCAGCCAACCAGTCAACCAGCCAACCAACCAGCCAACCAACCAACCAACCAAACAGCCAACAAGCCAGTCAACCAACCAACCAAACAGCCAACAAGCCAGCCAACAACCAACCAACCAACCAACCAGCCAACCAGCCAAAGAACCACCCAGCCAACCAACCAGCTAAAGAACCACCCAGCCAACCAACCAGCCAACCAACCAACCAGCCAACCAGCCGAAGAACCACCCAGCCAACCAACCAACCAACCAGCCAACCAACCAACCAACCAACCAGACAACCAGCCAGCCAACCAACCAACCAACCAACCAACCAACCAGCCAACCAACCAACCAACCAGCCAGCCAGCCAGCCAACCAACCAACCAACCAAACAACCAAACAACCAACCAACCAACCAAACAACCAAACAACCAGCCAACCAGCCAACCAAACAACCAACCAAACAACCAAACAGTCAACAAACCACCCAGCCAACCAACCAACCAGCCAACCACCAACCAGCCAACCAGTCAACCAGCCAACCAACCAACCAGCCAACCAACCAACCAACCAACCAACCAAACAGCCAACAAGCCAGTCAACCAACCAACCAACCAACCAAACAGCCAACAAGCCAGCCAACCAACCAGCCAACCAACCAGCCAACCAACTAACCAACCAACCAACCAACCAACCAGCCAACCAACCAACCAACCAACCAACCAACCGGCCAGCCAACTAACCAACCAACCAACCAGCCAACCAACCAACCAACCAACCAACAACCAACCAAACAACCAAACAACCAAACAACCAGCCAACCAACCAACCAACCAACCAACCAAACAACCAAACAACCAAACAACCAACCAACCAACCAAACAACCAAACAACCAACCAGCCAGCCAACCAACCAACCAACCGACCGACCGACCGACCAACCAAACAACCAACCAACCAATCAACCAACCAACCAACCAACCAACCAGCCAACCAACCACCCAGCCAACCAACCAACCAACCGAAAAACCCAAACTAAACCACTCCACTGCTAGGTTTGGGACGCACCTACTGTCTTTGCAGGATGCACCTGCTGTTTTTGTAGGATCTTGGGCAAATATGGCAAAGAACATGACAAAGAATCTGTCCAAGATCCTACAAAGACAGCAAATGCATCCTCAAAGACAGCAGGTGCATCCCAAACCGAGCAGTGGTTTGATTTGCATTGGTTTGGGTTTTTTGACAAAATATTATATATAAAATGCCCAAAGCAAAAGAACTTTAGCTAAAAGAGATCCAAGAAATCGTTGACTTGCGCAAGGAGTCTGCTGTTTCTATAAGAAAAAGATTTATTATTGGCACAAATATCAGAAAGTTTTCGTTCGGTTTCTAAGGTCCTAAATTCTTTAATTCTCTTAGCTTTGAAATTCAAAATGCTACAAGCATCGCCTCTTTTACTTCTAAATTAACTAAAAGCATTCCTCTTATCGTAAACATTTTTTTCATTGCTTTTTCTTTCCACTTTGCGTTTTTAGTCTAACTTTGCTAGAAACAAATATCATATGCAATAAATGTTTACTGTTAGTTGTTTTGCCATTAATTTGACAACAACAACAACATTTATTTAAACACAATAAAAATTACAGCGGAGCTGATGTGGTCGTGTATTAAAAAGTTAAACAGTTTACAAGTGAAAAAAAGCTTAAAAACTAATTAAAATTTAAAATCTAACCTATAGAAAAATTAATCTATAAATTAACCTATTCGTATGAAGTTCTGACGTTATATTGTTTTAATAATTAGTTAATAATAATATATTGAGGGAGCCTATTTATTTATAAGCCCAGTGGTTTCTTTTGAGCTTCCTTGCTCTTAAAGTTTATATTTATGTACTGTAACTGTATACAATATAGGGAAATAAACTAAACTTGAAACTTGAAACACCTTCTGCATTTGCTCCATCTCTTTGCGCCACAGCTCACGTGTCTCTTCCCTTTTTTCTGCTATTTTCTCTAGACTTTCAACGCAACCTTGCTTTTCCTTCTCTTCTAAAATTTCTTCTAGACGGCGTGCTCTATTCCTTGTAGACAGTGCCGAAAACCCACGTTGTGCGGCTATTTCTGGCATTTCCACTAGCTCGCAGGCAGGGTTTTCCACTCCAATCGCGTGCATCTTCTCTTCACGCCAAGCCCATTCCACGTGCTCGGTAGGTAGTAGGAGCGTTTTGGGGTCTGGGACCTTTGGATGCAGTTGGCAAGCTCTTCGGCTTGCTGCCAGAATTGTTGGTGCATCCTTTGTGTAGCCGCGTAGCTTCGAGAATGCTACTTCGTCGTTTTGCACTCCCAAGATTTCGGCAACGAAGATTGGACATCTGCGAAAACTAAAATTCGCCATCATCCACTCACCGTATCGCTTTTTTCCAGGCTCCATCAACTTCTAGCGTCTTTTTGCTTGGTTTGATAACTACGCCTTGCATCCGTCCTGTTTTTGTGTGACCGCTCTATGCCATCTAGAGTGTTTCTCGGGAACGGTCTGCGAGAAGAAAGCATCGTTGGAGATGTTTGGCCAGGTTTTCCCACTGCTTTGCTGGAGGCTGGACAACAAACAGTCCGTTTTCTGCTTTTTCTACCTGCACCTCCGCCAACGCCTCTGTAACTAGTTCTTCGCCTGTTTGGGCAGACAAAGCCTCACAGCCGTAGTAGGACACTTCTATCCTTGTACAGCCCCTATTTTGCACGTCTGGGTGCGCGAATGACTTTCGCAGATGTTTGTTTGGACAGTCTACGTAGTCTGCCAAATGTCCTCCAAAGGTCTCGTTGAGTTCTCTTGCCTCGATCTGCGAGACAACTTTGTTTTAGATTTTTGTTCTTGCCATGTGCCCATCTACTTGGTGCATCCAGGTGCAAACATGATCGCCTACGCTGCTTGTGTTGTCCAGAATAGTACCGTTTTCCGAGTGTCTTCCACTCCTTTGCATTTCAAAATCGTTTGCTTGCAGGTGCTTTACCAGAGCTTTTCTGTCTAGCACTCCGAAGAAGGGTGTAGTCAATTTGGTATATGCCATCTCCGCGGCTTTCCAGAAGCCTAGCTAGTGTTGGCAGACACTTCTGCAGCAGGGTGATTTCTACATGTACCTCCGACACGTCTATTTTTGCTATGAAATGCGCGTACACCTCCTTCTCTGGGAATAACTTTTTCCATTGCTTTCTTTCCGCTGCTGTGTTTCTCTTTCTATTCGCGCGATTGTTCCCAGGATTTTAGATCCTCTTGCACTTGCAAGCACCGTGTGGGAGAGTTTTGCGTTTTTGCGTGGACCTCCCAGAACCTCCTCCGCCGCCATTGAAATTCTGGCTACTATCTGCTTTGCTGTAGGCTCACAAGATACTTGTTTGCCGCGAGTATGGACTATCTCCGTTTGATCCAGAAACCCATGCACGTAGATGTCATCTACAAACAGCGGCAGATCCTCCAATGGTTGGAGATTTGTTCGTCCTTGGTGGCCATCCAAATAATCCACCTTCGAAATGTCGGCTACATGCAAGGTTGCGCCTCAATAAAAGGTCAGCGTGGTTGGCGATCCTACCTCACCTTATCGTGTGTAGTATAGGGGATTGTTTTGTCCGGCCCCACCCACGAAATTACCCCACGGATCCTTCCTAGAATACTTGCCGTCCCTCTCCCCAAGCGAAGGAGGGGACCGATGAATACAGCTGTTTCGAGAAAGATTGTCGGAAAAAAGCGTAGAAGTGCACGCGACAATCCAGAAAGGTATTGTGGGTAGTCATCCACGCTATATCCTAAAAACTCATTTATCCCAATGGCCCGCCATCTAAGATTGTTCCTGTACGGACGAGTCATCGCGGGTTTCATGTATTTATTTGATTTATTAAAATTCAGTGATCATATCCCATATTATTTTTTAGGATTGTCGCGTGCACTTTTGCGCTTTTTTCTGACAACCTTTCTCGAAACAGCTGTATACCTAATTCAATAAAGGTTGCTTGACAATTGGTCATTGGTAATTGGGCATTGGCATTTGGGCATACGGAACACAATGCAATGCTTTGCTTGAGTGAACACCAAACAATAGCTTCCCAATGCCCAATTACCAATGACCAAAGCAACCTTTATTGAATTAGGTGTATATGATTTTCATATATTCACGTTCATAAACTCCAAAAAGTTGGCAATCTAGTGTTTTCACACGACAAACTTCGAGACACCGTAATATCATTCTCCGGGTTCTTTCTTCTCGAGGGATAAAGTGCGAGGACTCTGGTAAACGAGGTTGCACATACTGAAGTTGCAGCCAAAAGTTCAGATGTCAAATCGGCGAATTTGCCAACTCAAAAAAGTTGGCGAAAAAGTTGGCAAGAATAGAAACAAGTTCTAGAGTGATCTCACAAAAGACCGTGAAACAAAATAAAAAAAGTCGGTGTTAAAAGGTCAAACTTATTAGTGTCTATGTGGTGGTGCAATTTTGTCCTTGGTGCACATTTTATTTTCCTTTGTTTAAAACTCATTATCATACAGTTTGCCAACTGTTGATGTCAGGTTCCCACACGCCAATTTGAGTTCTCCGACACAAGAGTTTGCCAGCATTAGTTTGTCAGTGCTGTGAAGCTAGACGCCGTTATATTTGTCGCTTGATATTTGCGAGTGCACGTAGCCTGTGAACAGGCCTCCTTGTAGGGTATGACGAAAGTAGACAGCGGCGAAAAGAAAACTCGCGAGGAAAAGTCGCCCTATATCCCACCAGAGAGCCTGTTCTGTTCACAGGCGAGAGTGCACGCGAAGTTGCATCTCCGGTGCATGGAATCGAGGCAAGCGCATGCTCGCTTTTATTTGCCATTCTCGTCCCCAGAGCCCGCGATCCTTCTGGTCTGCGCCAGGGATCGTGATCCCTGGCGCAGACCAGAAGGATCGCGGGCTCTGGGGACGAGAATGCATACCAACTTGTATCACCTGGCTCCGTCGGAAAGAAAACAAACTTTTGAGATGCTATATATGTAAAAAAAATGAGATTTAAAAAGACAGAATCTGTTCATGGTTTCTTACTTCCCCATTAATTTCAATTTTAAAAAAAATCGTGCAGAGACTACGAAAAAAGGACCATAATTGTTTGATCGACCGAAGCCCAGCTGACGGAGTTGTCTGCAAGCTAAACAGCTGAAACGATGCATTTGTCTTCTTGGGGTTATAGCAAAGAAAATGGTAAGCTGTTAGTCTAGTGATATTGACAGTGCTTGTCTTAATTGTATGTAGCACAATATCATAGTTCTAAAGATATTGGCCGATATTGCATTGATCAAGCTTTTGTCTGACGTCTCTATAGGTCCTTTAACTTGGCATAAAGTTTGTCCTATCGCTGCCGCAGGCAAGCGCCAGTCGCCCATTGATTTCATGGATAATGATGTGAAACACGAAGCAAAACTCATTCACAAGGCACTGCATGTTTCTTATCCTCTATTCCGCGATCGTAGTGTTACTCTTTTTAACACTGGTCAATCAATGCAGTTTCAATCTGATGGCAATAATTTATCAGGTAAGATCGACGAACCACTACCCTGCGAGCACCTTCTCGTCTGGCGTAGCTCGGCGTAGAAGAATCCACTGCTCGCAGGGTAACGAACCACAAAACATGACAAAAATCAAATTCTATGTTTCAGACATATAAAATATAAAATTAGCTATGTAGATCTAGTACCAATAGCAGATTTCCGAGTTGCTCTTAACCTCCTTTTCAAACCGAGGCCAAGTGAAAACCCAGCGGGGGGGGGGGGGGGGGGGGGGGGGGAGGAGGGGGGACTCCCCTATAAAAATGATGGGGGTGCTCGTCGTAAAATTTCGAAAAAACTCTCTAAAAGGTGCCAGAATCTCGTTTGATAGACGTGGCTCAAACATACTTTTACTCCTAAGAGGTACCAATTTTATACAACATAAGACATATTCTGTCATATTTTTTCAGCACAATACCCTAAAAGGTAACCATGGTCATTTTACATTTCAGCACCCTAAATGGTACTAATCTACAAATTTTGACCCCTAGAAGGTACAACGAGCACCCCGTCATTTCCATATCCCCCCCCCCCCCCTCCATCACTCGGGGAAAAACCATTCAGACCATGACTCAGACCATTCATATGAATATGAGTTTTCTTTCACATGGAAATAAAACTTATATCCATCCATATGAATGGTTTTGCACTTGGCCTCGTTTGAAAAGGAGGCTAGAATAGAATATATAACTTTATTTATACACTGTATTTCCATCAGCTTATTTATCATAATCAGCTAGCTACCTATCTTCCTAACTACAAATAAAAGGTGCAACATACAAAAAAGTAAAAAGTGCTTTTCATGGAGGCTGTGTTCAAAAATATACTTAAAACTTTACTTAGAAACTGTGGCGACTTAGTTTTGTCTTAAATTCGCTTAAGGAAGTCGTTTGTCTTAATTCTGTGGGTAAGCTGTTCCACAACTATTCAAGCTCCACTGTACAAAAAACATTTCTTCAGATAATCAGTGCGGGGTTGTGGAAGAACTAGTTTAGTATTCCTTAAATGATAAGCATTCGCATTGTCGTGATAAACAAATCTTGATCCTAGATATTCTGGTGTCATCCCATGTAAGGTCTTATACATCATGATGAATTTCTTTTCTAATCTTTGATGACAGATTTTATGCCACCATAATGCCCGGGAACACATCATCCAAATTACTATTGTAGCTCGCAGACATTAAAATGCGGGCTGCACGATTATGAAGAGCAACTCTGAAATATACTTTTTTTTATCATACAACAGTTTAACTTGTAATATGCACATTATAGAAAGATTTTTGAACCATTTTTCATGAGGGATGTAACTTTTGATTCATGTTGTTTTTTGATTAAATAAAAACATTTATTAAATTCTTTATTTTTCAAAAATATTTTTTTGTTGTGATTGGTCAAGTGCTAATGCGCCGATCAAGTTGAACCTTCAACACCCCCCTGGGATACCCCGGGCATTTGGCATTTTTCCCTTAAATATGGATATATCAATTTTTGATCTTCTATCCTTATATAGGGTCAGGGCTTAAGAACCTTCACGTCACACACCTATCCTAAATTGACGGGAGTACATCTGTGGCAAGAAGGAGCTATCTTGCACACTCAGGATTGCCACTTTGTTTCCACAAGAAAAATAAAATTATTTGGTGTTTGTTTGGCTATATAATGAACTTGTTTTGTCAAGATGGCTGGATATTGGTCTCATGCTATTTTGGTTGGAATCACTCCAAGGCAGGGGGGGGGGGGGGGGGGTGGTACTCTGGATTAGTGACAGGGAGGTGTGACTAGGACATAATGAAAACTATAAAAAATCCCTAGGGCTTGACCCTAAACCCCAAAAAATCCCCTGAAGTGATTTAGCAAAAAAGAAAACAACTTAATGATGATTACTGTTAAGTATAAAATACATAAAAGAGATTCCTTAATAAAACTATTTAAACCCAAAAAAATCTCATGGTGAATTTTTTGAACCTTAAAAATGTCTAGAAGGGATCAGGGCGCGACAAAAGCGCTGTCCGATAGCCCGGGGCTAGTGAAGCGACCCGTCGGGCTAGTGTTTTTTGTCGGAGTTTGCCCGACGGGCAAGCAATATTTGTTGCCTTTTCTCATCATTAAAGTTAAGAATTAAAATAAGAACTTAGAAGTGTGTAATAAACAGTTCTCTAGTGAAAGTGAATGCGAGGAACATTTTAAAAATGTAAGAAAATATCAACGGCAAACAAAAGAAATGGAATTGAATGATGCGTTTTCATAAATAATGTACAGTTTGCAGCCGTAATCTGTGTTCTCACTGCTCTGCTTTTAGGTCTTTAAAATCGCTGTTGTTTTCATTGTATTAAGTTCAAAGTAAACCAGTTAGGATCTGTCTTGTCGATTAAGACCGTTTTCTTTAAACAAGCTAGACAACTTGAACATTTGCCGACACAGTCGTTGCGTTAATTTAATACTGGATAGATTGTTTTTTTCACGAACGGCAAATATTTTTGCCGTCTGCCGTTTGCCATTTCCATGGGAAAGTGAGTAGTTTCACGTTTCTCAAACTCATGAACATGTGAATTAACTTCGATTTTTCTAGTGGATTTATTTTACGATTCGAGGAAAAGTAAGGATAATAATATAAACTACAAGCTGCCGTTTGCCGTGTACGCGTAGAACAGCGTGCGTAATTTAATCTCTTGATACTCGCTAGCAAGTCACGTAATATAAAATGTGTTATTTTTGTTGTATCAAACTTCCGAAAGGGTTTGCAAGATATTTTACGTTATCCAAAGGCGAAAGACTTCGAATTAGAGTACTAGTTTCATTGATCAATCGATCATAACTTTCATAACCAGCGCAAAAATAAGTTTTTCTCGTAATTTATAATTTATTCCGCAACGTTCGTCGTCGGGAGCGAACACAGTTGGAGATTTTTTGCCTCTTGGTGTAATATTCGTCCCTTGTTTAAATTTGTTTGTTTTTAATAATTAATTTACTTTTGGGCTAGCTCTTCAGAGCTCCGGGCTAGTAAACTAATTTTTTCATTTTCATCCCACCCTGGCGGATTCAATGATAATAATGAAGAACAACAGTGCAAATTGAATGTTTGCGGTTATTTATTCATCACAATATCTGCAAAAAAACTTTCCTAGATCTAGTAGTCATTATATTCTTATAGACACACAAATTCTGGAAAACAAAAACTACTTCAGTTCAAACAGGAACATCATGAAACACATGCAGCACTAGGTAACTGTACTTATATAACTCTTTACGAACTAATTATACAGAACTTTGTCCCATACTGATGCTGTTGTGTAAATTATCAAAAGCTGTGGCAGATCATTTTCAAGAATTAAATATGAATGTAATGTAATGCGAGCAAATCATTAAAAATAAAAATGCTTTAAGAATGACCATACTTGTACTATGTATCCATGAAAATAGAGGTCAAATTACCCAACAGGTGCATAATAATGATTATGGAAATCACACCCTTGTATATTGTAGTATACAGTAATGTTTCTAACCCCTAACCTATTTTTAACTCATGAATTTGATTGGTCAATCGGCTGTTAACATTGAGCCCACGGTATGTAATGGTCATCTGTCTTACCCATGGGGACGACATTGGAGGGAGGAGAGGTGAAGCAAAACGTCAAGAAGAAGGAAGCTGGGTCCGAACGTTTCAGATTCATGTGTTGCCTTATGGAGTGTCATTTTTGTTGTCATTTTTTTTGTTTTCAGAGCTGTCAGGAGGTCCTCTGTCTAAGAAATACAAGTTTGAACAATTTCATTTTCATTGGGGTGCTAAAGATTCTGAGGGCTCTGAACACAGGCTCAATGGAAAAATGTTCTCAGCTGAGGTGTTTTATTGATAATTTTGTACTTACAGTCAAACCTCTCCTTACAGACACCTCCATCATATGGACACCTCTCTATTACAGACAGTTTGCCTGGTTACTAATATACCTAATGTCATACAATCTTTACCTCTATAATACAGACGCCTTTATAATGTGAGCACTTGGATCTGCCCCATTGGTGTCCATATTAAAGGAGGTTTGACAGTATTTGTGATGTTTAGGTAGTGTCTGTACATTATATTGATGGGCACCCATGCATTTGAGAATATTTAAAAAAACACACTTTAATTTTTGGCCACTAGGTGATTTTGACTTGCCTTGGATGGTGTTACGAGATTTGTGCCTCGCCCCAGGCCATTATGTTCAAATGTTTTTTGTGTGTGCTCAAAATGGTGTGCTCGCTGAAACATGGTGTCACAAAGTGCGAACATTTCTCATAGAGTACAAGCCTCCGCGAGTTTCGTGAACAACCCACACGCCTGAAAACAAATTTCCGAACATCCAGTAAACAGATACAAGCGAGCTGACAAGCCTAGGTGGTTTGGTAAATCCCCGGGGGGGAGGGTACTCCCTATAATGGGCTATACGGGGATGCTCCGCCCGAAAGGGGTACCTTTTTGAGGCTGAAGGTATATGAAAGGGTCGGGATTTCACGAGTTGAAGTATATGAAAGGGTAGGGATTTCACGAAGAATAGGAAAGGGTATCAAAAACCAACGAATTGAAGTATAAAAAACGTAGGGAAAACTGTGATTTAAGTATTATAAAAAGCACCTTTCAAAATATATCGAACAGACGCACGTAAAGGCTAAATTAAAGGGGAAACATTTTCAATAAAAGGTATATGAAAGGGGTACCATTTTCAATAAAAGGTATATGAAAGGGGTACCTTTTCTGTCAAAAACGGTATATGAAAGGGTAAGGGTTTGGACCTCGGGGCAGAACATACCCGTACAAACTTTTGTTGAGTACCCCCCCCCCCCCCCCCCCCCCCCCCCCCCCCCCCCCCCCCCCCCCCCCCCCCCCCGGGGGTAAATCAAAGATTAGATGGCCTTTGAGCAACTTTCCTACTCCAGCGCCTGCAATGGTCGTTTTTCCATTCCCAGTTTGAGAATCACGTACAAGATTGCAAAACATTCCGCTAGCCATGACCATGAAAAATGACAGGCATGGGTTCTAAAAGTATGGAGCTCTGTGAGCGAGCCTTCGGCCTGCAAGAGCTCTGCTCTTAATGGCCATGCTCAAAATTCAAAGCTTCAGTAGTCTGTTGAGTGTGGTCATCTGAAAAGAACTGTTGTTGTTGAAGATGACTGACATTTTCAACAACCTGAGCATATATATCATCTTCAAAGTCATGTGAGTTGTAAGCGTCATTTGAAGGTACCGGTATTAATGTCTGGTTGTTGATGTCATTGGTCAGTTTTGCCATGATGTTATTGGCTATTGACTCCTATTTTAGTCAGTGATAAGTCTGTTTCCATCCGTGTGTTGACAGTTTAATGTTGTTTGCCTATTGTTACTCAAACAAATAGAATGACCCTAAAGTAGAAATGTCTTGTAATATGCAAATACAAAATGCAAGGTAGTGCTATTAATTTTTCTCTCTTTGTAGTTACATTTGGTTCACTGGAATTGTGAGTCATTTCACAGTTTCAAAGATGCAGTAAGCTCTGGTCAGCCCAATGCCTTGTGTGTGTTAGGAATCTTCTTAAAGGTACATGCTTTTTATATTTATGTCACTATTCCTTTATATGAGTAGTGCTAATGTGAATAACTTCTAACAGTAAATATTATGGTAATTGATTAACAAAAACAAAGTAAAACTGTTTATTCTATAAATATATTTTCCTGTTTTTTTTTTTTTGGAGGGGGGGGGGGGGGGGGGCATTTATTAGAGAGAGGCATTTCATTTCTCTGCAAAGACTACTCCCATGGTTAGAACACAACTTACTATACATCCATAAATGTAAAGTAAGTTTCATTCATATGTTGTGGTTCAATTTTATCCTTGGTTGAAATTGTATTTTCCTTTGTTTTTGGCTATGATAATGTATGATAATGAGTTTTAAACAAAGGAAAATACAATTTGAACCAAGGATAAAATTGAACCACAACACATACACTGTATAGTATTTGTATTGATCATCATACTTTTTCGTACTTATTAGAGAGAGGTATTTATTGAATGTTCCCACTTTCTTTCTTTTTTTTTGGGGGGGGGGGGAGGGGGGGGGGGGAGGTGTTTATTAGAGAAGGGCATCTGTTAAAGACTTCATGTTTAAAATCAATCCTGGTTCAACTCAAAGTTGATATTATTGGGGGAATACTGCCTTGTGATTGGTTTCCTGGTGCTTGACAAAAGAACCTCAATATGGATCCTACACTCTCTTTTGTCATTCTCCTACTAGGTTCTTGCCCCTTGCCTTCTCACTAAATAGTAATGAATGTTTTTGCAGGTTGGAGCAGAAAATGAAAGCTTAAAACCAGTAACTGACTTGCTTCCCAGACTTAAATATGCGGTAAAACATTTCAACTATTGTCTGATCTTTTGCACAGCGTAACAGACTGTGTGATGCTAGTCAGCCAGTCAGTCAGCCACCCAGTAAGCCAGGCAGTCAGCCAGCCAGCCAGCCAGTCAGTCAGTCAGTCAGCCAGTAAGTCAGTTAGTCAGCCAGCCAGCCAGTCAGTCAGTCAGTCAGTCAGTCAGTCAATCAGCCAGCAAGTCAGTCAGTCAGTCAGTCAATCAGCCAGCAAGTCAGTCAGTCAGCCAGCCAGCCGGTCAGCCAGCCAGCCAGCCAGTCAGTCAGTCAGTCAGTCAGCCAGCCAGTCACTCAGTTCATCAGTCAGGCAGGCAGCCAGTCAGTCAGTCAGCCAGCCGGCCAGTCAACCAGTCAGTCAGCCAGTCAGCTGCAGGTTAGTATACATTTGCTGTATAGTGTTTGTTTGCATTGATGTGGATTTAGGCATCAGTGATGGTACAGATATAGTTATATACCCAGGGCTGTGATTAACTCCCAAAAATGCCAAAAATCGATATTCAAGAAAAATTCCAAATTTCATTTTGTAAAATATTGAAAAGAAAAAGTACCATGCAAACGTACCACCAAAGAAGTTTCATTTGAATGGTCACACCATAGGATTTGGTCCACAGACTCAAAAGTTGGAACTACACTACATGTCTCCATAATTGACTCTGGGAGTGAAAGGATTTAAATTTGAGGTTGCCTGCAGCTACACAAGGAAAATAGGCGGTATAAACTCACTTGTTGTACATTAGTCATGTTCAAACTTTGAGTTTCGGGTCATCTTCTTCACAGTGGACAGCCATTAAATAGCCAGCTGACAGCCCTGATACTGGTATAGTCAATAATGTTATCATTTACAATTACTGCACTAAAATGCTGCTTATATCCCATTTTTTTTCGATGTTTTAAACTACTGTTAATAATTACTGTTAATAAAACAAACTCAAACAAGGATTTAGGTATAAAAGTTTCATTAAACAATAGATTTTTTATCATCTTCGGAAAGCCTCATTTTGTAGTCGTCCAATTGGCACATTGCCACTGATATATCAGGTTCCGTTTCTGGTTGTGTCTTAAAATAAAATGTTGTTGCTGTTATGTGAGACACAGTTTATTCTTTATGTTTAGGGTAGTTTGGTGTCATTTCCTGGCAAATTTGACTTGAAAGCTGTTTTACCTACAGGTGCTACACTGTAGTTTGTTTTTATTACTATACAGTATAGTTTTAGCATTTTGGTGAATTATAGATTCTTGTTACTTTCTGTCTATGTTAAAGTGTTACAATGCAGAAAGCTCTACATTTCGTGTTGGAGGCACCCTTACTATATGTTCATGCAGATCTTTGTTTTATGATCACCCATTTTATGGTTTCATTACTCAATGTAAACGTTTTTATTGGTCAGTAGGCACACCGTCTATGCCAAAAATAGTAACAGAAACATGTAACAAAAGACGTTTGACAGGCTTTAGAAATCATTGCCTATTTCTTTTTATTCACTGTGTTACCTCACATTTACCTTCAAAGCGTAGCTCCAGACTTGTCTATTTTTCAGAATCGTTAGATTCGTTAGATTCCATGTAAACATTGAATTCTCTGTCATGTTTGTCAACTCCTAAAAAGGCATCCAACAGAAACAATGATTCACTTGTTAATTTTGCAGCTTTGAAAAAATATTACACTTATGATGGCTCACTGACCACTCCTCCTCTGACAGAATGTGTCAAATGGATTGTGTTTAAGGAACCTCTTCAAGTCTCCGCCACCCAGGTAACAAGTTTGAGCTATTTATTTTAAAGGTACATTGGCAAATCATCACACTGCATTGGCCCCATAAGCTCCAACATAGAAAGGGAGTGGGGGAGGGGGGAGGGGGGGGGGGGGGGGGGGGGGGGGGGGGAGGGAGGGGGGAAGTAGGTCCGGAATCTGACTTTCTGTAATTATCTCTTTTTTGCTCAGCCTTAACAACTACTTCTATCTGTGATTGTACTTTTAACATCTGGCAACCTTTACGAAAATAGCTCTATTCACGCACTTATTAGACTGTGACCATTCCCTAAGTTTACAGTGTAAGGCCACCTAATTTGTCATTTTTGTTTTTGTTGTACATGAATAAACGTTGTTGATACTTTAAGGGTTCAGATTTGCTTGTAATGCAGTGTTTTTATATTCTTCTTTGTAGATGGACGCCTTTAGAGCACTTGAAAATGAGCAAGGAGAATCCATGTCTGGAAACTACCGGCCGCCATGTCCACTGCATTCACGTGCAGTCATTACCTCCTTTAAATGAATGAAAATGAACATACTTCCTGATACGGGATTTCAAAAAGTGCGAAACTATTCCATTATCATTGAAGTTATTTTTCTGGCGGTTTGATTGGTCGAGAGAACAAATATCTGCGTACGGATACTGAACACCTTTGCAAATTACTACAGTCAAACCTGTATATAACGGTCATCCTTGGGAAATTGCCAGGTGACCGTTATATACAGGTGACCGCAATATACAGGTTTCCTTTAAACTCTACTGGAAGTTAATGAATAACGTTTTTATATGGAAATAATCAATCAATTTTTTTTTTCTAAACCTGTTTTAAACTAAACAACATTTAAACATTTAAAATTGGTGTGAATAAGGTACATGATAGAGAAATAACACTGAGCAATGTCAGCAAGAAGAAAGAGCCCAGGTCGACAGGAGTGAAGGGAAAAACTTATCAGTGATTAAATGGGTTATCTACTGTGCTTATACTACACAAATATTTAGATAAAAATCGGCTCCTGTTAATATAAACCTAATTCAAATAAGGTTGCTTTGGGCATTGAAACTACTGAATACAATGCAATTCTTTGCTTGAGTGACCACCAAACAATGGCGCTCAATGACCAAAGCCCAAATCCCAAAGCAACCTTTATTGAAATAGGTGTACACCTAATTCAATAAAGGTTGCTTTGGCAGTTGGTCATTGGGAATTGGGAATTGGCATTTGGCATACGGAACACAATGCAATGCTTCGCTTGAGTGACCGCCAAACAATAGCTTCCCAATGCCCAATTACCAATGACCAAAGCAACCTTTTTTGAATTAGGTGTATACGATGTAATGTTTCCCGAAATTTTTATACTTTATCAGTGTTTCATATCCTGGTATGTAAGAGTTTAATCTTTAATTTTCTTAAATCAAGTAACCTGGCCGAGGTTTTAAGAGCTTTTATCGAAAAACAGTCCAACCTCTTCTACGCATACTTCTCAATTACGCACACTTGATCTCAAAGAGGAAAAAATGAATAAAAACTCTACCTCTATACTCAAAGAATACTAAGGGACTGGTCATAAAGTACAGGGGGTGGGCTGAAAAAATGAGGGGGGTGGGTGGATCACTGTTTTCATACATGTTAAAATGGATGGGCTTAGCAAAAGCCATGCATCATTAAATAGGTGGAGTATTTTTGCACGTGTTTTGCGTGAAATGGTGTCTTTTGACAATATGCCAGTAAAACTAGGAAATGTATTAACAGTAAAAGCACATCTTAATTCCGTAGTTTCAGAAAATATCCTTACCTCCACCACAGAGGGAATTTTTTAAAGGACCCCCTACCCCCAGGAACTTCCATTTTCCTTTCATATAAACTCTGTAATTTTGTTCCTTCTCTGACCCCTCTCCCCACCCCTCTCCTCCAGAATTTCCAATTCCCGCCTGGTTGGGATATGGATATTTTCTGGAACTATACATTCTACCAGTGAAAGGGAAGGCCAATCACATCCATCTAAATGAACAGCTGCGATTCTCTGTGCTTCTTTGATACATATTAGATGCACGTTGGGGTGGATACTGCAATTTAGTGACCCTATCTAAAGAATATCTAAGGATCACAATACTAAAAAGGATACCCTATTTAAGGACTGAGCACCTCAAAAACCCTAGCCCTACCCTCTCGGGCGGCACATCCCCCCCCCCCCCCCCGGGTACGCTTTTCATATAGACTTAACGTGCGATCTGTTTGATATATTTTGAAAGGCGCTTTTTATAATACTTTAAAAATGGCAGTTTTACCTACCCTTTTTTATACTTCTACTCTTGTTTTCCCTACCCTTTTCTTAAAATCCCTACCCTTTCATATACCTCTAGCCTAAAAAAGATACCCCCTTTCGAGCGGAGCTTTCCCGTATAGCCCATTATAAGGAGTAACCACCCGGGATTGTTGGCCTTTGGATTAATTTTCTTGGAAAAAAGTTCCCGATTTCGAACCGCGTTAGCCGAAGTCAGGGGCGGATCCAGGAATTTCTGAAACGGGGGGTCCAGGTGCATGCCTCCCCAGAAAAATTTTTCGATTTTACCCTCTGGAACGCCATTTCCAGTATTCCTAAGACTCGAAAAGCGTTTGTTAAGTCAAAAAATTGACAATCAGTCTATTGGTGGAAGTGAAACAACTACGTATAAAATTATTTTATTCTATTATTTTTATGAATCACAGGTACGAAAGGGGGGGGGGGGGGGTCCGGACCCCTCCAACCCTCCCCCTGGATCCGCCACTGGAAGTGGAAGTATTTTAGTTACCCTCTGTTACGAACCTTTCTACTTTCCGTAACATTCTAACAAAGGGGCTCCTGACAGCACAGTTTGCCGCCAATGCAGGGACCGCGGAGCCTCCCGGGGGGGAGGGAGACGAATCTTCAAATTTGAACTCCGTTTTAGAAAGAGTTTGTACTCAAAATGATACCCCGTTCTAGCAATAGAACGTGTTAATGTTAAACGTTAAACGTGTTAAACGTGTTAAACGTTAAACGTGTTAATGTTAAACGTGTAAACGTTCATGTTAATACCCCGTTCTCGACGAAATGGCTGCTGATAATATGAAGCTTTCGTGCGTTCGAAATATTATAAACAAGTAACTGTAATTTGCAACGGACCACCGTAACGAAATAGAAGCACCGGATCCTGTGGTAAAGGATCTAATCAGCTATAAAATAATGAAACGATTTGATAAAAAAGCAAGACTGATAAACGGTACGGAAACGACTATATTTGTAAAATATCCAATATTTCAAAAGGCACAACCTTTCTTCTTCAGGGTCTTACAGATAATGACTCGTAAGGCAAAAAACGTTACAATTTTAAATTTGAAAGGGGGCGGGGGATTAAATATGATACTACATGTATAACAACACAAACTATAGTGACAAAGTAAATGTAAATAACCGTATAAAATAACAAAGCAATAGAAATACAATGTAAGAAAAACATGTAACACGACGCCACAGAAAAAATAAATAATGGAAACTTACAAGAGATGTCATGTTTCATCTCTTCTATTTAAAGGGGCTATGTCGTGAGGATGGCGGGTGAGTACTGGGTACTAACAACTTGAAAAACGTCCGGTGGCTTTTTATCAAGTTGGCGGCCATTACTGTCGAATTCGCTGCAATCCGTTCCATCCCGTCGTATTGCGTGGAAGGATAGATCTCAAGTTTACAAATTAGTTAGAGTATTTACTTGGCTAGATTTTTGTTAAATTATTTCTGCGATTTGTTAGTCGTACCCTTGAAAAATTCGATGTCTTCCAGTAGTGGTGGAAGTTGGGGAGGAATTTACAAGAGAAATCGATAGTGTGTTTGTTTACCTCGCGTGGTTCGACACGAGTGCAAGCGCGATAAAACTTGCCGCGATCCGGGAGGGAACAATAGAAATTTGACATGTGTGACGTCAGCTGACGTCACATGACAGGAACTCATTGCGCAGACTCACCTTGTGACATAGCCCCTTTAAACCTAAAGGTTCTAGTGTCTGACCTCTTTCAATAAGATATGCTTCTCTTGCTTCAGGTACACCGTCACGATTAGTTTTAAGGAGTTCAAGAGGAATTACTTGCATATCAGAAGCGGTATAAGCGACGGCTAAAACCGAAAATGCCCGAAATTTTGACGAACAGGCTCCGTAATTGTTCTCCCAGGAGCCAACAAATGTGTCCTAAGTTATGACAAACAAACAATTTTTTTCCCATCTTACAAACATTAACTAAACAAATGCAACGAAGAAAGGCAGCTCAAAATAGACCGAGCGGTTATAACGTACGCATTTTGGTTTCAGATAAATGTCACGATTGACACTGCGATTTACTCCAGTAAACAAAGGCAACTTTGATTTCAACCTAAACTGTAATCCACTTCAATCCTTGCAATCCTGTGCTTTATCTCCAAACTACCATTTTCGTTCCGTACTATAGGATCTCTTTATCCAACTAAGTTGTATATTTTGAGCCTTATGACGATATAACGTGGAAATAAGCTAAGCGACATTTTGCCATTTCAGCGGAACAGTGTCATCAGTGTGCATTTAGGAAGAGTATTCACGAAGTGCGACGGCTAAAACTCAAAATGCCCGAAATAGTGACGAACAGGCTCCGTAATTTTTCTTCTAGGAGCCAACGAATACCTCATAAGTTACGACAAACAAACAATTTAGTTTTCCATCTAACAAACCATGACTAAGCAAATACAACGAGGTAAAGCAGCTCAAAATAGACTGAGCCGTTATAACGCACGCATTTTGGTTTCAGATAAATATCCGATGCATGCGTTATATCAGCTCCGTCTATTTTGAGCTTCTTCACTAAATTGCATTTGCTTAGTTAAAGTTTGTGAGATGGAGAAATAAATTATTTATTGGTCGTAACTTTTGAGTCATCTGTTAACTCCTGGGAGGAATTATTGATACAGAAACATTACGCAGCCTCTTCGTGAATATTTCGGGTATCTTCGCTATCAGTCGTCGCTCTACGTATATACTCATTTCATAAATAAATATTGATGACACTGTTCCGAAAAAAGACAGTAAAATTTCTCTTGGCTTATTTCCTCGTTATATCGCCAAATACCACAAAATATACAACTTAGTTAGATAAAAAGATTATAAGGAGCAAAACAAAAGTAATTGTTTGGAAATAAAGTGCTGGATTGCAACGATTAAAGTGGATTACAATTTAGTTTGAAATCAACGTTGCCCTTCTTTGTCTGAGATGCACTATCAATCGTGGCGTTTATCTCAAACCAAAATGCATGCGTTATATCACCTCCGTCTATTTTGAGCTTCTTCACTAAATTGCATTTGCTTAGTTATTGTTTGTGAAATGGAGAAATAATTTGTTTATTGGTCATAACTTTTGAGTCGTCTGTTGGCTCCTGGGTGCAATTACAGATTCAGAAACATTACGCAGCCCCTTCGTGAATATTTCGGGTATTTTGGTATCAGTCGTCGCTCTTCGTATATACTCATTTCATAATTATAAATGAATACTGATGATACTGTTACGCCAAAATAGTAAAACTACTCTTCGCTTATTTCCACGTTATATCGGAAAATGCTACAAAATATACAACTTAGTTAGATAAAAAGATTCTAAGGAGCAAAACAAAAGTAATTGTTTGGAAATAAAGTGCAGGATTGCAACGATTAAAGTGGATTAGAGTTTAGTTTGAAATCAACGTTGCCCTTCTTTGTTTGAGAAGCATTGTCAATGGTGTCGTTACTTGAATGTTTCGGATATCTTCGGTATCAGTCGTCGCTCTTCGTATATACTCATCCGATAAATGAATACTGATGATACTGTTCCGCCAAAATAGTAAAACTACTCTTTGCTTATTTCCACGTTATATCGGAAAATGCTACAAAATATACAACTTAGTTAGATAAAAAGATTCTATAGATCAAAACAAAAGTAATTGTTTGGAACTAAAGTGCAGGATTGCAACGATTAAAGTGGATTACAGTTTAGTTTGAAATCAACGTTGCTCTTCTTTGTTTGAGATGCACTCTGAATCGTGGCGTTTATCTCAAACCAAAATGCATGCGTTATATCACCTCCGTCTATTTTGAGCTTCTTCACTAAACTGCATTTGCTTAGTTAATGTTTGTGAGATGGAGAGATAATTTGTTTATTGGTCATAACGTTTGAGTCGTCTGTTGGCTCCTGGGTACAATTAAAGATTCAGAAACATTACGCAGCCACTTCGTCAATATTTCGGGTATCTTCGGTATCAGTCGTCGCTCTTCGTATATACTCATTTCATAATTATAAATGAATACTGATGATACTGTTCCGCCAAAATAGTAAAACTACTCTGTGCTTATTTCCACGTTATATCGGAAAATGCTACAAAATATACAACTTAGTTAGATAAAAAGATTCTAAGGAGCAAAACAAAAGTAATTGTTTGGAAATAAAGTGCAGGATTGCAACGATTAAAGTGGATTAGAGTTTAGTTTGAAATCAACGTTGGCCTTCTTTGTTTGAGAAGCATTGTCAATCGTGTCGTTTCTTGAATGTTTCGGATATCTTCGGTATCAGTCGTCGGTCTTCGTATATACTCATCCGATGAATGAATACTGATCACACTGTTCCGCCAAAATGGTAAAATTTCTCTTTGCTTTTTTCCAGGTTATATCGCCAAATGCCACAAAGTATAAAACTTAGTGAGATAAAAAGATTCTACGGAGCAAAACAAAAGTAATTGTTTGGAGATAAAGTGCAGGATTGCAAGGATTGAAGTGGATTACAGTTTAGTTTGAAATCAACGTTGCCCTTCT
The DNA here is from genome assembly GCA_024195265.1 of Dendrophyllia cribrosa. NCBI lineage: Eukaryota > Metazoa > Cnidaria > Anthozoa > Scleractinia > Dendrophylliidae > Dendrophyllia > Dendrophyllia cribrosa. The sequence continues at coordinate 31,769,931 of JAJLRJ010000008.1, read as the reverse complement.
TTGTTTGAGATGCACTGTCAATCGTGGTGTTTATCTCAAATTAAAATGCATCCGTTATATCAGCTCCGTCTATTTTGAGCTTCTTCAATTAATTGCATTTGCTTACTTAATGTTTGTGAGATGGAGAAATAAATGGTTTATTGGTCATCACTTATGAGTCATCTGTTGACTCCTAGGTGGAATTATTGATGCAGAAACATTACGCAGCCTCTTCGTGAATATTTCGGGTATCTTCGGTATCAGTCGTCGCTCTTCGTATATACTCATTTCATAATTATAAATGAATACTGATGATACTGTTCCGACAAAATAGTAAAACTACTCTTTGCTTATTTTCACGTTATATCGCAAAATGCTACAAAATATACAACTTAGTTGTATAAAAAGATTCTAAGGAGCAAAACAAAAGTAATTGTTCAGTTGGAAATAAAGTGCAGGATTGCAACGATTAAAGTGGATTACAGTTTAGTTTGAAATCAACGTTGCCCTTCTTTGTTTGAGATGCACTCTCAATCGTGGCGTTTATCTCAAACCAAAATGCATGCGTTATATCAGCTCCGTCTATTTTGAGCTTCTTCACTAAATTGCATTTGCTTAGTTAATGTTTGTGAGATGGAGAAATAATTTGTTTATTGGTCATAACTTTTGAGTCGTCTGTTGGCTCCTGGGGTGCAATTACAGATTCAGAAACATTAGGCAGCCCCTTCGTGAATATTTCGGGTATCTTCGGTATCAGTCGTCGCTCTTCGTATATACTCATTTCATAATTATAAATGAATACTGATGATACTGTTCCGCCAAAATAGTAAAACTACTCTTAGCTTATTTCCTCGTTATATCGGAAAATGCTGCAAAATATACAACTTAGTTAGATAAAAAGATTCTATAGATCAAAACAAAAGTAATTGTTTGGAACTAAAGTGCAGGATTGCAACGATTAAAGTGGATTACAGTTTAGTTTGAAATCAACGTTGCTCTTCTTTGTTTGAGATGCACTCTGAATCGTGGCGTTTATCTCAAACCAAAATGCATGCGTTATATCACCTCCGTCTATTTTGAGCTTCTTCACTAAACTGCATTTGCTTAGTTAATGTTTGTGAGATGGAGAGATAATTTGTTTATTGGTCATAACGTTTGAGTCGTCTGTTGGCTCCTGGGTACAATTAAAGATTCAGAAACATTACGCAGCCACTTCGTCAATATTTCGGGTATCTTCGGTATCAGTCGTCGCTCTTCGTATATACTCATTTCATAATTATAAATGAATACTGATGATACTGTTCCGCCAAAATAGTAAAACTACTCTGTGCTTATTTCCACGTTATATCGGAAAATGCTACAAAATATACAACTTAGTTAGATAAAAAGATTCTAAGGAGCAAAACAAAAGTAATTGTTTGGAAATAAAGTGCAGGATTGCAACGATTAAAGTGGATTAGAGTTTAGTTTGAAATCAACGTTGGCCTTCTTTGTTTGAGAAGCATTGTCAATCGTGTCGTTTCTTGAATGTTTCGGATATCTTCGGTATCAGTCGTCGGTCTTCGTATATACTCATCCGATGAATGAATACTGATCACACTGTTCCGCCAAAATGGTAATATTTCTCTTTGCTTTTTTCCAGGTTATATCGCCAAATGCCACAAAGTATAAAACTTAGTTAGATAAAAAGATTCTATAGATGAAAACAAAAGTAATTGTTTGGAAATAAAGTGCAGGATTGCAAAGGTTAAAGTGGATTACAGTTTAGTTTGAAATCAACGTTGCCCTTCTTTGTTTGAGATGCACTCTCAATCGTGGCGGTTATCTCAAACCAAAATGCATGCGTTATATCAGCTCCGTCTATTTTGAGCTTCTTCACTAAATTGCATTTGCTTAGTTAATGTTTGTGAGATGGAGAAATACTTTGTTCATTGGTCATAACTTTTGAGTCGTCTGTTCGCTCCTGGGGTGCAATTACAGATTCAGAAACATTACGCAGCCCCTTCGTGAATATTTCGGGTATCTTCGGTATCAGTCGTCGCTCTTCGTATATACTCATTTCATAAATAAATATTGATGACACTGTTCCGAAAGAAGACAGTAAAATTTCTCTTGGCTTATTTCCTCTTTATATCGCCAAATGCCAGAAAATATACAACTTCGTTAGATAAAAAGATTCTATAGATCAAAACAAAAGTAATTGTTTGGAGATAAAGTGCAGGATTGCATGGATTGAAGTGGATTACAGTTTAGTTTGAAATCAACGTTGCCCTTCTTTGTTTGAGATGCACTGTCAATCGTGTCGTTTATCTCAAACCAAAATGCATGCGGTATATCAGCTCCGTCTATTTTGACCTTCTTCAATTAATTTCATTTGCTTACTTAATGTTTGTGAGATGGAGAAATAAATGGTTTATTGGTCATAACTTTTGAGTCATCTGTTGACTCATAGGTAGAATTATTGATGCAGAAACATTACGCAGCCTCTTCGTGAATATTTCGGGTATCTTCGGTATCAGTCGTCGCTCTTCGTATATACTCATTTCATAAAAAAGTATTGATGACACTGTTCCGAAAAAAGACAGTAAAATTTCTCTTGGCTTATTTCCTCGTTATATCGCCAAATGCTACAAAATATACAACTTAGTTAGATAAAAAGATTCTATAGATCAAAACAAAACTAATGGTTTGGAGATAAAGTGCAGGATTGCAAGGATTGAAGTGGATTACAGTTAAGTTTGAAATCAACGTTGCCCTTCCTTGTTTGAGATGCACTGTCAATCGTGGCGTTTATCGCAAACCAAAATGCATGCGTCATATTAGCTCCGTCTATTTTGAGCTTCTTCAATTAAATTCATTTGCTTACTTAATGTTTGTGAGATGGAGAAATAATTTGTTTATTGGTCATAACTTTTGAGTCGTCTGTTGGCTCCTGGGCTGCAATTACAGATTCAGAAACATTACGCAGCCCCTTCCTTAATATTTCTGGTATCTTCCGTATCAGTCGTCGTTCTTCGTATATACTCATTTCATAATTATAAATGAATACTGATGACACTGTTCCGCCAAAATAGTAAAACTACTCTTTGCTTATTTCCACGTTATATCGGAAAATGCTACAAAATATACAACTTAGTTAGATAAAAATATTCTAAGGAGCAAAACAAAAGTAATTGTTTAGAAATAAAGTGCAGGATTGCAACGATTAAAGTGGATTACAGTTTAGTTTGAAATCAACGTTGCCCTTCTTTGTTTGAGATGCAATGTCAATCGTGGCGTTTATCTCAAACCAAAATGCATGCGTTATATTAGCTCCGTCTATTTTGAGCTTCTTCACTAATTTGCATTTGCTTAGTTAATGTTTGTGAGATGGAGAAATAAATGGTTTATTGGTCATCACTTATGAGTCATCTGTTGACTCCTAGGTGGAATTATTGATGCAGAAATATTACGCAGCCTCTTCGTGAATATTTCGGGTATCTTCCGTATCAGTCGTCGCTATTCGTGTATACTCATTTCATAAATAAATATTGATGACACTGTTTCGAAAAAAGACAGTAAAATTTCTCTTGGCTTATTTCCTCCGCGTTATATCGCCAAATACCACAAAATATACAACTTAGTTAGATAAAAAGATTCTATAGATCAAAACAAAAGTAATTGTTTGGAACTAAAGTGCAGGATTGCAAGGATTGAAGTGGATTACAGTTTAGTTTGAAATCAACGTTGCCCTTCTTTGTTTGACATGCACTGTCGATCGTGGTATTTATCTCAAACCAAAATTCATCCGTTATATCAGCTCCGTCTATTTTGAGCTTCTTCAATTAATTGCATTTGCTTACTTAATGTTTGTGAGATGGAGAAATAAATGGTTTATTGGTCATCACTTTTGAGTCATCTGTTGACTCCTAGGTGGATTTATTGATGCAGAAACATTACGGAGCCTCTTCGTGAATATTTCGGGTATCTTCGGTATCAGTCGTCGCTCTTCGTATATACTCATTTCATAAATAAATATTGCTGACACTGTTCCGAAAAAAGACAGTAAAATTTCTCTTGGCTTATTTCCTCGTTATATCGCGAAATGCCACAAAATATACAACTTAGTTAGATAAAAAGATTCTATAGATCAAAACAAAAGTAATTGTTTGGAGATAAAGTGCAGGATTGCAAGCATTGAAGTGGATTACAGTTTAGTTTGAAATCAACGTTGCCCTTCTTTGTTTGAGAAGCATTGTCAATCGTGTCGTTTTTTGAATGTTTCGGATATCTTCGGTATCAGTCGTCGGTCTTCGTATATACTTATCCGATAAATGAATACTGATGACACTGTTCCTCCGAAATGGTAATATTTCTCTTTGCTTATTTCCAGGTTATATCGCCAAATGCCACAAAGTATAAAACTTAGTTAGATAAAAAGATTCTATAGATAAAAACAAAAGTAATTGTTCGAAGATAAAGTGCAGGATTACAAGGATTGAAGTGGATTACAGTTTAGTTTGAAATCAACGTTGCCCTTCTTTGTTTGAGATGCAATGTCAATCGCGGCGTTTATCTCAAACCAAAATGCATGCGTTATATTAGCTCCGTCTCTTTTGAGCTTCTTCACTAAATTGCGTTTGCTTAGTTAATGTTTGTAAGATGGAGAAATAATTTGTTTATTGGTCATAACTTTTGAGTCGTCTGTTGGCTCCTGGGGTGCAATTACAGATTTAGAAACATTACGGAGCCACTTCGTGAATATTTCGGGTATCTTCGGTATCAGTCGTCGCTCTTCGTATATACTCATTTCATAAATGAATACTGATAATACTGTTCCGCCAAAATAGTAAAACTACTCTTTGCTTATTTCCACGTTATATCGGAAAATGCTACAAAATATACAACTTAGTTAGATAAAAAGATTCTAAGGAGCAAAACAAAAGTAATTGTTTGGAAATAAAGTGCAGGATTGCAACGATTAAAGTGGATTAGAGTTTAGTTTGAAATCAACGTTGCCCTTCTTTGTTTGAGAAGCATTGTCAATCGTGTCGTTTCATGAATGTTTCGCATATCTTCGGTGTCAGTCGTCGGTCTTCGTATATACTCCTCCGATAAATGAATACTGATGACACTGTTCCGCCAAAATGGTAATATTTCTCTTTGCTTATTTCCTGGTTATATCGCCAAATGCCACAAAGTATAAAACTTAGTGAGATAAAAAGATTCTACGGAGCAAAACAAAAGTAATTGTTTGGAGATAAAGTGCAGGATTGCAAGGATTGAAGTGGATTACAGTTTAGTTTGAAATCAACGTTGCCCTTCTTTGTTTGACATGCACTGTCAATCGTGGTATTTATCTCAAACCAAAATTCATCCGTTATATCAGCTCCGTCTATTTTGAGCTTCTTCAATTAATTGCATTTGCTTACTTAATGTTTGTGAGATGGAGAAATAAATGGTTTATTGGTCATCACTTTTGAGTCATCTGACTCCAAGGTGGATTTATTGATGCAGAAACATTCCGGAGCCTCTTCGTGAATATTTCGGGTATCTTCGGTATCAGTCGTCGCTCTTCGTACATACTCATTTCATAAATAAATATTGCTGACACTGTTCCGAAAAAAGACAGTAAAATTTCTCTTGGCTTATTTCCTCGTTATATCGCGAAATGCCACAAAATATACAACTTAGTTAGATAAAAAGATTCTATAGATCAAAACAAAAGTAATTGTTTGGAGATAAAGTGCAGTATTGCAAGGATTGAAGTGGATTACAGTTTAGTTTGAAATCAACGTTGCCCTTCTTTGTTCTAGATGCACTGTCAATCGTGGCGTTTATCTCAAACCAAAATGCATGCGTTATATTAGCTCCGTTTATTTTGAGCTTCTTCACTAAATTACGTTTGCTTAGTTAATGTTTGTGAGATGGAGAAATAATTTGTTTATTGGTCATAACTTTTGAGTCGTCTGTTGGCTCCTAGGGTGCAATTACAGATTCAGACACATTACGCAGCCCCTTCGTGAATAATTCGGGTATCTTCGGTATCAGTCGTCGCTCTTCGTATATACTCATTTCATAATTATAAATGAATACTGATGTTACTGTTCCGCCAAAATAGTAAAACTACTCTGCTTATTTCCACGTTATATCGGAAAATGCTACAAAATATACAACTTAGTTAGATAAAAAGATTCTAAGGAGCAAAACAAAAGTAATTGTTTGGAAATAAAGTGCAGGATTGCAACGATTAAAGAGGATTAGAGTTTAGTTTGAAATCAACGTTGCCCTTCTTTGTTTGAGAAGCATTGTCAATCGTGTCGTTTTTTGAATGTTTCGCATATCTTCGGTATCAGTCGTCGGTCTTCGTATATACTCCTCCGATAAATGAATACTGATGACACTGTTCCACCGAAATGGTAATATTTCTTATTGCTTATTTCCAGGTTATATCGTCAAATGCCACAAAGTATTAAACTTAGTTAGATAAAAAGATTCTATAGATAAAAACAAAAGTAATTGTTCGGAGATAAAGTGCAGGATTACAAGGATTGAAGTGGATTACAGTTTAGTTTGAAATCAACGTTGCCCTTCTTTGTTTGAGATGCAATGTCAATCGTGGCGTTTATCTCAAACAAAATGCATGCGTTATATCAGCTCCATCTCTTTTGAGCTTCTTCAATTAATTGCATTTGCTTACTTCATGTTTGTGAGATGGAGAAATAAATTGTTTATTGGTCATAACTTTTAAGTCATCTGTTATCTCCCAGGTGGAATTATTGATGCAGAAACATTACGCAGCCTCGTCGTGAATATTTCGGGTATCTTCGTTATCAGTCTTCGCTCTTCGTATATACTCATTTCATAAATAAATATTGTTGACACTGTTCCGAAAAAAGACAGTAAAATTTCTCTTGGCTTATGTCCTCGTTATATCGCCAAATGCCACAAAATATACAACTTAGTTAGATAAAAAGATTCTATAGATCAAAACAAAAGTAATTGTTTGGAGATAAAAGGCAGGATTGCAAGGATTGAAGTGGATTACAGTTTAGTTTGAAATCAACGTTGCGCTTCTTTGTTTGAGATGCACTGTCAATCGTGGCGTTTATCTCAAACCTAAATGCATGCGTTATATTAGCTCCGTCTATTTTGAGTTTCTTCACTATATTGCATTTGCTTAGTTAATGTTTGTGAGATGGAGAAATAATTTCTTTATTGGTCATAACTTTTGAGTCATCTGTTAACTCCTAGAAGGAATTATTGATGCAGAAACATTACGCAGCCTGTTCGTGAAACTTTCGGGTATCTTCGGTATCAGTCGCCAATCTTCGTATATACTCATTTCATAAATAAATATCGATGACACCGTTCGGAAAGAAGACAGTAAAATTTCTCTTGGCTTATTTCCTCGTTATATCGACAAATGTCACAAAATATACAACTTAGTTAGATAAAAAGATTCAATAGATCAAAACAAAAGTAATTGTTTGGAGATAAAGTGCAGGATTGCAAGGATTGAAGTGGATTACATTTTAGTTTGAAATCAACGTTGCCCTTCTTTGTTTGAAATGCACTGTCAATCGTGGCGTTTATCTCAAACCAAAATGCATGCGTTATATCAGCTCCGTCTATTTTGAGCTTCTTCACTAAATTGCGTTTGCTTAGTTAATGTTTGTGAGATGGAGAAATAATTTGTTTATTGGTCATAACTTTTGAGTCGTCTGTTGGCTCCTGGGGTGCAATTACAGATTCAGAAACATTACGCAGCCCCTTCGTGAATATTTCGGTTATCTTCGGTATCAGTCGTCGCTCTTCGTATAAACTCATTTCATAATTATAAATGAATACTGATGATACTGTTCCGCCAAAATAGTAAAACTACTCTTTGCTTATTTCCACGTTATATCGGAAAATGCTACAAAATATACAACTTAGTTAGATAAAAAGATTCTAAGGAGCAAAACAAAAGTAATTGTTTGGAAATAAAGTGCAGGATTGCAACGATTAAAGTGGATTAGAGTTTAGTTTGAAATCAACGTTGCCCTTCTTTGTTTGAGAAGCATTGTCAATCGTGTCGTTTCTTGAATGTTTCGGATATCTTCGGTGTCAGTCGTCGGTCTTCGTATATACTCCTCCGATAAATGAATACTGATGACACTGTTCCGCCAAAATGGTAATATTTCTCTTTGCTTATTTTCTGGTTATATCGCCAAATGCCACAAAGTATACAACTTAGTGAGATAAAAAGATTCTACGGAGGAAAACAAAAGTAATTGTTTGGAGATAAAGTGCAGGATTGCAAGGATTGAAGTGGATTATAGTTTAGTTTGAAATCAACGTTGCCCTTCTTTGTTTGAGATGTACTGTCAATCGTGGCGTTTATCTTAAACCAAAATGCATCCGTTATATCAGCTCCGTCTATTTTGAGCTTCTTCAATTAATTGCATTTGCTTACTTAATGTTTGTGAGATGGAGAAATAAATGGTTTATTTGTCATCCATTTTGAGTCATCTGTTAACTCCTAGGAGGAATTATTGATGCAGAAAGATTCCGCAGCCTGTTCGTGAAAATTTCGGGTTTCTTTGGTATCAGTCGTCGATCTTCGTATATAATCATTTCATAAATAAATATTGCTGACACTGTTCCGAAAGAAGACAGTAATATTTCTCTTGGCTTATTTCGTCGTTATATCGCCAAATGTCACAAAATATACAACTTAGTTAGATAAAAACATTCTATAGATCAAAAGAAAAGTAATTGTTTGGAGATAAAGTGCAGGATTGCAAGGATGGAAGTGGATTAGAGTTTAGTTTGAAATCAACGTTGCCCTTCTTTGTTTGAGAAGCATTGTCAATCGTGTCGTTTCTTGAACGTTTCGGATATCTTCGGTATCAGTCGTCGGTCTTCGTATATACTCCTCCGATAAATGAATACTGATGACACTGTTCCGCCAAAATGGTAATATTTCTCTTTGCTTATTTCCAGGTTATATCGCCAAATGCCACAAAGTATACAACATAGTGAGATAAAAAGATTCTAAGGAGCAAAACAAAAGTAATTGTTTGGAGATAAAGTGCAGGATTCCGAGGATTGAAGTGGATTACAGTTTAGTTTGAAATCAATGTTGCCCTTCTTTGTTTGAGATGCACTGTCAATCGTGGTGTTTATCTCAAAACAAAATGCATCCGTTATACCAGCTCCGTCTATTTTGAGCTTCTTCAATTAATTGCATTTGCTTACTTAATGTTTGTGAGATGGAGAAATAAATGGTTTATTGGTCATCACTTTTGAGTCATCTGTTGACTCCTAGGTGGAATTATTCATGCAGAAACATTACGCAGACTCTTCGTGAATATTTCGGGTATCTTCGGTATCAGTCGTCGCTCTTCGTATATACTCATTTCATAAATAAATATTGCTGACACTGTTCCGAAAAAAGACAGCAAAATTTCTCTTGGCTTATTTCCTCGTTATATCGTGAAATGCCACAAAGTATACAACATAGTGAGATAAAAAGATTCTATAGATCAAAACAAAAGTAATTGTTTGGAGATAAAGTGCAGGATTGCAAGGATTGAAGTGGATTACAGTTTAGTTTAAAATCAACGTTGCCCTTCTTTGTTTGAGATGCACTGTCAATCGTGGCGTTTATCTCAAACCAAAATGCATGCGTTATATTAGCTCCGTCTATTTTGAGCTTTTTCAATTAATTTCATTTGCTTACTTAATGTTTGTGAGATGGAGAAATAAATTGTTATATATACCTTTGAGTCATCTGTTAACTCCTAGGAGGAATTATTGATGCAGAAACTTTACGCAGCCTGTTCGTGAATATTTCGGGTATCTTCGGTATCAGTCGTCGCTCTTCGTATATACTCATTTCATAAATAAATATTGATGACACTGTTCCGAAAGAAGACAGTAAAATTTCTCTTGGCTTATTTCCTCGTTATATCGCCAAACGCTACAAAATGTACAACTTAGTTAGATGAAAAGATTCTATAGATCAAAACGAAAGTAATTGTTTGGAGGTAAAGTGCAGGATTGCAAGGATTGAAGTGGATTACAGTTTAGTTTGAAATCAACGTTGCCCTTCTTTGTTTGAGATGCACTGTCAATCGTGGCGTTTATCTCAAACCAAAATGCATGCGTTATATCAGCTCCGTCTATTTTGAGCTTCTTCACTAAATTGCATTTGCTTAGTTAATGTTTGTGAGATGGAGAAATAATTTGTTTATTGGTCATAACTTTTGAGTCGTCTCTTGGCTCCTGGGGTGCAATTACAGATTCAGAAACATTACGCAGCCCCTTCGTGAATATTTCGGGTATCTTCGGTATCAGTCGTCGCTCTTCGTATATACTCATTTCATAAATGAATACTGATGATACTGTTTCGCCAAAACAGTAAAACTACTCTTTGGTCAATTTCCACGTTATATCGGAAAATGCTACAAAATATACTAGTTAGTTAGATAAAAAGATTCTAAGGTGCAAAACAAAAGTAATTGTTTGGAAATAAAGTGCAGGATTCCAAGGATTGAAGTGGATTACAGTTTAGTTTGAAATCAACGTTGCCCTTCTTTGTTTGAGAAGCATTGTCGATCGTGTCGTTTCTTGAATGTTTCGGATATCTTCGGTATCAGTCGTCGGTCTTCGTATATACTCATCCGATAAATGAATACTCATGACACTGTTCCGCCAAAATGGTAAAATTTCTCTTTGCTTATTTCCAGGTTATATCGCCAAATGCCACATAGTATACAACTTAGTGAGATAAAAAGATTCTACGGAGCAAAACAAAAGTAATTGTTTGGAGATAAAGTGCAGGATTGCAAGGATTGAAGTGGATTACAGTTTAGTTTGAAATCAACGTTCCCCTTCTTTGTTTGAGATGCACTGTCAATCGTGGCGTTTATCTCAAACCAAAATGCATGCGTTATATCACCTCCGTCTATTTTGAGCTTCTTCACTAAATTGCATTTGCTTAGTTAATGTTTGTGAGATGGAGAAATAATTTGTTTATTGGTCATAACCCTAGAGTCGTCTGTTGGCTCCTGGGGTGCAATTAGAGATTAAGAAACATTACGCCGCCCCTTCGTCAATATTTCGGGTATCTTCGGTATCAGTCGTCGCTCTTCGTATATACTCATTTCATAAATGAATACTGATGATACTGTTCCGCCAAAACAGTAAAACTACTCTTTGCTTATTTCCACGTTATATCGAAAAATGCTACAAAATATACTACTTAGTTAGATAAAAAGATTCTAAGGAGCAAAACAAAAGTAATTGTTTAGAAATAAAGTGCGGGATTGCAACGATTAAAGTGGATTAGAGTTTAGTTTGAAATCAACGTTGCCCTTCTTTGTTTGAGAAGCATTGTCAATCGTGTCGTTTCTTGAATGTTTCGGGTATCTTCGGTATCAGTCGTCGGTCTTCGTATATATTCATCCGATAAATGAATACTGATGACACTGTTCAGCCAAAATGGTAATATTTCTCTTTGCTTATTTCCAGGTTATATCGCGAAATGCCACAAAGTATACAACTTAGTGAGATGAAAAGATTCTACGGAGCAAAAGAAAAGTAATTGTTTGGAGATAAAGTGCAGGATTGCAAGGATTGAAATATATTACAGTTTAGTTTGAAATCAACGTTGCCCTTCTTTGTTTGAGATGCACTGTCAATCGTGGTGTTTATCTCAAACCAAAATGCATGCGTTATATCAGCTCCGTCTATTTTGAGCTTCTTCAATTAATTGCATTTGTTTACTTAATGTTTGTGAGATGGAGAAATAAATGGTTTATTGGTCATACCTTTTGAGTCATCTGTTGACTCCTAGGTGGAATTATTGATGCAGAAACATTACGCAGCCTCTTTGTGAATATTTCGGGTATCTTCGGTATCAGTCGTCGCTCTTCGTATATACTAATTTCATAAATAAATATTGTGACACCGTTCCGAAAAAAGACAGTAAAATTTCTCCTGGCTTATTTCCTCGTTATATCGCTAAATGCCACAAAATATACAACTTAGTTAGATAAAAAGATTCTATAGATCAAAACAAAAGTAATTGTTTGGAGATAAAGTGCCCTTATTTGTTTGAGTTGCACTGTCAATCGTGGCGTTTATCTCAAACCAAAATGCATGCGTTATATTAGCTCCGTCTGTTTTGAGCTTCTTCAATTAATTTCATTTGCTTAGTTAATGTTTGTGAGATGGAGAAATACTTTGTTTATTGGTCATAACTTTTGAGTCATCTGTTAACTCCTAGGAGGAATTATTGATGCAGAAACATTACGCAGCCTCTTCGTGAATATTTCGGGTATCTTCGGTATCAGTCGTCGCTCTTCGTATATACTTATTTCATAAATAAATATTGATGACACTGTTCCGAAAGAAGACAGTAAAATTTCTCTTGGCTTATTTTCTCGTTATATCGCCAAATGCCACAAAATATACAACTTAGTTAGATAAAAAGATTCTATAGATCAAAACAAAAGTAATTGTTTGGAGATAAAGTGCAGTATTGCAAGGATTGAAGTGGATTACAGTTTAGTTTGAAATCAACGTTGCCCTTCTTTGTTTGAGATGCACTGTCAATCGTGGTGTTTATCTCAAACCAAAATGCATGCGTTATATTAGCTCCGTCTATTTTGAGCTTCTTCAATTAATTGCATTTGCTTACTTAATGTTTGTGAGATGGAGAAATAAATTGTTTATTGGTCATAACTTTTGAGTCATCTGTTAACTCCTAGGAGGAATTGTTGATGCAGAAACATTACGCAGCCTCTTGTTGAATATTTCGGGTATCTTCGGTATCAGTCGTCGCTCTTCGTATATACTCATTTCATAAATAAATATTGATGACACTGTTCCGAAAGAAGACAGTAAAATTTCTCTTGGCTTATTTCCTCGTTATATCGCCAAATGCCTCAAAATATATAACTTAGTTAGATAAAAAGATTCTATAGATAAAAACAAAAGTAATTGTTTGGAGATAAAGTGCAGGATTGCAAGGATTGAAGTGGATTACAGTTTAGTTTGAAATCAACGTTGCCCTTCTTTGTTTGAGATGCACTCTCAAACGTGGCGTTTATCTCAAACCAAAATGCATGCGTTATATCAGCTCCGTCTATTTTGAGCTTCTTCACTAAATTGCATTTGCTTAGTTAATGTTTGTGAGATGGAGAAATAATTTGTTTATTGGTCATAACTTTTGAGTCGTCTGTTGGCTTCTGGGGTGCAATTACAGATTCAGAAACATTACGCAGCCCCTTCGTGAATATTTCGGGTATCTTCGGTGTCAGTCATCGCTCTTTGTATATACTCATTCATAAATGAATTGTAGCTATTATGCCTTGTTTTGTTTTTACCTTCTTTAATTTCAATTTCCGGGGTAGTTTTCAGTCACGCAATTGGATCACTTAAATTGTCATATAAGCCCTTAAATATATAGCCAGTATTAAGTAATCACGCTAGCGTACGGACAAGGAAAGAAGGAAAGAAAGAAAGAAAGAAAGAAGTTTCCGTCTCGCAAGCATTTACTAGCGGAAATATAGGTACATTTTTTATCTATTTTTTCTTAGTTCATTTCTGCCGAGTATGTCCTTGTTATTTAGTTAATTTTTTGTTGCTGCTTATAAGTTTTTTCGAGAACATTAGTTTTTTAGCATGCGGTATTGCATTCTTGTGTGGCCAATTCCTACAGACACGAAACAGTAATATTAGCCTGTGTTATTTTCAGTTGTTACGTAGTTCAACGTGGATCAATAAAACGAATTGAAATAGACAGGTCTCGTTGGTTCTTCAGTAAACAAACCGTCTCCCTACGGCGTAACCCGGGATGAAATTTAGGATCTCAAAAGAATGACTAATCCCAAGCCGTAACAGTATAAAAACTCTGTTTGAAAAACTGCAAGAAATTGGCGGAAGATCTTTGAAACCAAAGTAAGAATCGAACATGAGTAGTAGTGAAGATGATTTCGAAGATCACCAGGAAACCAGGACTCGAAAACAAACCGAGAAAGGAAAAGCATATCACATACAATTGTTGCAAGATCAAAGATCGTTCGCGCAAAGAACGTGGCGAAAACACTTGAATCTACTTGAAAATTGTCTCGCTGATTCGACAGAGCCGACGGTTCTCAAAAATGAAAGAATGTTCTTACAAACGAAGATGGAAATTCTAGTGGCAGCCCAAGATCTGCTCGACATCGCTTTAGAAGGTGATTTGGAAGCGAAACGCGTGGCCCTCGAGAAATTTGAGCTCTGGGATAGTGAACATTCCGACACGCTAAGAAGAGTAAACAACAGGATAAGGGAACTCACGCCCGGGGGGGGGGGGGGGGTGTACTCCCTAATATGGGCTATATATGTATGTGCGGCCCCAAAGGGTAGTGTTTTTCAGCCGTTTTGGTCATAAATTGGGTATCGATTTTGGCTATTTTGCCGGCATTTTGGTCATAAATAGGGTAACGATTTTTTTTTTAAAAAAGGCAGGTCTGAAACAGGGTATTGATTTAAGGGTCAGGTCATAAATAGGGTATCAAATTTTTGGTGAGGTCATAAATAGGGTAGGGAAAATCGCAGATTTTGGTCATAAATAGGGTAAGGGTTTTGGGAAGCGGGCCGCACACCCCTACCCAATTTTTCTGCGAGTACCCCCCCCCCCCCCCCCCCCCCGGGAACTCACGCAAGAAAGAGAGTGTTCAAGATCCTCTGTTACTAAATCCAGTCGCTCCAGTAAAGCGTTCAGTTCGACCTCCCTAAATAGAAAGGTCGGAACCGCAGCGAAAATCGCAAAACTAAAGACAGAGTTGATGTTTGTCGACGTTGAAACGAAAACGACAGCGGCGCTTAAGGAAAAGGAAGATGAGCTCCGTAAGTTTAAGCTCACCAAGGAATTAGCCGTCGCCAAGGCCGAATTGCACGCCGTGAGTAACGTAGAAGAGAGCGCAGATACTCTGTCCGATCGAAAGGAGGTTTTGTTACCTAAAGCAAGCGATAAGGACGAGCTTCTTCAAGAGTACTTAACGACCCAGGTGTCATCAGTATCCGGCGGTTATCCGCCAACACAGGAAACGGACATCGAAACCATACCCGAACACTACACGGCTTTACCGAAGGTCAAACCGAAAATCGCGTCGCAGTTACGTTCACAAATCAACTCAAGTCTGACCAGTGAGCCTGCTGAAATTTCCATTCCTATGGCACGTTATCCGTCGACCCTTAACCCATTTGCACCGGAATACGTCACCTTTTCAACGCCTAAGAACACATTGCCCACGCGCGCTCAGCCTAAGGATGCCAGTCCAGTGAATGCAGCCTTCGTTAGTAAACAAGATAGCAGCCCTGCTGACCCCTCAAGTGAAGATCCCCTACAACGGCTTGCCGACCTGTTGACTCAGCGCCACGCCCGAGAAATACTTCCACTCCCGGAACCAGAAACCTTTAAAGGAGACTTCATTCATTATCCCACCTGGAAGAAGTCATTTGACGCTATTATTGAGAGAAGAACGGACAGTCCTGCACAGCTATTGTACTATCTCGGAAAATATACCACCGGAGAAGCCAGGGAAGCAATCAGCGGCCTTCTCGCATTGGAAAGCGCAGATGCCTACTCAGAAGCAAGAGAAATCTTATCGGATAGATTCGGAAATCCGTTCCTCGTGGCCGACGCATACAGAAAGAAAGTAAACGAATGGCCGAAAATCCCACCCAATGATGGCGCAAGCTTGCGAAGATTTTCCGATTTCTTGCTTCACTGTCTAACAGCCATGAAGGAAATTAAATATCTGAAGGCGCTTGATGATCCTGACGAGAACCAAAAAATGGCTCGTAAACTTCCACGATACTTAGCTGACCGTTGGAGTCGTGAAGTAGACCGCTGGCTAAATTGCGAAGGACAAGACAGCAGTGGATCAGGACCGAGATATAGCCATTGCGACGCGGCTTACCCCCCATTTTCAGCTTTCTGCGAGTTCCTTGAAAGAGAAGCTAGGATCGCCTGCAATCCTGTGACAATGTTTAGGGCTAAGGAAGAAGAAAGGAAAGAAGACCCACAAAGGAAGGGACAACATACGGGCAAAAATCGGACCAAACCTCCTGGCATTGATAGCTTCGCAACAAGCCATGATGAAGTGAAGGATGATCTCCAAGAAAGGAAGGGAGCTCAGTCACCGAAGACTGAGCGCTGTTTACTGTGCAAGGCAACGCACAACCTGGATGAATGCAACCAGTTTGTGAAGATGTCTCAAACAGAGAAGTGGGACATCGTGAAGTCTAGAGGTCTCTGCCTAGGTTGCCTGAAGTATGGACATATGAAAAAGGACTGTAAAAGCAGAAAACTATGCAAGACCTGCAACGGCTTCCACCCTACATCCCTCCACATCGACTCCTTTAAGGTGCCAGAGCGAGACCCAAAACCAACGGCCAGTGGTCCAGCAGCAGCAACGTCACATCGTGTGAATACTTACTGTACCAAGGGCACAAACGTGTGCAACTCCCATTCATTGATTGTCCCGGTGTGGTTACATCATAAAGATAATTCAGAGAAGAAAGTGCTCGTCTATGCTCTACTTGATGACCAATCGGATGCCTGTTTCGTTATGGAAGAAGTCCTTCAAAGGTTGGATGTGAGCGGCCCAGACGTACAACTAAAGCTATCGACAGTGTTAGGGGAAAACGTGGTCACCTGCCAGAAAATCACTGGTCTCGTCGTTCGTGGAGTCAAGGAAGAAATAGAAGTATCCCTGCCTGGCACTTACACAAGAGAAGAAATCCCGGTCAAACAAAGTCAGATTCCAAGGCCGGAATCAGTTCGTCGTTGGCCGCACCTACAGCGCATTGCAGATCATCTAATGCCTCATAGAGACGATGTGGACGTGGGGCTCCTCATAGGAGTAAACTGTACCAGAGCCATAAAGCCAAGAGAAGTGATTCCTGGTGCTGATGACGACCCGTATGCGAAAAAGACAACCCTAGGATGGGGAGTGATTGGTATGGTAAATCCAAATATCAGTAATGAGAACACCGCCCATTGTTCCTGTAATCGGATAGTGTCCCGAGAAGTCCACTCAAGCAAGATTGTGAGTTATTTCACAATGAAAACACAAGCCAAGGAAATATTCACTCCCTCACAAGTTGGCAAGATGTTTGAGTTGGAATTTAATGAAGTGGCAAAGGAAGACCAGGCCCTCTCTCACGATGACAGAAGATTTTTAAGAAAGATAAGGGAGAACATCCAACAAAGAGAAGACAGCCATTACGAAATGCCCCTGCCGCTTCGAGAAGATAACGCGCACCTGCCCAACAATAAGGAAGTTGCCTTAGGTCGTCTCAACAAACTAAGGCAAAGGCTAAAGAGGGACCAGAGATACCGTAACCACTATGAAGCATTTATGAAGGAGGCGTTAGACAAAGGACATGCTGAGAGAGTTCCAGCAGAAGAGCTTTCACTCAACAATGGTCGAGTTTGGTATATACCACATCATGGGGTGTACCACCCCCAAAAACCAGACAAGATTCGAGTCGTCTTCGACGCCAGTGCAGAATTTAAGGGCAAGTCACTTAACAAAGAACTCCTTCCAGGTCCTGACATGACGAACAGCCTCGCTGGTGTCCTCTGTCGCTTCCGAAAGGAATCTGTTGCACTCATGTGTGACGTGGAAGGAATGTTCCACCAAGTGTATGTCAACCCCGATAATCGCAACCTGCTCAGATTTTTCTGGTGGGAAGATGGTAACATCGACGGCCAACCAATTGAGTTTAGAATGACAGTGCATCTATTTGGCGCCGGTTCTTCTCCTGGCTGTGCAAACTTCGCGCTTAAAAGAACGGCAGACGACTTCGAGCCAGAGTTTGGAGCTGAAGCGGCTGAATTTGTAAGAAATGATTTCTATGTGGATGACGGTCTTAAATCGGTTCCATCGGCCCGTCAAGCTGTCGCCCCGATAAGGAATACGAAGGCCTTGTGCTCAAGGGGAGGGTTTAATCTGCACAAATTTATATCAAACAACAAGGAGGTGATAAAGGCCATACCAAAAGAACAACGCGCAAGTGGCATCAAGGACTTGAACCTGACTAAGGGCCTTCTCCCTATTGAAAGAGCCCTAGGTGTACAGTGGTGCGTGGAATCGGACGAATTACAGTTTCGAGTTGAACTGAAAGACAGACCGCTTACCAGAAGAGGAATACTGGCTTCTGTAAGTTCAATATATGATCCCCTCGGCATGGTGGTACCCTTTGTACTAACGGGAAAAAGAATTCTCCAAGAGTTATGTAAGGACAAAACTGACTGGGATGAGAAGGTACCCGAGTCCATACGACCAAGGTGGGAAAAGTGGAGAAACCAGCTGCACAGTCTCGCGGAGTTAAGAATCCCTCGATGCTACAAGCCTGAAAGCTTCGGTGAACCGAAATTAATTGAGCTCCACCACTTCTCAGACGCGAGTCTTAATGGATATGGCCAGTGCTCCTACCTCAAAATGGTCAACAATCGCGACGAAGTACACTGCTCCCTGGTTATGGCCAAGTCACGCGTCACGCCTCTGAAACCTGTCACTGTGCCGACATTAGAGCTTGCTGCTGCAGTAATCTCAACCAAAATTAGCGCCTTTCTACAGAAGGAATTGAAGTATGGTAAAATGTCACACTGAAGTGTGCTGGACTGACAGCAAAGTAGTTCTTGGATACATATCCAATGACGCCAGACGGTTCCACACCTTTGTCGCGAAACGTGTCCAACAAATTCGTGACCGCACCTCGCAAGAACAGTGGAACTACATCGACACGAAGGAAAATCCAGCAGATGATGCCTCTAGAGGCCTTGACGCAGAGGAACTGATCAGAAGCACAAGATGGTGGAATGGACCAAGCTTTCTGTGGCACCCTTCCGAAGCTGATAAAAGCCCTCCAGAATCTCCGTTTGTCCTGTCTTCAGAAGACCCCGAATTAAGGAAGATAACAGTCTTGACAACCGCAACCCATGATTACCCAACGCTTCTGCAACGACTTGAGTACTTCTCCGACTGGCATCGTGCCAACAAGGCTGTCGCCATTTGCCTGCTCTTTATACAAAGAATGAAATCTCAACGAAGGAAGAAGGAAGCTGGTCTCATTCTCACAGGAGCAAAACACCCAAGGCACCAACCTGACAAGCACACAGCACAAGAGAAGTTATCACGATACAGTTTGGTGAAAGTTGAAGATTTACAACTAGCTGAAAGAAAGATCTTCAGAGCAGCACAAAGCGAAGCATTCTCGAATGAAATCAAACAACTGAAAGACATTGCCACTCAAGACAAGACACGAAGTGAAGGAGCCAAGGCCATAAAAAATTCAAGCCCCATACACCGTTTGGACCCAATTCTTGACAAGGACGGTATTCTACGCATTGGTGATCGAATAGATCAAGCTGATATGCCGTATGAATTGAAGCATCCGGTGATAATACCAAAGAAATCCCACGTGACAGAGCTCATTATTCGTCACCACCATCAGCAATCAAGTCATCAAGGTCGAGCTAGAACGCATGCAGAAATCCGAGCGTCCGGCCTCTGGACAGTGAATGGCAGCTCCACAGTAGGACGTCATGTTTCCAAATGTGTCACGTGCAGGAAGTTGAGGGGGACAACGCAACAGCAGAAGATGGCAGATCTTCCAGTAGACCGACTAGAGCAAGCCCCGCCATTTACATACAGCGCAGTCGACTATTTCGGACCGTGGTATATCAAGGAAGGACGAAGGGAGATGAAGCGTTATGGTGTTCTATTCACTTGTATGGGTTCGCGCGCAGTCCACCTAGAAACAGCAGCATCGCTTACAACGGATTCCTTTCTGAACGCCTATCGACGCTTCGTAGGTCGCCGCGGGCCGATCAGACAGCTAAGATCAGACCAAGGTACTAACTTCGTGGGTGCGAGGAACGAACTAGAAGCAGCCCTCTCAGAGATGCGCCATGATGTGATAGAAAGAGAACTTCTGAAGGATAGCTGCGACTGGATAAGCTTTAAGATGAACACCCCGCACGCAGCCACATGGGCGGTGTGTGGGAGAGACAGATCCGCACAGTGAGGAATGTGCTTTCAGCCCTGCTACAGTACAATGGCAAACAACTAGATGACGAATCTTTGAGAACGCTCATGGTCGAAGCAGAAGCCATTGTAAACAGCCGCCCGCTCACTACGGACGACCTAACAGCCTCAGATTCACTAGATGTGTTAACACCAAATCACCTATTAACGATGAAGTCCTCCATAGTCCTGCCACCCCCTGGAAATTTCCAAACGACAGATCTATATTCAAGGAAACGTTGGCGTCGGGTCCAACACTTAGCCGATGAATTTTGGCAGCGATGGAGAAAAGGTTATCTCCAGTCATTACAAAGCGGACAGAAATGGACCAAGCCCCAGAGAAACCTTCAAATCGGTGACGTCGTAATCCTGAAGGATGACAACGTAGCACGGAATTGCTGGCAACTTGCACGAGTCTCCGAGATTTACCCTGATGAGGATGGCTACGTCCGCAAAGTGAAAGTAGCAGTTGCTGACCCGTCACTCGACACAACTGGAAAACGGAAGAAGCTTTCCTATCTTGACAGACCCATCCACAAGCTAGTGCTCCTATTGTCCTGCAAAGATAGCGAAGATTGAGGAATCCCCATCCAGTAGCCACGGAGCGACTAGTCAAGAAGACGTCACTATCAAAGAAATTATAATTATAGACTATAGACGGACTAAGTAGAGTTTTTTGTTATTGATTAATTGTGATTAGTAAATTGCCTTATCAATTTAGGTGGCACTGTAGCTATTATGCCTTGTTTTGTTTTTACTTTCTTTAATTTCAATTTCCGGTGTAGTTTTCAGTCATGCAATTGGATCACTTAAATTGTCATATAAGCCCTTAAATATATAGCCAGTATTAAGTAATCACGCTAGCGTACGGACAAGGAAAGAAAGAAAGAAAGAAGTTTCCGTCTCGCAAGCATTTACTAGCGGAGATAGAGGTAGATTTTTTATCTATTTTTTCCTAGTTCATTTCTGCCGAGTATGTCCTTGTTATTTAGTTAATTTTTTGTTGCTGCTTATAAGTTCTTTCGAGAACATTAGTTTTTTAGCACGCGGTATTGCATTCTTGTGTGGCCAATTCCTACAGACACGAAACAGTAATATTAGCCTGTGTTATTTTCAGTTTTTACGTAGTTCAACGTGGATCAATAAAACGAATTGAAATAGACAGGTCTCGTTGGTTCTTCAGTAAACAAACCGTCTCCCTACGGCGTAACCCGGGATGAAATTTAGGATCTCAAAAGAATGACAAATCCCAAGCCGTAACATGAATACTGATGATACTGTTCCGCCAAAATAGTAAAACTACTCTTTGCTTATTTCCACGTTATATCGCCAAATGCTACAAAATATACAAATTAGTTAGATAAAAAGATTCTAAGGAGCAAAACAAAAGTAATCGTTTGGAAATAAAGTGCAGGATTGCAACGATTAAAGTGGATTGGAGTTTAGTTTGAAATCAACGTTGCCCTTCTTTGTTTGAAAAGCATTGTCAATCGTGTCGTTTCTTGAATGTTTCGGGTATCTTCGGTATCAGTCGTCGGTCTTCGTATATACTCATCCGATAAATGAATACTGGTGACACTGTTCCGCCAAAATGGCTCATCCTCGGTGTAAGAACCTGTGAAACTCACGAGTGACGTAAAACAAAGAAGACAAAAGGCATAAAACAATAGAGTCAACTGGGAATACAATACTACAAAGCTAAAAAACAAAGGAAAAAGTCACAGGTTCTTACACCGAGGTAAACCCGCCAAAATGGTAATATGAATTTTTCCTTATTTCCAGGTTACATCGCCAAATGCCACAAAGTATACAGCTTAGTGAGATAAAAAGATTCTATAAATAAAAACAAAAGTAATTGTTCGGAGATAAAGTGCAGGATTGCAAGGATTGAAGTGGATTACAGTTTACTTTGAAATCAACGTTGACCTTCTTTGTTTGAGATGCACTGTCAATCGTGGTGTTTATCTCAAACCAAAATGCATCGTTATATCAGCTCCGTCTATTTTGAACTTCTTCAATTAATTTCATTTGCTTACTTAATGTTTGTGAGATGGAGAAATAAATTGTTTATTGGTCATAACTTTTGAGTCATCTGTTAACTCCTAGGAGGAATTATTGTTGCAGAAACATTACGCAGCCTCTTCGTGAATATTTCTGGTATCTTCGGTATCAGTCGTCGCTCTTCGTATATACTCATTTCATAAATAAATATTGATGACACTGTTCCGAAAGAAGACAGTAAAATTTCTCTTGGCTTATTTCCTCGTTATATCGCCAAATGCCACAAAATATACAACTTAGTTAGACAAAAAGATTCTATAGGTCAAACAAAAGTAATTGTTTGGAGATAAAGTGCAGGATTGCAAAGATTGAAGAGGATTACAGTTTAGTTTGAAATCAACGTTGCCCTTCTTTGTTTGAGATGCACTGTCAATCGTGGCGTTTATCTCAAACCAAAATGCATGCGTTATATCAGCTCCGTCTATTTTGAGCTTCTTCACTAAATTGCATTTGCTTGGTTAATGTTTGTGAGATGGAGAAATAATTTGTTTATTGGTCATAACTTTTGAGTCGTCTGTTGGCTCCTAGGTGGAATTATTGATGGAGAAACATTACGCAGCCTCTTCGTGAATATTTCGGGTATCTTCGGTATCAGTCGTCGCTCTTCGTATATACTCATTTCATAAATAAATATTGATGACACTGTTCCGAAAAAAGACAGCAAAATTTCTCTTGGCTTATTTCCTCGTTATATGGTTATATTGTAAGGAGATAAAGTGCAGGATTGCAAGGAAGTGGATTACAGTTTAGTTTGAAATCAACGTTGCCCTTCTTTGTTTGAGATGCACTGTCAATGGTGGCGTTTATCTCAAACCAAAATGCATGCGTTATATTTGAGCTTCTCCAATTAATTTCATTTGCTTACTTAATGTTTGTGAGATTTAGAAATATATTGTTTATTGGTGATAACTTTTGAGTCATCTGTTAACTCCTAGGAGGAATTATTGATGCACAAACATTACGCAGCCTCTTCGTGAATATTTCGGGTATCTTTGGTATCAGTCGTCGCTCTTCGTATATACTCATTTCATAAATGAATACTGATGATACTGTTCCGCCAAAATAGTAAAACTAGTCTTTGCTTACTTCCACATTATATCGGAAAATGCTACAAAATATACAGTTAGATAAAGAGATTCTAAGGAGCAAAACAAAAGTAATTGTTTGGAAATAAAGTGCAGGATTGCAACGATTAACGTGGATTGGAGACAGTCACGATTGACACTGCCTCTCCCGCAAGCAAAGGCAACTTTGATTTCAAGCTAAACTGTAATCCACTTCAATCGTTGCTCTCCGGCTCTTTATCACCAAACCACTACTTTTGGTTTGTACTAGAGGATCTTTTTATCCAACTAGGTTGTATATTTTGTGCCATTTGGCGATATAACGTGGAAATAAGCTAAGCGACATTTTGCCATTTCGGCGGGAGAGTGTCATCAGTATGCATTTACGAAGACTATTCACGAAGTGCGACGCCTAAAACCAAAAATGCCTCAAATTTTGACGAACAGTAATTTTTCTCCGTAATTTTTCTCCTAGGAGCCAACAAATGTCTCATAAGTTATGATAAACAGACAATTTATTTTTCCATCTTACAAACATAAACTGAACAAATCAGTGCATCTAAGTAAAGCAGCTCAAATTAGACCGAGCCGTTATAACGCACGCATTTTGGTTTCATATAAATGTCACGATTGACACTGCCTCTCCAGCAAACAAAAGCAACTTTGATTTCAAGCTGAACTGTAATCCACTTCAATCCTTGCACTCCTGCGCTTTATCTCTAAACTGCTACTTTTGGTTTGTACTATAGGATCTTTTTATCGAAGTAAGTTGTATATGTTGTGCCATTTGGCGATATAACGTGGAAATAAGCTGAGCGACATTTTTGCCATTTCGGCGAGACAGTGTCATCAGTATGCATTTACGAAGAGTATTTACGAAGTGCGACGGCTAAAACCGAAAATGCCCGAACTTTTGACGAACAGGCTGCGTAATTTCTCTCCCAGGATCCAATGAATGACTCATAAGTTATAAAAAACAATTTATTTTTCCATCTTACAAACACTAACTAAACAAAAACAACGAAGTAAAGCAGTTCAAAATAGACCGAGCCGTTATAACGTACGCATTTTGGTTTCAGATAAATGTCACCATTGACACTGCCTCTCCAGTAATCAAAGGCAACTTTGATTTCAACCTAAAGTGTAATCTACTTCAATCCTTGCAATCCTGCGCATTATCTCCAAACTACTACTTTTGTTTTGTACTATAGGATCTTTTTATACAACTAAGTTGTATATTTTGTGTCATTTAGCGATATAACGTGGAAATAAGCTAAGCGACATTTTGCCATTTCGGCGGGAGAGTGTCATCAGTATGCATTTACGAAGACTATTCACGAAGTGCGACGCCTAAAACCGAAAATGCCTCAAATTTTGACGAACAGGCTCCGTAATTTTTCTCCTAGGAGCCAACAAATGTCTCATAAGTTATGATAAACAGACAATTTATTTTTCCATCTTACAAACATAAACTGAACAAATGCATCTAAGTAAAGCAGCTCAAATTAGACCGAGCCGTTATAACGCACGCATTTTGGTTTCAGATAAATGTCACGATTGACAGTGCCTCTCCAGTAAACAAAGGCAACTTTGATTTCAACATAAAGTGCAATCCACTTCAATCCTTGCAATCCTGTGCTTTATCTCCAAACTACTATTTTTGTTCTGTACTATAGAATCTTTTTACCCAACTAAGTTGTATATTTTGTGCCATTTGGCGATAAACCGTGGAAATAAGGTAAGCGACATTTTTCCATTTCGGCGGGACAGTTTCATCAGTATGCATTTACGAAGGGTAAAGACGAATTGCGACGGCTAAAACTCTAAATGCCCGAAATAGTGACGAACCGGCTCCGCGATTTTTCTTCCAGGAGCCAACAAATGCCTCATAAGTTATGACAAACAAATAATTTAGTTTTCCATCTTACAAACATTAACTAAGCAAATGCAACGAAGTAAAGCAGCTCAAAATAGACTCAGCCGTTATAACGCACGCATTTTGGTTTCAGATAAATGTCACGATTGACACTGACTTTTCAGCAAACAAAGAGGTCTTTCTGCATGTACCGGTATCCATGGTCTTCTATTATTTGTGAGGTATTGTATTTTTGGCCTTGTTTTGCATTTGTATTGTTGTCGTTCATTGTTCCTTTTGTTTTACGTAATGTGTGATCCGGTACATGCAGAATCTACCAAACAAAGGCAACTTTGATTTCAAGCTTAACTGTTGTCCACTTCAATCCTTGCAATCCTGCGCTTTATCTCCAAACTACTAGTTTTGGTTTGTACTATAGGATCTTTTTATCCAACCAAGTTGTATATTATGTGCAATTTGGCGATATATCATGGAAATAAGCTAAGCGACATTTTGCTATTTTGGAGGGACAGTGTAATCAGTATGCATTTACGAAGAGTATTCACGACGTGCGACGGCTAAAACCGAAAATGCCCGAAATTTTGACGAACAGGCTCCGTAATTGTTCTCCCAGGGGCCAACAAATGTGTCCTAAGTTATGACAAAATAAATAATTTTGCTATTTTGGAGGGACAGTGTAATCAGTATGCATTTACGAAGAGTATTCACGACGTGCGACGGCTAAAACCGAAAATGCCCGAAATTTTGACGAACAGGCTCCGTAATTGTTCTCCCAGGGGACAACAAATGTGTCCTAAGTTATGACAAATAAACAATTTATTATCCTATCTTACAAACATTAACTAAACAAATGCAACGAAGTAAGGCAGCTCAAAATAGACCGAGCGGTTATAACGTACGCATTTTGGTTTCAGATAAATGTCACGATTGACACTGCGATTTACTCCAGTAAACAAAGGCAACTTTGATTTCAACCTAAACTGTAATCCACTTCAATCCTTGCAATCCTGTGCTTTATCTCCAAACTACCATTTTTGTTCCGTACTATAGGATCTTTTTATCCAACTAAGTTGTATATTTTGAGCCATATGGCGATAAAACGTGGAAATAAGCTAAGCGACATTTTGCCATTTCGGCGGAAAGGTGTCATCAGTGTGCATTTACGAAGAGTATTCACGAAGTGCGACGGCTAAAACTCAAAATGCCCGAAATAGTGACGAACAGGCTCCGTAATTTTTCTTCTAGGAGCCAACGAATGCCTCATAAGTTACGACAAACAAACAATTTAGTTTTCCATCTAACAAACATTGACTAAGCAAATACAACGAGGTAAAGCAGCTCAAAATAGACTGAGCCGTTATAACGCACGCATTTTGGTTTCAGATAAATGTCACGATTGAAACTGCCTCTCCCGCAAACAAAGGCAACTTTGATTTCAAGCTAATCTATAATCCACTTCAATCCTTGCTTTCCTGCACTTTATCACCAAACCACTACTTTTGGTTTGTACTAGAGGATCTTTTTATCCAACTAAGTTGTATATTTTGTGTCATTTGACGATATAACGTGGAAATAAGCTAAGCGACATTTTGCCATTTCGGCGGGTGAGTGTCATCAGTATGCATTTACGAAGACTATTCACGAAGTGCGACGCCTAAAACCGAAAATGCCTCAAATTTTGACGAACAGTAATTTTTCTCCTAGGAGCCAACAAATGTCTCATAAGTTATGATAAACAGACAATTTATTTTTCCATCTTACAAACATAAACTGAACAAATGCAATTAAGTAAAGCAGCTCAAATTAGACCGAGCCGTTATAACGCACGTATTTTGGTTTCATATAAATGTCACGATTGACACTGCCTCTCCAGCAAACAAAGGCAACTTTGATTTCAAGCTGAACTGTAATCAACTTCAATCCTTGCCCTCCTGTGCTTTATCTCTAAACTGCTACTTTTGGTTTGTACTATAGGATCTTTTTACCGAAGTAAGTAGTATATGTTGTGCCATTTGGCGATATAACGTGGAAATAAGCTGAGCGACATTTTTGCCATTTCGGCGAGACAGTGTCATCAGTATGCATTTACGAAGAGTATTTACGAAGTGCGACGGCTAAAACCGAAAGTGCCCGAACTTTTGACGAACAGGCTGCGTAATTTCTCTCCCAGGAGCCAACAAATGTCTCATAAGTTATAAAAAACAATTTATTTTT